>JALGBA010000086.1:2120000-2639329 GCA_023970755.1 Azemiops feae | reverse complement strand
ATCTATCTATCTATCTATCTATCTATCTATCTATCTATCTATCTATCTATCTATCTATCTATCTATCTATCTATCTATCTATCTATCTATCTATCTATCTATCTATCTATCTATCTAATCTATCTTCCACATTCCAAGGAGGTCAGGATGGCATTTATGAATTTATATATCCCAACTATCTGAGGCACTACCTCACAGCAGCCGGATTATTTCATTATCGGAGCCCCTCAAGATCCTGCTACCAAAATTCAGTGGTAGAAGAATGCTGAATTGATTATACGGTTTTCATTCCCCCCCCCTTAAAATAGACAGTTTCCAATAAGTATAGGGTTTCCCTTTTATTATGCAGAATTCAAATCCCACAAAATTAAAATGTTTGCAAAAATCTGATACAAGCATCGAAAAGGCCTGGTTTTTTTTTCTTTTCTTCTTTTTAATGTAGAACTGGGGAATCAAGTTTCCATCTACCTTCACAAGAGCCCAATGAAGCAAGTTAAACTTTGAGAGAACATTGCATGGCCAACTTTGAATTTGAAATAAGTCTTTGTCTCTCTCAGGTATTGGTTTCATCAGCTGGAGCCATACATGAAACACTTATCATGTAAGGTAATTTTTGCAATCTGAGATGATTTCTATACTTCTATACTTAAGCAGTAATCATGTAAAATAAAGGTGGAAGGTTTTTTGGGGGGGTTGTGTGGAGGGATTAGGCACAATACAAGGGGATTACAAATGGATGATGTTGAGTCCTACTGCCCTCTATTGGATTGCCAAGCCAATACCAGCCCACATTGTTCTCACCAAAAGTGAATTGCAAACCACTTTCAGTGGTGGAGAGTTAAAGGAGAACCCCAATATCAGCCCCAATATCTCAGGGGTTGCCATAAAGAAGAGGGAGTCAAGCTATTCTCCAAAGCACCTGAAGGCAGGACAAGAAGCAACGGATGGAAACTAATCAAGGAGAGAAGCAACCTAGAACTAAGGAGAAATTTCCTGACAGTTAGAACAATTAATCAGTGGAACTAGCTGCCTCCAGAAGCTGTGAATGCTCCAACACTGGAAGTTTTTAAGAAGAGACTGGACAGCCATTTGTCTGAAATGGTATAGGGTTTCCTACCTGAGCAGGGGGTTGGACTAGATGACCTCCAAGGTCCCTTCCAACTTTATTGTTGTTGTTATTATTATTATGAAGCAAAGAGGAGAAATGAGTCAGAAAATGCTCTCCTCCAATGCAGAAGTGGAGAAAAAGAATCTGTTTGAGGTGACTGCTTAGCTGCCAGAATAGATTCATTGACAATGAATGGCTGCCTGTTTGCAAGCATCTTGGTGGTTTTCTGAGCAAGTTACCCTACTTTTAGGTAGTATGTGGGTTTCCTCTTTTTAACACTGAGACACTGCAGACTCTTACTAGAATTAAAATAAAATTTGCAAATAATTGTCACTTTAGAAATAACAGAAGGTGTGAAAAGCAACTGAGTACAGCTGATTGTCACAGTAATCACTTCATTTATGTACAAAGATCTTTGTTCCAAACATTTTGGATGAGGCTATAACTTTAGCCTAATGGGCAAACTCTGTCCCACACTTCCACTAATCAACATTTGTTTATGAACACCTTTCTCTGAACTGTCTTCTACCTCCACCTGATTTCCAATCCAATTTGTTTCTTGTTTGATCTTCGGTTGCTTGCAAAACAATGTCAAGAGCAATCGGGGCAGAAACAGGCTTTGTTTTATGCTTTAAAAATAATCATCTCTGTTGAACATTCTTTGCTGGAACTGTGATGCAGCTTGCAGAAATGAATATGAATACAAAAGCCTTCTGGAATGCAGACTTCATGCCACCATTTGTCTGGGCTGTAATCTGAGAGTTGCAACATGTGTGAGAACTAACAAAGAGCCACAGCCAAATGTCACCTTTGCCCACTAGAGAATTGGACATTGTGGGATCTGTTAACACATGCCCAGCTCAAGGTATTGTCTATATGAGACTGGTTCAATCTGTGGCCCATTAAGTCAAACATAGCCTATAGTCTGTGGATTTTCTTTGATATAAGAAACTTAGTTGTATAAGTCTACTCTAAACATAAAAAAATGTCCCATCACAGCAGTCTCCCCAAATTCCCCATCCCCCCTAGACTGATTCCCATTATATCCCCCCCCCCCCGACTGATTCCCATTATGGAATCAGTCTGGACTTCTGGGTGGACTTACGGGTCTTGTTGTCTAATACATGTAGAAGGTACCATATTGGGGAAATCTGCCTTGCTTCATTGCATGACTCTAAACAGATGTATTTACACGAGTCATAATTAAGGTTTAACATGGTTAAAACTGCTGTTCATTCTATTCCTTTGCACTATAGCACAATGAGTAAGGTTATTTTTAGTGGATCTGCAGTTAAAGCTGTTTGTGAATTTCTTTCTGCTTAGCTTGTAGCCCTGGCATCTTAAACAGCTCCTTAAAAGCTAGTGTGTGGACTCCAGAAATTGTCTAAAAGTTGCCATAAATTATAACTTTTAATTTAAATAGGGTATTGCTTATATAGCCCTTGGCATGAAAAAGAATTGTTTGCTATATTGCCATATAGAAACATGTTTGTTGCATTACATCCAAGATGTTCAGGATAATGTTTTCCTTTAATAAAGAATTACCAGAAAATTAGAATAGTCCATTGCAAACAATTCATTCCAATCTTATATGCTAGTTCTGGGGACAATAAGCTCTGCTCTTATATTCTTAGATAGTCTCAGCGTTATTCTGAGGATCTTGCATTTCATTACCAAACCATGACTACCAGGCTTCATATATATCGGTGCTTGAATTAAATGGTTTTCAAGTCTGAAGTCTTCATCAGACAAGAGAAGGAAACAAGCAGAATGGCCACAAATTTTAGGCCTGACTCCTTTGGTCCTGAACTTTTTTTTTTATTAATGACTTAAGTCTGGTAATGTTTATCAAATTTACAAATTTACACAGAATTGGGCAAATTAACTAATATTCTAGAACAGTGCTTCCTCACTTTGGCAACTTTAACATGCATGGATTTGCTGGTGGTTGGGGAATTCTGGGAGTTGAAATCCACATATTTTCACTTAAAAAACAAAAATCAAATGGATAGGAAGAGAACTTAGCAACAGTACATGTGCAAAGGTCTTGGAGTAGTAATTGATCATGAATTGAATATGGTACAAAAAAAAAGATAAAAGTAATTTGAGGTTATATAAATGCGGTTTCCAAATCATGGGAAGTTTGTACCGTAGTAGTTCTGTTTACTTCACAGTGAGCAGACCTCACCTTGAGTATTTCAGAGGAGCTGGAATAGGATCAGAGGAGGGCAGTGAAGATGATTAAATGATTAGAAATTATATTCTATGAAAAGAGATAAGAGAAACTGGGCCTGTTTAGCCTTGAGAAGAAAAGACCGAGAGCAAATATGATAGTGCTCTTCAGTTGTAGGAATGTGTTGGAGCCTGTTAGGAGGCAAAAATCTTTAGCATGTAACTGATTAAGGTCTTACCAATTTCAGGCAGCAGCACAAGCTTGTGAGAGGGTATTAATCAACTAATTAAAATCACTGAGTGGCGCTTGTTAACTTGTGGTTAGTGCTTATTAGAGAAGCACTATGCTATATAGAAAAGCCATATAGTCAAACATTGACTATATTTGACTATAAGGCTATGCCTGCTAGATGAAAGACATGAGGACAAAAAGGATCTCCTTTTGCTGGAGGTCTCACAACCCTATCCCAGAGTAGTAGGTCAGAATGTTTACTTGGCAGTAGGCAGGAAGTATGTTGGTAGATGATATGCAGTCATTAACAAGACCAAGCATTCTAGACAATAGAATGAACAAACTAGTATCATTCTGCCCATGGGTTTGTCTCTTATGGTGTATAAACCAGAAAAAACAGAGTAACAAAGGATAGGATTCTTCATTACTGTGATACAATAAGCATGCAGTGGATGGAGTTGTTTTGGTTTGTTATCTGTGGCCATTGTTAGGAGGAACTAGTAAAACTGATTGGAGCAACCCACACTAATATACTGATTGTCCCTTGATAAGTTGCTCCATGAAAAAAAAAAAAGCCTTTGCGTTTCCCTATAAATCATGTTCCAACACTATGATTATCTAACGTCAACCTAGAGCAATTTAAAACAAGATAATTAAACCATCTGGGCCCCCCAATATTATTGCAGAGTTATTCATCATCTTATTTATTTATCTTTTGACTTTTTTTGACAATGATTTCTATTTTAGCACAAATATCACACTGTTTTATGACGTCTGTAATTTTAAAAGATCACAAGGACATAAATAATACAATGAATAAAACAAAATCTATTAAAAAGTTAACATAATACATCAACAATTATTAGAGTATACAGTAATTAGATTGTCAAGGAAATCAGGCAAAAGCATGGACAAAGATAAATTTTAATTGAGATTACATCCTGGGAATCTGCCTAGATTAATCTACATTATGGCTGTCAGAACCAAAGTTGTTCTTCTCCACATCACTGCTAAATGACATCACTAAACAGAAGCACAGTTAGCAAAATCTCTCAATGGAAAACAAGGAAGGACTGAGAAGGCTCACACGGATGAAGGCAGCTTTATTAGATTATCCAGCCCCAAGCTGCTTAGGTTATTATCTCAAAAATAGCTTAATGGGCCAAGAATTGCCATCATAGAACTCTGCAGCTACTTCAGTCTATACTGATTTCAGCTGTTGGACTACTATTGCTCTTAAGAATGGCTGCTACTTCAGGGATAGAAATAGTGTCTGTATACTTTAGGTAATTGTATTATTCCAGGAAAGGATCTAAAAGAATAGCTTTAGGGAAGACTTACTATGCATGCCCTTCATATTATGCTTTTCTCATGTAAAACTAAGGGTGGGGGGAAATCATATCTTACTGTTTTCCTAGATGTACAGTGGGGAGATCTGGCAGAGCGGGCATTATCCAGGTTTCCTTGGTACAGTGGTGTCACTTGGTAGGTCCTAGGAACTGTATCTTCTCTTTACAACAGGGGTCCCCAATCTCCAGGCTGTGGCCCACTACCTGGCCTTGGCCTTGGCTCATTTGGAACTGGGCTGTGGAAGCAGCACCCGCACACAGCTCCACTTGCCGGAGCAGAGGGCGCACAGGGCTTCATTTGTGCAAGTGGCACGCTTATGTAACCGCTGCTCGCACGTAACTATTCCCTCTCCCTTACCCAGCAAAGCTGGAAAGGTTGGGTAACGCTGCTTTACAACACTTGCCCTATGGAACAGTCTTGCCCCCAAGATTTGGATGGCCTCAATTCTGATGGCTTTTCAGAAAGCTGTGAAGACCTGTCTTTTTCCCCAGGCATTGGGACTAGGAAATTAATGGTGCCATGGTATTTGTGTGTTTACCATGTTAGTAAGATGACAGGATCCCAAGTTGGATTTTTAAAATTAATTTTGTCTATTTTGTTTTTATGCTTTGATTGTTGCCCAGAACCCCACTAATTAGGTGGACTGGCATATAATTTTTTAAACCAACAAATAATATACTACATAATATAGCTGCACTATATATCAATTTTCTTGGCTTTAACAGGTGAGCTATCACTTGGGTGGTAAGAAATGAGGAACTTGGCCCTTGAGAGAAAGAAAAACCCATCTCTTCTCAACTCTGATTCCAAACAAATGTGAAACTGATTCATGTGGCAATATAAATGAAATTAGTCATAACAGACACTTGCAGCTGGCCAGACCCATGATAAAATCCAGTATAGACAAGTGTGAGTATGCTTGGAGCTAATCAGTAAAAGATTAATTGGCACACTGAGTGCTATGGTAATTAGAGGTGGAGAATATAGGATTTGTTAGGGTTGTCTACTGTCTACTCAGCAGCTCTGTTTGTATGGCATAATTACCCCTGGATTAGTTAACCTTTTTTTTTTTGTCCACTCATCCAATCTGATGGATTTGCACAGTACACTGACTCTTAAATTAGTAAAACTGGCTGGTTTAGATTAGAATAGTACATTTTTTAGTTTGTAGTGTAGTGTGTTGTGCAAATATACTGATTAGACTTAGTTTGGAGAAAATGTTTTCAAGTTATTGTATCATTTCCCCTTTCTTCTGTTAAAGAATGTGGGGGGGGGCAGTTGATCAAGACAATCTGAAATTATTAGCCTTGCTGATGCATCCACAGACTGGCCACACCCTCCCTCTTACACTCTGGAGCCTGGTTGTGAAGGGCGAAGGTCCTCAGGCACGCGAATCTGATTGTGCCATAATATGTGGGTGGCATGCCTCTTATATTTCCTATGCTCTATTAATTTGAACAAAAACAAAGAATGGCCTAACAAGTGTCTCTGGAACAAGCCAAGAGAGTTGTGAGGGAGTAGGCTAAAAATCACCACTGATGATTGAAGAGTTAGGGCAGGTTAACCATTCTGGTCCTTGTATAATTTGGGGGTTAGAAATAACAATGTTTCCCCTTGTCTGGATTTGTATGTTTATGTCAGTTCTTCTTGATTCACATTGATTAATCGTTGTTTCAATTTTTCATGGTTCCCTTTGAAATGAGAAGAATTCATAGTTACAGATTATGAATCTAAGCAAGCAATTATTATAAGTACTTTTGCACTAATAATAGGAAAAACTAGAGACAGTTTGAACTAAATTAGTTTCCAAATGGAATTTGGAACTGCTTTGTGAAAATGTCACTGGAAAAAAAAAAGTTTGATTTGAATTATAAAAGCCATACTTTAACTTACACATGTAAACATGTCTGTTTTAGTTACTGGAATTTATTCCCAGATACACAGATACATAAGAATATAATCTTAATGGATTTTTTGTTATAAATATCTACCCCATCTTAAATGCTCTTTTTTCTGAAAAATGTATTGAAATTTTGAAGTTAACTGGCAATTTTGCCATTTCATGATTAAATTCAGTTCTATTGGTCTCTCTTTATTTTCTTGATTTGCAGAAAGAATGAAAAATATGAGACATTGTGAGGTAGAGTTATATCATCAAGACACATCCCTGACTTAAATTTCTCCATAATAAAAACACTGGAAGAAGACTGGAAAAAATGGGCCATGAAAAATTGAAACAAAGGGCATTACTGGGCATGGATCCAGGGGGGCCTTCTACAGGAAAGTAGCATCCTGATAATGAGCAAATACTGGAAAAAATGGTACTGTGATTTTAGACAGAGGTCTATGCTACTGGCATCTATGGACGGAGAAATGCTATTTCAACTCTGTAAATATGGCTTCATAAATGTTAGCATATTGCCACTTTGTGTTAGAAGGAGCAATTTGTGTTCTTATTGGAGGGGACTGCACCCCCATTTCCAGGATAATATACTGGTAGTAGCAGCATGCTGGAACATTTCCCCCTCAAAAAAGCCTAAACACAGACCTGGTAGCACATTAGAAGTGTGGGACAGAGTGAAGGTTGCCACCATGATCAGCACAAAATGCATGAAGAGGAGTTAACAAATTGTCTTTTTGTATTTTTGTGAAGTGCAGGAAAGAATAGTATACTTAAGCAGGTACAGTTATTCATTGCAAATGAGCAGTAATTGGCTGATAGCATTTTTATGTTGATAGTTTCTTCTGCTCAGCTATTAGTGAAAAGGGCAAGAGCTGATTGCCAGGCAGTTCTCTGCATACTCCAGAATTGCAGATATATAACTGTACATTATTATGCCTGAATGGATATGAAACTGCCCATAATTGACTGAATTTGAATTCAGGAGGGTTCAGAAGAGCCCTTATTATTCTGTTGACTTTAATGATCAGCTTTTTTCATGAGGTTAATGACTGAACACTCCCATGTATATTCAATTACATGACCCAGGTTGGAAATAATTGTTGAAAACAGTGTCTTAATTTGCAAATGGACAGAAGATAAAATCTTAATTTAACTTTTGAACGGCAAAGTGTACGTTTTTTTATGTACCTATCTAGCTATTCTTATCTTCAGCCATATTGTATCACTCAAGTTAGATTATCTAAAATATAGCCACTGTCTCTTCTCTCTCTGCATTTTTACTGCATTCTTATATAACTGTTGTGCTTCTAATCTGCTAGAAAACTTTTAATAAAACTCTTTATTAGAATCTGATTTTGGGACAATGATATCCTGGGAGGTTGGGTTGACTTGGTACTTGGGAAAACAAATGTACAACACACAATGACCGTCAGGTCATTTTTATTTCATTTTATTCTATTTATGGTCATAGACCTAAATTTGGAAAGGAAAACAAAGAAAAACAAAGAAAAATAATGTTTTTGTGTTATTGTTTAAAAGCTGACCAAAATAAAAGTAAACAGTCAGGAAGCAATTAGTATCTTTTTTTAAACCCAAGGATAAAATGATCCTCTTGCTGGATCAGAATTTGGCTTCTGATTTTAAAATCAACAAAATATTTTTTTTGTTCTGTGGGAGAAGTAAGATTGTACCAATTGGTAACTAGTAGCTGGACATAAAAATGGTCCATCTGTCCTGGGAAGTTGACTAAAAATGGTATAATATATCTGTTCTTAATATCTTTGTAATAATAAAACATGACTTAGGGATTCTCCTCTGTTCTATCCACAGTCATTATAAGTGGCTCTTTTAAATTTCTCCTCCATGAATTCCACAGATTTAAGGTCAACAAATGCTACATATAGACCTTGTATGTGGCAGGATGCGTAAAATAAAGACATAGTCTAAAGATCTTCTTAGTTTAAAGTTGACCTGTTCATCATGGATAATCTGTTCTGAATCCAGCCAATTTACTAGCTTATAATTTAAGTACCTTGCATAAAAATTAAATATAATTGGGTAATTGGGTGATAGTTTTCTAGGGCAGGGCTTTTTAACCTTTTCACCGATTGTACCACTTTTAGGATATGGCAATATTCGAGTACCACCTAGCAAGATGTCAAAAACTTGATAACAAAAAAAAAAGGAAAAAAGTGATAAAGTACAGGTAGTCCTCCACTTACAACAATTCGCTTAGTGACTGTTCAAAGTTACAATGGCACTGAAGACCATTTTTCACACTTATGATGGTTGCAGCATCCCCAGGGTCAAGTGATTTATATTTGGATGCTTGGCAACTGATTCATATTTATGATGGTCACAGTGTCCCAGGGTCATGTGATTCCCTTTTGCAACCTTTTGACAAGCAAAGTCAATGGCAGGGCTGCTGGTGGCCAAGTGCTAAGGCAGGACTTCCTTCAGACCCTCCCTCCCTCCCTTTCATTCCAATCTCCCACCTCTCTTCCTTCCTGTTTCCCTCCCTCCCTCCTTCCCTGCCTCCCTCTTTCTCATTCCCATCTCCTTTGGGAGATGGTGAAACACCCCCCCCCATATTTTCCCTCTTCCATATATTTATCAAACAAGGAAAAGCCTCCAGAGACAGAAAAGACAAGCCGCTGAGGGAACTAGCTTAAAAAGGCTCATTCCCCTTTAAGAATTAGCTACTGGCTAGAAAGGAAAGTTAAGGAGCTGGCAGCCGGCACTTAAGAAAAAACAAAACAAAAAACAAATGTAGCAAGTACTACAAATGGCTCCATTCATAAATAAACAAATGCTACAGGCAAAATCCATTCAGGGCAAAAATACTTCAAAATCCCTTGCAGCAAAACTTACAGCTAACAATAGCAGAGCAATAGAATTAGAACCCAAAATCCAACACGGGACATCAGCCACAATAGAAATTGCCAAACACTCCTTAAGAACACAAAGCCCATATTGCATAAATCCCAGAACTTCAAAGTCACAAAATCACATAAGAATCCTTCCACTTTCCTGGTTTGTTGTTCAGCTGATCCAGAACTGAACTGCTGAAACGGCATTTCGCTTCTGCCAATAAACATCTCTCGAGCAGCCAGAGCAGCTGGCTTCCTCTCATCTATTTCAAATGGCAGCGCTTCATTTTTTTTTTCTCTTAAAGGTATAGCCTCCCGGCTAGAAAGCAAGCCCCTGGCTTGTCCTTCCAACACTTACTTCCTTTCCGTTTCCCTCCCTCCCTCCTGCTTTCTACCTCTCTCTTTCTCATTGCCATCTCCTTTCTTATTCCCTCCCTCCCTGCCTCACCTCCATCCGATGCTGCCTTTCTTCATTCCTCGTGGAGGGCGACCCCTCCCCTGCTGCGTTTCTTGCCTGTTTGTCGTTGCCAGCTGTGTGTGCGCCCGGCACGGATGGCTGCCACAGAAGTTGTAGATCGGCTCCCGGCCGGCCTGTTTGATCTCCTCTCCTCTCCCCCCACCTCCTCCTTGTTTTCCCTTTGGGGCAGCTCCAGCTGACTCCTCTTCCCAAGGCTGCGTCTTTTTTTTTCTCTCCCTCTCCCGCCTAAACTGCCTCCTTTTTTTCTTTCCCCCCTTTCTTTTCTGGGTGAGCCAGAAGTGCCGATCCTGGGGCCTTTGCCTCGCCCCAGCCACCCTGCAGCTCCTGAGGACTCTCTCACGGCAAGTCCTGCGCTGCACCGCTTTGGCTTGTTCCCTCCCCCACTACACTTGGCTAGGCTGGGCAGGGCCATGTACCACCTGCCACATGCCAATGTACCACCAGTTGAAAAGCCCTGTTCTAGGTTATCCCTTCTCTCTGTCAAGTCTTATCAGTGGGATGTATAAGAATTGTAGGGTTTTAAAAGAAAAAGGAAACTTGGGAAAAATCTAGACTAACCCCCTGTCAATGCAGGAAATCTGCTATCACTACATTCTTGATAGGTGGCCATCCACGCTCTACTTAAAATCTTGTAATAATTATCTAAAGTTAATTGGAATTAATTAATTGCTCAGATCACTGTCATATGTAACATTATAAACAAAATAAATGGGATAAGTTAGATAACAGCTTCCTTTCTTCCGTTTTCATTTCCCTAACAGGGAATGGGATTCTAGAGTTAATTGCAAAATATAACAAAACAGTTATCAGTTTTAAGAAAGAAATATAAGTAAATATGCATGAAAAATTACATATTTTATTCAAAGAGCTATGGAAACATTTTTGGATTTTGGAAACTGGAAATTTAGTGAAGCCATCTTGCATGATCAGTACTACATATTGTCAAATCCTCATGCCAGACAAGCATCAAGTCCTCACAGCAGGGCATTGTCAAGGAAGCAAGAATTACACAGTAGGTTGTTTTAATGCAAAGGTTAGGGATAAAGTAAAGTAAAGAAACTTGGAAACTGCCTTAATATTGTCTAGGCCTTTTTCTTCAGGACAGAGTTCCTTTGAACATTTTGAACCTCTTCTCCCCAGGCTATTAACAAACTCATTTCCCATCTGTGTAGTGTTTATGTCTAGCATTTCTCCGATTTCTTTCTCAGCCTCCTTACAAATAGGGTACATGCTGTATTCACTCATCACAAATATGGACTCTGCATCTTTGTGAAGGAGAATTGCCTAGTCTTAGATCGATAAGTCTGATTTTCCCCAGGCACAAGCTGCATACCAGAAATAGGAAAAGGAAACACCTAATTTGGTTTCCCCGAGCCTCTGATTAAAGGTTGGAATCTAGAAGATGATAGAAAATTCATTGGAATTTTAGTTTGAGAAACCATTTGTTTCTAAGGAATAGATAAGCAAGTCTAGCCAAAAGAAAAACCTGGATTAGAATTATGCTAATTAAGGTCTTTTATACCCCAGGGTCAAGGTGATATGTCCTTGGAAGATACAGTAAGTGGTGGCAGCAGTAGCTACCAAGCTACTACCGAAAGCAAGGAATGAGACCATTATGTGTAAACCAAGAGGGACATTTCTACTACAGGACTCCTGCACATACAAGCCACCATACTACATTAGTACCAATTATTTTACTGCTTAAAATACAAGTTTTCAGCCATCTGGTGCTGATGGGAATTTTGAAAACATATTACAGGTATTATTTCAAAATGGCTGCTGCTGAGGCTTATCTATTCATACCGTGGCTGTTGTGGGAACACAATCATTTGCAAAGGATTGCTTTACTTGATTGCTATTTGCAACATCTTTTAACTTCCACCTATGCATCCAGAAGAAACATCTTTATTATTTCTGCTTAGCTTTGCCTGCTTTCTGGATAAGTTGGCTCACTTCCAAATTAAGTCTCGCACTGTTTCGCATTATTTTTTAATGTAGTTTAGGGACAGTTTTCAAAAAGCTTCTTAGAAGTTAATATGAGAGTGTTGGCCCACTTTGTGATTGTTATAGTCAAAAGCAAAATCCTTTTCCAGTTGAGTTTGACACCTGACAACTTCATACACACATCAGTGTAATTTTCTTGGTAACAATACAGAAATATTTTATCACCGCCTTCTTCAGAGATGTTTTAAGACCTCCCAGACCAGGATATAGCCCAGAAAGTTTCTTGTAATCACTTATTCAAGTATTCACCAGTTCCAATGCAGTTTAGCTTTGTCAAGATCAGCCAAGTGCTGTCATCTATGGTAGTCTCAAATATCTACCAATTAGAACTAAATAAAATGAGAAAGAGTTTGGACTTGACAAACTTACTGGCCCATATGCTGCAGTTCTTTCCAGCCCCTTATCCTGGGTACCCACTTTCCAGGACTACATTTTCTTACATTTTACAGACCTGCTGCTTTGCACAAGGTACTTTTGGTACAGTACTGTTGGATTTTATCTCCTGAATGGTGGAAGAAATAATTATATAAGTCTTGGGCTCCTTCTGAGCTTTCTATTCTCTGTTCCTTCGTAGCTGAGTGTAATTTACATTTTATTTTTTCTCTTGCACAATCATAAGCCCCCCCCCTTCCTACAGAATGATGAGCATTTTGATGGCAGCCCCATAGACCTTACTACCACTACTAAGATGGTTTGGGGATTGAGAGGTCTTGCCTCCTGCCCTTGGAAGATTGGGTGGCTTTGATGGGGAGGAGGCATTGCGTGGGACGAGTTCTCTGGCTTCATTCTAGCAGTTAGGCTGTTGCCTCATGTTGAATGGGTCCTGTACTTGGCAAGAATGATTGTTATTGTTGGGTTATAATAGAGTTGCCAGGGATTTGTAGCAGCGGCTTTTGGTGCTGCTATGTTAGCCTTTTTGTGTGGCTTTTTTCCTTTCCCTTTTTCGTTTTGCTTTCTTCTTTGCTGCCAGAGTATTTAAGATCACGATGACTGTATTGTATTGGCATTGTTACTGAACCGATTACTTCATTTCCAAATGAATGAATGCAGGCCTTTAAAACAAAATTTTAAAAGCTTCATTACACATTTCCCTACAGTTTCTGTTTTTAGTAGCAGGCTTGGAAACTTCGATGCAATTTATGACTAGTGTGCTGGAGCATACTGGGGAGTTCCAGGTTCAGTTCCTAACTTATCCATGAAGCTGTTAAACGATCTTTCTCAACCCAGCCTACCTCAGCCTACCTCAGAGAGGGTTGTGTGGATAGAGGAGGCTCAGATATAAAAGGGGTGGGATCGTGATTGTGTGGTCATCATCCTGGGGTGCTTTTTTTTACTCTGTCCAGCAGACACCCGGGCTTGAAGAAACCCAAACCTCAATTGATATCCTGGGACAGGAGCGAATTAATTTAGCCCTTTGTCATGCTAAGTTCCAACTGAAGATCCTATTTCTCTTGAATCTGTGATCGGCATTTTGAACATTCCTGTTACAATTCCCTTAAGAATACTTTTTTTAAATAACAGGTATATGATTCTTTTTTCTTTTGTGTGAAGCAACATAATGGAGTGGAGTGGACACTGTGCAAAAACCTTCCTATGTAATGAGGCTCTAGACCCTGAAATATTTTGTCTGCTAAGCTCCTGGGTCATTCTTACACCTATTTGTGACCCGGGCACCAGCCATCCCTGCTTTATATGGCTCTTCAGTGCAAGGCAAATGGATGAGATCAGAGGTTTGTCAGCCTGCAGCTGAAACAGCTGAACAGTGGGATTAGCACATTAGGGTCTTCGGGAATGGGAGCCTGACCAAGTGAGATTAAAGCTTTGGCCAACGGTAGCCATTGCATCCTCCAACCCTGTAAGTCGATGTCTGTTATCTTGGTAGAAGGAAGAATGCCAGTCAACAACTTTTGGTACAGACAAAATGATAAGCATAGAGCAGAATTGCTATGAGAAGAATGAATGGAAGGCAGGAGGCAAATTGGGGGGAGGGAAAGTCAAACTGTTTGATAGTTGCTGCTGCTTCTCTACAAAGGTGAGAAGCTATCATTTCTTAAATAGACTTTTAAGGGATGTTTTAGAGCAGATTTCAGGTTTGGATTTGGGCTTGAAATAAGAGGCTTAGTAAAATTGCTATCTGCTTAAAGAGGGACTCTGTGCTGGCACTTTTGCCAAATGGATTCTTGAACCTGACCTGGGAGATTTGGGATCGGGCTTTCTTATATCAAGAATGACTCATCTGCCAGATTGCTACTACCTCTGTGACAGCACTAAAGGAACATAAGGTTGGTCACTATCACCGAGTTGCCCAACTAGGGAAGATATTAGTACTGAATGGCTTTGGGTCTGAAGTAGCAAATCCGTACAGGATTTTTTATTTTTTTTTAAAAAAGGAACATGGCATTTTTAAATCAAGCATCTTGGCCAGGCAATAGTCTTCTCAGTGGTTGCCCCCATTTTATGGAATACACTGACCCTAGATGCACAGATGGTCCCTATTCCATGAGTAACAAGTCAAAGCAGTGCTGTTCCCACAAGGGTTTGACTATTAAAGTAAGTGAATGGGGCCTTTAATGCATTGAATTTTATTGTTATTTTTTGTTATTTGCATTTAATGCATTTTTGGATCTTGTATTCCCCACTCAGAACATAAGGATTAAAGCAGGTGATCAATTCTGTAAAATAAATATGTAAATAAAATTATATTTAGACCGAGAGGCATTTTGGAAGACACTTGCCTCCTTGGAAATACCTGGTAGACTGAGATTAACGGCTTAGCTCTAGATTGAAAATTCTTTCTTTGCTGGTTTCTCAATTTATCAAATGCTTCCTTGACTGTATATTTCCCTAGTAAAGGGATCTAATAATAAAGATATATTAAACAATTGTTTGTTTATTGTATTTTTATTTTGATATTGCTCTGAGAGCTCAAGGTGATAGATTAGATTAGATTAGATTAGATTAGATTAGATTAGATTAGATGATAGACAGACAGACAAGGGTCTCCCCTAACTTCATCCCTATGACAAGCTTGTGAGGAAGTAAGAAAAGTGTGATTAGTCTTAAATCCTGTGAATTCTGTATCAACTGGGGACATGAATTAAACCTTCCCAATCCAAGTTAATATCTGAATCAATAACACTATACTGGCTTTCAGCAGAATTTCCACTCTGCTTGACTAGAACTTGGACATTAAACTTTTCTGTATTCTTCTTTGTTTTCAGATTGGTCATCTGCCAAAATATACCAAAATATAATACTAATTCAATTTTGGGGTGGGAATTCAAAAGGATCTTTATTGTAATCAATTGAAAAACTATTCATTTCTGGATTACAATGTCAGGCGAATGATTGGCAGACACTATGGTTTGTTGAAAATAAATGAATATAGAGTAGGAAAATATTCTGGGCAAGAAGTATCTTTGGGTATATGGGTTCACTGTGAGTTCTATCAGAATTCCATTATACACAAGCTATAATAATAAATAAATAATAAAGCCAAAAAGGCCTTTTCATTTACTACACAACTTCTGCCCATTTCTGGAGCAGAAGCCTTCTGGACTGTCACTTGTACCCTAGTCATGAGTGGACCACTACAATATGCTCTATATGGAACTGCCCTTGAAGACACTCAAAACCTACAACTGATCTAGAAAGTGTGGTTCAGACAGTAATGGGCATGCTTCAGTAAGCTCATGTATCACCACTGATCCACAAGATGTGTTGATTGCTGGTTGGCATCTGGGTGCAATTCAAGCTATTGGTTATCACCTATACAGTTCTTCATAGCGTAAAGCCTGATTTCCTGCCAATTTTGATAGTTTCTGCCCATCCTGTAGGAATGGGGGCACTTCAAGTTCCTTTAATTTCATATAATCTATCAGCATCTAAGAAACATGTTTTTTTGTGTTTTGATGGGAACCTCACATTCCCCTGGAGATTCTACCCTGGTGATATTAACACTGAAAATCTGGCTGTTCCCTCAGACTTTGGATTAAGATGGATACCAAGCAGCTGAAATTCTGTTCATTTTCTTCATGATGCACATGACCTCTGTTTTTGATAGTGTAAGCTGTCCAGAGTCTTATGTTTGATTAAAGAAATAAAGATAGCTCAGGCTGAACTATGGAGTCCTTGATGTTCTCTGAGTTTGGTTGTTTGCTTGCACACGTTTCATTACCCAACTACGTAACATTATCATTCTAAGTGTGGGGTTTGCTATTGTATACAGTAGCTTGCCTGCCAGTGGTGGTGGAGGTGTGGTTTTCCTTGGTAGCTCCTTGATTAGGGTATTCTTTTCTTCTTGATTGTTTGTCTGGTGTTAAAACTTGCCTATCTGGTTCAGCATGAATATGGTGTTCATGAATGATGGCAACTGTATACACCATAACAGTGATAATAGAGCTCTTATTCCTGTCCTATACTTTGTGAGAGCATAATGAGAAACTGGTGGCCTGTACACACTGAGTGCCATCTTGACTTGAAATAAACTTAAGAAAGGAACCTGTAGGTTTACTAGAGAAAAAGATCAATGAGTACAATCCAGCCATCATAAACATGTGCAAATATGACTGTTTTTAATTATACCCATGTTTCTTTCAAATCAGTGGAGTTTAAATATACTCATTTCCGACATGTTTCTAGCCACAATAAACAGAGCTTAATGTAAAAGACCATCCTCTATTCTTTCAGATTTTCTCACCATTGTCAGTGTTCTTTCTGTGTTGCAATTGTAATATAAGGCAACTCTTTGAAGAAAGACAAGTTTTAACTGTATGTTTTTTGAATGTTAAAAAATTAGTGCTGTTAATATTATATGTACTTAATATCACTCGGTGTTATTTCTCCACGTTTTTCAGAGATTGACAGCCAGACTCCAATGTTGGCACTGAAAATTTGGAATGAATCAGATTATATCTCAGAATTTCAAGAAAAATCACAAGGTGCTATTAAACATAAATAACAATAAATTTAGTAGTGATGCTTCCTTAGCAATGTCTTTCTAAAATAATAATTACTAGGAACTTTTGATCCTCCGAGGTGAGGTGAGTTGTATAAATAGAGAGGATCTAGCAAGAAATCTTCTTTACATTCCATCAGAGTTCAAACCCAGTGCATGGATGATACTGTTGAGAGAGTATTTCTAAACAATGTTTGGACATCTAATCAGATACAAGAAGAATAGGATTCATTCTCTCACTCTCTCTGTCTCTCTCTGTCTCTGTCTGTCTCTCTCTCACACATACACACATACACACACACACACACACTTTCTCTCCCTCCCTCCCCCCCTTCCTCCTTCTCATTCTCCTCCTTCGGTCTCTCCCTCTCCCTGTCCCTAAACTGAATCTCACTCCCAAAGTGCTGGTACATTTTAATATTCCCATAATTTTTGATATAAGCTATTGCCAGGGTGCTTATCTCTTGCATAAACAGTGAAACCCCACCATTTCTTGTAAAACAAGTAAATTCATTACTTTGGCTTGTCATGCAGTGTATTTATTAGAGTCCTTTTCAAGCTAAGCCATAGGCCAGGTTTTATACCATCTATTTATTGAGATATTATCTAGATATTTCCATTGTTTAGTAATGACTAAGTTGGCTGGCTAAAGTAAAAATTTAATGAGTTTTATTTTTTACTTTGTAATTCCTTTTTCTGGCCATCAAGTAGGTGTAGCAAATCTAACTTGGGAAAAATTCAATCCTTTCGTGAAACTCGTTCTTCCAAAAATCTGATACTTCTATTGCATTCCCCCCAAAGGTGAAAGAATGTTCATTTCAAATTACAGCCTTCCCACCGAATACTTCGAAAACACTGTACAGGTAGTCCTTGACTTATGACCATAATAGAGTCTGCCCATTATGGTCATATGTTGCAATGATCCTTAAGTGTTGTATCTCACTTAATGACACCCCCCCCCCATCCCTGCTCTTCCCAATGAAATTGTTAAACATGCAGGTTGTTAAGTGGAGCATAGGGTGCCTTAGAGGTGAGGAGAGGCCCTTGGAGGCCTAGCATAGACGCAGGTGCACCTGCCTTGGGCCTCCCAAGGCCTGACCCATCCCCGAGGCACTTGGTGCTCTGCTCCCTGTTCCCTAGGATTCTCCAGGCCTCGGCCTCTTCAGCCAGGCAAGGGAGGCTTGAAGCCAGTCAGCAGAAGCATCTGACACACAGACGGCAGTTACAGCCTGTAGACCAAGGCCTACTTTCCATCCAGCCATTTGTTTTTTCCAGAGGAGCCCGGCTAATGTGACCCAACATGATGTGAGGCTCAGATTTCTTGCAGAGGCTGCTGGCCTTATGGCAACCTCGTGTTATTCTCCTAGCAAGCAGTATTTTTGCAAGACTGTAGGAGGCTCCGTTGCAAAAAACAAAACGGGCTCCTCTCCCAAAAAACAAAAAGGGTTTTGCTGGATGCTACTAGGCCCTGAAGCTGGTTGAGGAGCAGGTCGAGTCCTGCAAGTCCCTTGGGTGGCTGGATGGGAAGTAGGCCTTGGCCTACAGGCTGTGACTGCCCTCTGTGTGCCAGTTGCTTCTGCTCACCGACTTTAGGCTTCCTTGCCTGGCTGAATAGCTGGCTTGGAAAAAGGCAGAGGCCTGGGGAATCCTGAGAAGCAGGGGAAGACTTTGGGAGGCCCTTGGGTGGTCAGATGGGAAGTGAACCTCAGACTACAAGCTGTAACTGTCCACCAGTTACAAAAGGCAAAAGGAGGGAGGGAAGGATGGGAGAAGGGATGGAACAAAGGGAGAGATGAAGAGATGAAGGGAGGAAGAGGGAGGGAAAGAAGGGAGTGAGGGAGGAGGAAGGAAGAAGAGAAAGAAAGGGAGAGGGGGGAGGGAGCGAGCCACTATTTGCTTGCTGAAAGGGGAGGGAGGGAGAGAGGGAGGGAAGGAAGGAAGGAAGGAACGGTTTCTGACGCTCACTACCATCTTTCCACAGGGAAATTCATTGGGAAAATTGGCAGGAAGTTGACATTGCTCCCGCTGCCACTGCTTTTTTGCCCACCCATGGTCATTCTGTTTCTGTTTAGTTAATAAAATACCTCTGAAATGATGATCTAGTAGGTCACGGGTTGTCTAGTTAGTAGGAATTAATTTTGAGAGGGCCATCCATTATAACTTGCTACTGAAAACCTCCCTTATTCTTCTCTTTGATAGAATTTATATCCTGGCATTAATTTAGGGAAAACTGTAATCTGTTACTCAGAAGAACTGGCACTTAATTAGATGGCTAAGCTAATTTATAATTGTTAACTTCCATTTGGCAGTACTTAACTGAAAAACTACACTCACTAACTAACTGCTGTAAGAAATGAAATGTTGCTGTGAACTCCACCATAAAATAATACAAAGACAAGGGATTTTTATTTCTAGAGCTGTGAGGAAATATCTGGATTCACTATTTATAGCTGCAACGAAGCTAAAAACCCTTGGGTGCTTAAATAAAAGAGCTACTTCTAAAAATAACAGCCCTCTCTATTTGGTGTCTGTAATTTTCCAAAAACAAGACAGCAACAGAAGCTACAGATTTCAGCCAAACTAACTGTCCTTTAGTTTAAGAATTTGAGGGCTTAGAATAGGCCACAAAAACCACTCTTCTGTTTGCTAATACAGACATGCATTCAGACAGCCAGTTACTGTTGGATTAAGTCTTAATACTGATATCCAGTTATCACTCAGTGTGATGCTGTTTTATAGTTCTGTATTATGAAGATCTCAGGAATGACAAATCTTTGCTTGGATCACTGAATTGGGAATTTCCTCTTTGCAGAACTGAAAGAGGAACAAAATCACTCAGACATACCAATCTCTGGGAGAAAATGACTCCACTTTGATGGGAATTGCCCTTTATAAGAAGACAGGAGGAGATGAACTGCTCTATTCAATTGCTCCTTTAAAATTGTATAAGGCAATTCACTTTAGTAATATGGGTTGACCAACATTTTGCCATTTTAGTAATTACTGAGAAATTTCTGCCTGTGGACTAAATATGTATGTGATTCAGTGTTTTTCCATCATGTGACATTTCTGTCTCCGTGAAAAGTGATGATTATCACATCTATTTTTAATGGCTATAAAGACCAATTCTCAATTTAAAAAAATATACTGGAAATACCAGAGATAGAAAAGGATAGAAAAACATCCTGGAAGAAGGTAATGGCAAAATATTTCCATATCACTGTCCAGAAAAATAAATATGCAAGAATCAAATCTGAATATAAAGAATTTTGCATTTTCTAAAAATAACAACCTGAACTAAATCATTTATTAATCAGAACTTGTAGTCCATCTAATCAAATTGTCATATATTGATAATCTTCCATGGATTTAATGAATTTTCAGAAATTTCTGTCTAATTTCTGCCCGAAATTTCAAAATAGGCAGAAATAAATAAATGCCCCTACAATTTAAACCATATGAAACAGCCTGATTTGATTCAAATTGGGGACTGGCAATTCTAAGAGAGCGCAATATATGTACTATTGTGTGTTTGTTTGTAAGTTTCAATTGAGTAAATGTGTATCATAGGGCAAAATTTTTAAATCAAGAAACCACAAATAGGCTAAGTTAACCAATGATGAGACCCATTATTCCTGTGGGAATGAAATTTGGGAAAGTTATTGCCACTTCAGAGCTGCCATACTGCTGCTGCTTCAGTATCACCACACTGTTGTGGGCACATGATTGTCATTTCCAGTGCTCCCTGACACTTTCCCACAAGTCAGTTGGGAAGCCAGCAGGAAGAGTAAACTCAGTTGTGATTGCTGACATTCCCTCCTAGCTTCCCACAAGCCAAAAAACAAAACCTCACTAAACAGTTAGCAAAAATTTTATGATGACATTGGTTGAATTAGTACACACTATAAAGGGTCCTTCAGAAATTTAAAACTACAGAATTCCACACAACTTTTTTTTTAAAAGAAATGTTTTCTACTTTCTTTTCTAGGATTCCAGGCATGGCATAGACTGAAGAATGGTCGGCATTTTCGCAAATTGTGTAGGGAAAGGAAATTTTCTTGCCTCTGATCAAAGTTGTTTTGGATACTAGAAGGGCTGACCTGGATATCTGGCAAACTTTGTCTCTTCTGGGAAGGACTTCTTCATCATTGGTAGGATTTAGTTGCAGCTAGAGCAGAATGGCTAAGTGAGGCTCAGTGTCACAGAGATAATCAATCCATAAAATAAAATAAAAAACTGGCTCAGAAAAAACAAAAGGTTTTCCAGTCTTGCCATCGTGTATCTATTTTTAGAGCAGTAAAAGGTTGGGGCAATGCCTAGGACCCATCCACTTATAGTCCTCCTCCAATTGTTCTATATTTATATGGAAGGGCAATCTTGAGCCAACATTCAGAGTGCCAAGAGTTGGAAAGAGAGGCAGGATAAATGCAGAGAAATGTAGAATTCTTTGTGTGTGTGTGTGCGATATATTTTATTAAAAGTTTTAGAAGAAGATAAAAACTAACAAAACTAATATGATGTAAAGAAAGAGATGGTAGGAAAAGAAAGAAAATATTCATCACTGGGAACCCCACAGAGAAGTGTAATATTTTATGAAACCAAGAGAAACCCAAGTGGAGACTTGTGACCACACTGCAAAGTTGAAAAAGGTAGTAAATCCTGAAGTAAAGTTAGTCTTGCCATCATCCCAAAGAGTTCTTAGTACTGTAGGTGATATTTTTTTCTTTCAATCATGTCTGACTCTTGGAGAGTGCCTGGACAAGTCCCTGTAGTTTTCTTGGTAAGGGTTTTTTCCCCCCACAAGTGGTTTGCTATTGCATCTTTTCTAGGAGAAAGTATCTGGCTTAAGATCACCCAGCTAGCTTTATGCCTAAGGCATAAATTCACAATCTCAGTTTCTACCCTGATGCCTACACAGATCTGGCTCTAGGCAGAGTTAATGATGCTCTTAATTGATTGCCTGGCTATTTATATCACTGTCCATGACTCCTTCGCACCATTCACTTTCCCTTTAGCTTCTCCTTACACAGAACTGAATTGACCACAATGTTTATTGTATATAATAATCCCAGAAGCAATAGAAAAGCTAATGAATCTATGAAGTCCTTTGAAAAGCCATGGAGCACTTTAGAACCACCTGCTACTGAGATCCTATTTTTATGGGGTGCTTTAGCCAAACCTTTGTTAAATGGAAGCATTTCTGTAAAGCTTTGCCCAGCCATATTACATGCTGTCTGTTCAAGATATATAAAGTCACAGCTGTACTCATCAGCCACCATTAGTGCTTTAGCATGTACCAGTCCTATTCTTCACCCCTACCCTATATTCATTTATAAAGTTTCATTCAATTATGGAGTTCTGAAGGAGAATTAAGCATACTACTTGATGTAGCCATGATATTCCTAGCCATTTTTTTTGTTGATTAAGCCAAGTGAATACAAGATTTACAAATTATATAATTGGGGGAGTTTTGCACAGCAAATTAGATTCAAACCCAACAATCTAGTGTCATTTAGCATAATACAACATATGAGGCCAACCTAAGAATCTTCTCCATAATTAGAGGTTTTGGTCATGGAAAGCTACTGTTTGTGAGTTGAATTTTCCACTCAAACTAGGAAGCCTGAAAGGGACAAGAGAGAACTTTTGTTTGTCGGATTGTAGAAATGTGTGATCTACTTTTTTCTGAAGCCTGAATAGGACCATGTCCCCTTAAAAATAATATGATGCTTATAGTGTGACTTAGCAAGCCAACTTTAGTAGGATTAAAGCTGCTAGGTTTAGCTTAATGGAGCAAAAAGTTGGATAGATTCAATTTAAATGTATTGATGTGATCTGGATATTGATGTCCCCATTTTTCAACTCAGAATGCTACATGGCACCAACTATATTAAATAATAGTTCTACTGTGTACTGCATTGATCAGATTCCACCTCATGTATTATATATAAGTCTAGGATCCACATCTAAAGAAGGACTCAGACAAACTAGAACTGATTCAGAGACGTGTGAGAAGCATAATCAGAGAACTCCCTTTATCCAAAAGGATGACACACTAAAGAAAGTCAAAACTTACTTTTCAATGCTGCATGTTGCCGAACACAGAATAGTTGACTAAAATTATTGAAAGACAAATTTCATTTGAATGTAATAAAAAATAATCTAATTGTAAGGGGTGATCAACAGTAGAGCCCAAATTAGTTACAGAGAGTTGAACTGGTGCCCACAATGAAAATGTTATTGTCCAATCACATTTCAAATTTAAATTCCTCATCATAAAGTACATTACTTAGTTCTCTTATGTGGTCTGTAAAAAGCTCATGAAGGACCCAATGGAAGACAGTGATGTGGGTTTTAGGTATCAGGTAGTTTTAATTTTAAATATGTTGGGCTAGTAAAATCCTTCTTTAAATGTAGTTGGAGGATACAATGGCATTCACCTTCTCCATCAATGGTACCATTTTTTTCTTCTTTCTCAACATACAAATCTACCTAGACATGTCCATCAGGCATGAAGTTTCCAAGCACAGGGTAGGAGTAAAACATTTGTTGCCTAGGGGCAAAATACACCTCAATTCATGCACAGGGGCAAAACTGACTGATGGGCAAATTTGATTTCAGTTCTGATGAAAAAACAATGTCTTCCATCCCACCTGAGTGCAACAGTCTAGTTTGCTGGATGCAGGACAATCTAGGACACAAACTACTCTGCCTCCAACTTCTCAACACTGTATCTCCCCTTCAGTATGTGTAATCTAGAGTGACTGCCACCTTCAGCCTAGTGGTAAAGCCAGACTTGCCCAAGCATCTATTATATATAGCATTCACATACTAATCACGAGAAAGCAAATGATAACATGATTTCTCACAAAAGTAGGACATATTGGCCTTATATAATATACAATGATATGCTTTTCTTCCTCAGGAAATGAAACTGATGGCTTGCCTCAGAGCTAAAGTGGAGACTGCTACTTTTGGTTCCAACTGGTGATAAGTATGTGAGTGCTACTCTGAAATGTTTGTTAGTATGTAGCTACTTAATCCCCTGCACCCTGGAGCTCATTTCAGAGTTGAAATTGCTTGGAATTGCTATGTAATTTCCCCCCACGTTTCAGAGTGGTGCTATAAGCTGGGGAATAGTCTAGGAAATTGAAATGGCTATTGAACTCCAGCAGCATATTTAAGCATTACTGCTGAAGTAGTATGCATGCTACACTGTTGAGGAAATGTTCTGCCGTAGAATAGAAGGGGGCCACTGCAGGGTGACTTAGATGCAAGCTCTCACCATTCTGAAGCAGCCCTTGCAACTTTACTTGATGTGCTGTGTACACTCAGTCTCAATTAAATTGGTAAAGTACACACATCGAGTTTATTCTGCTGAACAAAATTAATTGTATGCGTTGGAGATGTGTTTTGCTATACATTTGAAAGCTTTTATTTTAATAATGTGGAGTACCTTAAATCAACTAAATTAGAATGAAAATAAGATGTCTTACATGGGTCTGGATAAAAGTGTTGAGTGTGAGTGCCATCTTTTTAAATATTGAGTTGCCCACTGAGATGCGTAGAACATACTGTTTTCTTTTTTTTAAAAAATGAATCCCCTCAACATGTCTTTTTAAGTAAATAGTTCACTTTTAGTAGAGAGAACGACCATTTCATGAAACTGTTTTCATCAAAATGGCTATAAGACAGTGGTATTCACAAGTGTACAAAGGCTTGGCAGGTGTAGGAGAGGCAAATTTGTTTAACAGTATATCAAATATAGTGGAATCCACTAAGAGGATGTCCTTATACAGCCATTTTTTTTTTACATAGTAACAGTAATGACTGAATAATAAACTGATTTAATATTTTCAGTATTATCCAGTACTTCTTAGTGAAGCATATGATTATTATACCTTTTGAGTACAGCCTAAGTATAACATTTATATATCTCTCATCCTACTTTTTTTAAAAAACAGGAAACATAAGACTGCAGAGCCAAATTACACATACTTTATATTAGGATTGTACCACTTCAGACTGTTGGCTGGCAAGTTGCTTGTGTGCAAATCAGCAGCCTCACATCTGGCAGAGGGAAATTTGGAACTATTGGGCTTGATCAAGACCTGTTGGCTGGGGAATTTTGGGAGTTGAACTCCAAACATCTTACTGTTTGCCAAGGCTGAGAAACACTGTCATAGAGTAATCTCTCTAAAATAAATGGGACACGTTAATGATTTAACTCCCTTGGATTCAATAGATCAATTTCAGACCTTTGCACATTTATACAAGATTATCATAGCTTCCTTTTGTATTGCTCAACTAACAATAATGAGGACGGACTTTATATCATTTTAAAGATGATGAAATGATACCATGAAAATACAGTAAAATGCTAGTGGGGATATGGCCTAAATCTAAGTCCATGTCATTGTTTCTAACATGGTACCTTTTTATAGACAGTTTTAGATGTAGGAGAAACTTTCAAAGAGATGATTCTGCATTTTGAAATGATAGAGCTCCAGAAGAAATCTATATATTTTCTGTAATGTTCTATTCTGATAAAACAAGTTTCTGATTTGTCTGCTAATTATTGTTCCTTTTGCCTAAGTTCTAGGCACTGCTTTGTACAATAAAGACTGGATTTACACATGCAGTATCATTTCTGAAAGAAATAGAATCACCCTTAATTGTACAAAGTAGCATGTGCATGTTCAAGACATTGCATATGTACTGCACATATTGAATTATGGCATCTGCACAAAATTCATTTGTTCTGTGATTCAATTATTTGACTTGAAAGTTATAAATGTATATTTAGCCATTACTGTATTTTAAAGGTGAATAAAAGCTACTGGGTCCGATTCAAAGTTGCTTAGTCTTTATTGTTTTCAGCTAAATAAAAAGGCTTGATTCTGGGAATTATTCTTTTCTTTCCTTTCCTTTCAACCTCTTGAAATACCCTCCCATTTGCCAATTTGTCCAAATATGAAACAGCTGCCTAGCTGCCTTACCAAAAAGATTTTATTGTTAAAATAAAAGTAGATTTTGTTTCGGGAAAAAAGCACACACATATTCTTTGTAAAACTCATGTTTGGTTTACAATTAGATAAAAGTCACATGGTTCCCCAAAAGCCAAGGGTATTTTTTCTACATATATATGTATGTATATATGTATATATATACATATATATATGATATTTAAAAACATAAACATCTATATTTAAACATATATTATATGTTAATCAGTACATTTAAATATAGCTTAATTATATTTACAATGTGATGCAGATCTTGTAAGATTTAATGCCAGATTCATTTTTTTCAAAAAAAAGTCCCATAAAATTATATAAATATACAATAAATATCTGTTATACATGGAGAATAAGAGAGAACAAGGCCACAAACATTAACTTACATTTCCATTTTTTTCCAAAACAAAACAATAGGGCCAATGACAATGAAATATTTCCGCCACAGACAAAACACAGAAAAACGTCAACTGACTGACATTTTTGAAATCTCAGTTCCACTAAAACTGCCAAGTCTGTTGTAGTGTATTTTGCAATAGTAGGTCTGGCCTAGACTAACCAATGGGTGTTAAAAATAGTGATGAGGCCGGGCATGTGGGGGGGGGGAGAGCTTAAAAATAATTGCAATGTTTAGGAAAATAATTCATGAAATGGCAAATTTGTTGCATAGCAAATTTCTTTAATGTTTCTGTATCCTAGTAAAGATCTGTGACTATTTGCACATTTCAAATGCAGCTATCAGTCTATGTTTACTACTGTTAGTTATATGAAATGCACCTTCATATTACGTTTCCATTCTGTGATCCTCAAGCCTCATCCTCATCCTTCTTGTTGGATAAAATGGGAACCCTACAGCGACTAGAGGAGGTTAGACTTTAATTGGAAGGTTTATAAGCTTATACCATTATGCATCTCATTGTCTATTCCCCAATGTCTTGGTTGGCATCTTATACTCAGAAAAGTTGCTGCTACTGTTTCTATTATTATTTCATAACCATTAGGGAGATATTTCTTTAATGCTAAGTAATTCTAGATATTTCTAATTGCATCTTGGTTAATTCATTTCTTTTTACTGTTAAAAATTAAAATGAAATAGCAACACTTTCAACTCAGAGTAAGATTATGCCTATCCAAAATCACTGTGGATAGCAAGATGGGTAGTATATAAATTTAATAAATAAATAAAATAAATATGTTCTAGATTCCCCCCTACACAGGTCACACTAATAGAGCATATTTGATATGCAATTTTGATTATGTTTAACTTTCAGACTGCAGACTACAGTTGTTGCTCATCATTTAAGGGAATTTGGATGACTTATTTCAGAAATCCCTATTCATGTGGCAGGGTTGGAGGGAAATAAATTATTTTTATGGATATGATTATTTTTGAATCTGTGTACTGTAGTTAAGAGGATTATGTAAGATTAACACAGAAAGAAAATTTAAGCTAATAGATTAAGAAAATCAGGATATGGAAATATCTCAGAGATTACAAGGCTTCCTTTCTATTTCTGCTCTCAGTTGTGTGAACAAAAAACACCTTCTTAGATGGAATGGTTTTATGCAATCTTTTTATTTATGTAATAGGGATTTTTATAACAGAGATGCTTTTCCATTTTATAATAAGAAGATGGTATTATAGGTCTAAAGGAACAGGTTAAAGAAAGGGATGGTCATAGGCTGGAAAATGTGAGTCAGCACCAGCTACATCTTCCCTTACAAAGGATAATGTTCTGTCTGTTTTGCTTTAACAACCATTTGGTTGCCTGACTTTAAGCAGATATTGTTGAACAATGAAATGGTATCTACTGTTTAGTGTCATTGATCAATAGCATTGTTTTACTCTAATACTAAACTCATGTCTAAGGACAGCATGTACAGTTTAATCAGAATCAATCCTATTTTTCAAATATTGGAAGCCAGTAAAAAGCTTTGCTATTTTAGTTTTTTTTTAAGAATATATACTTAGATTTTGTCTATGTCCACATTTTCTTTTTGATAACTCTACACTTGCATATTAATGATATGGGATGACTAGTTTCCATGATTAAAGTAACAATTCCAATAGTTGGAATTACAGTAGCTGTAACCTAGGTTACTGATGCTCTAAGTAAGATATATTCTGAGATCTTAATCTTTAAAAAACACAGATTTTGGTCAAGAAATATTATCTTAGTTTTGCTAGCCTCATTCACTCAAACACTTAAAAAAAACCCAAATCTATGCCTAAACTGTATTAAAGACTGAATTAGGCTTCTTTAGCTCCTCCTCACAGGAAACTACTAATCAAAGAGTAGGGCTTTTGCTTAGCCTTCTTGTTGACTTTCTAAGCAGGTGGTTCTTCAGAAATGGAGAGGGAGGTATTCTATCTGCAGTCTGAAGTGGTACAGTCCAAACTTATACGTTTCTCGTATCAAATATTTATTTGTAGCAAAACAAATCATCCTGGAAAGCATGCCTTGTTGCTGTGAAATAATGCTAGATAATGCTAAATAACATTATTATTACATGGATTATATGAGAAATGCTCTTAGGGGAAAAATGCACTTCTTCAAACTTCTTGCAAGAATAAGAATACTTGTATATATTAGACTAATTGACTATTTGTGTTCTGGGTTGTGTTGGATTTGTTTATCATTATCCATGGCCTAAGGCTTTAATTCTGTGGTCAGCTCCTTGCATGTGCATCCCACTGAAATCAGCTATAATTAAAGTGCATACAACCGATGCCAGGTTTGTATCCCATCGTTTAGGGATTTTAAATCAAAGCTCCCTGTAGGAGTTAAGGCTATTTTGTGCTACCCTTTAGAAAGACATAGATGCATATAGCCATATTTAAAAGCAACAGGTAGTTAGGTTTTGAGGTAGAAGGCTCTGTCTTTCTGATTCCAGAGCCACTCCTTCCAGCCTGAATTGTTTCATAGTACAGAAAGCCGATACTTGAAAACGAAAATATTCTAGACATTACTTTTATTTTAAGAAGATCAGGCTGTACTTTGTATATTATATTTCATGGATCTCCTTTACAGTTTCACTGAGTTTCCATGGGTGCTATTCAGTTGAGATTACTACACCTGCCATTGCGAACAGAAGCCAATTAGCTATAAACCCTCAGTAAGTGCTGTACGGTGCTATAATTACAATAATAATGGCATATTAGCCATTTTTGCACAAATATGATCAGATGTTCAGTTTATTTTTCCTTGGGATTTAATAATGTCATTTAACAATACTGGTTTTCCAATCACAATAAATTAGTTGTCCTGATATAACCCTGGATGCACGGCCAGTGACTCTCCTATGGGGATATGATTCTCTATCCCCATCAATAGATGCATCTATTAAAGTTTGATAATATCTAGCATCAAGTATAATGGATGCATATCAATGTGTGCTTCTTCCATGTTTGATTGAAATATAATGTTTGTTCTCAACACCTTGGGAGAGGAAAAAAAATTACATCTGAAAGAGACTATGATGTTTTTGCTTCCCAAGATAAGAAGACCCCATATGCAACCCGAACATGAAACAATGTCTTAGAAGCCAGCACTTGTCAACCTGGTGACCTCCATATGTGCTGGGAATGCAGCTTTAAGTGGGGATTCTGGGAGATGCACTCTCCACATAGCTGAAGGATGGAAAAGGCTGTTACAAGCAAAATTCAAGGAATCCCCATGGTCTGTAACCAAAATGGAAGGGTAGCTTGTAGTGTAGACTAGAAAAGAGCACTGGGCAGAAGATCAACATTGACTTTTTTTAGTTGCCTCTTCTTTATTTTTTTTTTCAGTAGTCTGATTTGATATTGCAAACACCTTCACAACATACAAAAAAGAAACAAAAAAGTCCCAAATTTGTTTCTCCAGAACATATATGTCAATGGCAGGGAGAAGGATCTCTCCTATTTTCAAACCATGTGGGAATTTTAAACTTAAAAAAAAAAAAAAAACATCAACAGGAAAACTATGACAACAGCACCTTGACATTATTTTAATTCCAACGCTACCAGAATTTAAAAGCAGTTAACAGATATAATACTAACAGGAATAAAGATACTTACTGTCTAAAATGTAAACGGAATGTTTTGGTTCAATATTTTTTTTTCCGGAAAGAGGACAGTTTATCATCAATTCACAATTGAAGCAGCATGCAATTTTATTTTTTTAATTTTTTTTTTAAGTTTTCAATTCTTGGCAACGGCAACAAATCACAATGTTAGAGGAATGTAATGCAATTTTGTTTGTTTTCAAAGTTGTGCGCAAATGGATTTTTTTTCCTTTTGTTCCCTTTTTAGGTAATGGACATGTTCAATAAATAGATTGTGGAACCACGATACTGTATAAACTTCCTTTATACATGCAGTCCATAAAATTATTTTCTTTCTTACTGAATAATTTACCCTGTTATGTATATATACAAATAGATAATTTTTGTCTCAATATAATCTATCCAACATGAATCCACTATCTTCCCCTTTTTATGGTCAGTGTACAAACACAGGAAGTGTCTATTCTTATAAAGCGCCATCCAACTCTCTTTTTGTTATCCATGGTGAGAGCGCGGACGTAAGACTGAGTAGTTCGGCACTGGGAATTCCAGTACCTCTTGTCTATGCCCCTACAGCCTTCTTTTGCATAACCCTTCGTGCTGCACTTGGTCTCATAAAAATATTGCTTCAGTTGGCCTTTGGGCACTGGGACTTTTTCCAGGACTGTAACCGTTGCTCCGGACATGTCTACTGCAGTCTTTTTTTCAGCTGCTGTCACCCACTCACTAGTACTGTCACACACGCTCAGCTCCCCACGGCGAGCAGGGTCAGAATGGCGCCGGACCCTCATGGACATGTTTGCAGCATCCAAGTAGTTTTTATACTCCTCGAGCAGGAAAAGCAGAGGAGGCTCCAAAGGCACTTGACTGCTTAGCATCACTCGTGACGAGTACAAGTCTGCATCCTTGTTTTCCTTGCTGGGCTGAATGACCTGCTGCTGCTCATCCAGGAGCTCCTCAATGACGTGTTCAAAAGTGTCTGCCAAAGATGTTAATCCTCTGGTGGCATCATTGGGCCCACTGAGGGTCTCCAGATTTCCCTGTGTCCGAAGACCAGGATAAGCCAAGCTGCCTTGTCCTCTGATACTAACTTCCTTCATGGGGGCAGCTTTCATGCAACTCAAGTATGAAATAACCATAGTAAGGAAAAGGATGGTCATCACTCTTTTCACTTGGTGGAACTGTTCAAGAGAAGAAAAAAGAAATGGAAAATAAATTGAAAACAAATACATTTTTTTTTAAAAAAAAAAAAAGCATGAGCGACAAAGATATACATCAGTTGTTTACTTTTCACAACAGTTGGAAAAAGCTAGACATTTATTCATCTTTCTATGATCTGGTACTTTCAAGATGGAATGGGACTGCAACTCCCAGAATTGCAACTCAGCACAGAATGCTCACTGGCAAAATTTCCATAAGTTGCAATCAAACACATTAGGAGGGCATCACACTGGGGAGGATACATAATAAATCCATCCACCAACCTGAAGTTTTATTCAGGATCTGGTTCCCATAGGACTATACTAGCATGGAGGATGCTGAGTGACTTTCAGCACTAGGAATTCATATTTGGTCATAGAGGTTGGAAACTCTGGATTAACACAGATAATAGAACTATAGCCTGGTTTAGAAATTAGATTGACCCATGATTTGTTTAATAGTGGTGTGTTGAGTTGGATTCACTCAATATACTTAAGACATAAGCCATGGTTCACAAACCCCAAAGACAGGGTCCAAAACCAAACAAATTGCATCATGACTTCTTGCAGTGTTTGAAATCAGCTCAAATACTACTCTATTCTAATCACTATGCAACAGTGTTTCCCAGTTTTATTTTTTTATATCATATATCAAATGCTGTCATTTAAAATAGCTGTCTACAGCAGATGCTCTTGATTGGAGTATCCTGCTAGGAACAAGTTAAAAATGTTTGCCTAGAAGTCCCAAGGCCTTTGTGGAGAAAATGTCACACTTTAGGCATGATAATTAATTATTCTCTATTTGTATGACAAGTGTTAACAGTATGTTTGGAAAGGTTACCAAGCATCTGTGATACACTTGCAGTAATTGGAAAAAAATCAGAAAATTATTGTCTTTTGCAGGAAAATCTCAGTTTGGAGTTTGAAATTATATGAACTAATTCTGCAGAAATAAAAGTAATATTACATCATTTTAAATGGAAAAAGATATTATAAATAGAAGAGCCAATAATGCTATATTACACCTGATCTGCAAACAAAAACATTGAGGGACATTAACTGCATACAGATTCTACCTATAGGTCAATCAGATTCTAGAATATTTTCAAGCATTATCTTCAGACAAGACTTTTTTACAATGACCACTTTTACACCAATCCCAATAATAAAAAAGTAGAGTGTTATTATAAGTCAAAAGTTCTGTTAAACAACTCTGCATTTTAGTAATTTCTAGGAATCTAATAAAGTTGAAACTCTTCAAATTTTAGAGGGCAAAAAGTTCCATCATATAGGTCTTTATCCCTCTTAACTCATGGCAAAATAATCTATTAACAGATTCCTCTTAGTTTTGCATAAACTGAGTTTATACTGGGTGAGAAAACAGCCCTGCAGATACAGTATACCTAGGTAGAACTCAGTTTAACATGTAAATAAACCACAGCCTGTATAAACTGATTTGAGCTAAGCATTATGTGCGTAAATCAAGCCATTAAGACTTGTTTAGCCAACCATGCCTGAAACAAATCAAGATTGAGCATAATGAATCTCGTTGTTTGTTGTTCGTGGAATTACAGTGCAATGACACAATGTTTTTTGTTATTTTTTAAATTTTTTTTAATCATTCTTTGTTTAAATTTTCCCTTTCTAATTACAGAACACTCAAAGTGGCTAATAATCTCTAGTTATATACCAAAGTTGAGATACCTCTATTCAGACTGTGTGTTCCAGGGTACCCTGAGTGAATAGAATACTTTTATATTATACAAAGTTAAGCACAACTGCTTTCTACTAATTTGAATGCATGCTCACTACTTCTGAACAGTTGTTTACAGATTCTAAATAAGTGGATATGACAGATGCAGATGTTTGGATACTCTTTCAGTCAATACTTTGTAACACTTCTTTTGGCAGAAATAACAGCTTCCAATATTTTCCACAGCCGGCCACAATATTTTTACTTTTGGCATTTTTCCCTACTGTTCTTGCAGAACAATTCTAGCTCAGAAATATTCTTAGGTCTCCTTATATGCATTGAATCCCCCCACGTGATTTTCAAGTCTATAAACTATGAAGGCTGTTCCAAAACCTTTTCCGTTTTTTCTAGAAGCGGATTTGAAAGATTACTGTCTTGTTGAAATAGCCAACCTCTTTCTAAGTTTATTTTTTTCATTGATTATGGAACAGCTTGAGAATCAAGAAAAATCACTGGTAAAATTACCCCAAGCTGAAAATACTTGCAAAACAGAACCTACACATTACTATAAGCAATGTCCTGAAAACTTTACCTGACACTGGAGTAGGTATCCACAGGTCCACACAACAGTGTTGCTTATACAATGATCTGCATGGGAGAGTTGTCAGAAGGAAACCTCACCACAAAAACCATTCTCTAAATTGTGCAAAAGAAAACCGCAAGAAACCTGAAATATTTGGGATCAAACTACTTTGGAAAAATGAAACAAAAATTAAACTGTTGGGCCACAACTACATAGGATACATCTGGAGAAACAAGGCCTAAGTACTAAAGAAAATAATATTTTGCCAACCATTAAGGACAGGGGATGGCTGTATTATGCTTTGGTGTTGTGGGACAACCAAATTTTCTCTGATGAGTTTAGTAAAGAAAGGTGGACATAGAATGCAGAACAAATGTAGAAAGACTTTTATCCGATTACAGAAAACACTTGGAAGCTATTAATTCTCCCCAAAAAGATCTTATAAAATTCTAACTGGAAAGAGTTTACAAACTTTGATAGCTGCCATATCCACTGTTTTCTTATTTTGATAAACAACAGCACATAGGGCTTAGCTACACAGCCTAGGAGGGTACATGTAGATAAAAATACACCATTTAATATTTTCTGAAGACTTGTCCTCCCAACAGAGCTTTGTTCTCATAGATAGCCTACTGCCAAAGTAGGCAGAAGCCAGTCCAGCATGAAAGCATGTTTGATCTGGAAAAATGGAAGATCTCCCATCTGGGCAACCCATAGTGCATTGAAGAGAAGACATGGTAAAAGGTGATAACCAGCTCCAGTTGGCCTTGAAAATCGGCTATCTGGTTTATGGGTTCAATGCCTATTCTACAATATTGTTTTAGTTGATGAACAGAATGGAGCCCTGACTCCCCTAGAGTGTTTGACTCATTGTCAACCCTGAAATTGGCTTGCCCATTCCCAGTTTAATATATGTAATTGAAAAGACTCAACCCTCATACTACTGTAGCCTGTGCAGTGGGGAATTCTTGTTCTAGGTTACCATTCTTGGGGAATCCCTAAATCTTTGCTTTCTCTCTTCACTCCATTTAGAATATCATCTAGTATAGATCTGGCTTCAACGTATAGTCATTTATTCCTCTTCTCCTATCCTATTGGATATGCAGAGCTTTATGCACACTGATTTGACACAAGAATCAGCGAAGTGATTTCTTAGACTTCAGCTTTTCTACAACACTTATCCAATATCTGCATTTTGGCTGCAAGATCTGGATGACCACTATTTGGCAGTCAAGAGGAACAAAAAGTTCAACATTTTCCTATTTACTAGTGGTTGACAGGCCAACTAGTCAATAATCATCAGAAAAATTATGCAGAAATACCCAAGTGTACTCAATGCGAAAAACACATCTTGCACAGACCAAAATCATTTTCTTGAACTCCACCACCAAGAACATTTATGCAGCACCTGCATAAATACAGGGAATTACTACACAGCAGTTATGACAGATAAATTCTTTGCAGCCATCTAGTGGTGGTCTGGCTGATAGGTTGACTGTTATTTGGGGGAAACACAAATAAAAAAAATATATTGGGTGTGGTGGCTGAACCTTGGAAACACCACCCTGATACATTCTGTCTGGTGACTGGAGGAAGGTTTTCTTATGGTTGGTGATTTTCAAATTTTAGTCAAGGACAATTGCCAATCGTTGCCATTACAGTGTATGTGAAAGATCTATATGAGCATGGCCCCATGCCTATTTATTTATGAAATGTATATGGTCTCCCATCTTAAGCAAATGATTTGGAGTGGCTTATTAAAGACATATTGTGGCTATAGCTTGGTCTATCTCCATGTGATTTTTCAGCTCTGGAATGGGAAGAAAGCATGGCAAAGTGATTGTGTAGATAAACCCACAAACGTAAGTATCAGTCTAAATTTACAAAGCTTAATTTTGTACCTTACAGAGATTGTGTCAGGTTCTGTTTACTTACATGCTCAGTGAAACTCTACCACCACCCTGCCTAGCATCTCAGTGAACTCTTTCACAAGAAAGTAGTGTCCTAATCCATGAATAACATCAAACATCTTTCTCATCAACCAGATAGACAATAGAGGGCATGGTTGAATGCTGTAACCAATTAGTGTATCGAAGGCACATTCTGTGACTTGCCAGCTTGGTAGTGAGCTTTAACAGAATAATAGGGTTGGGAATGGACCTTGGAGGTCTTCTAGTCCAACCCCCTGCTCAAGCAGAAAACCCTATAAATTTCAGACAAATGGCTGTCCAATCTCTTCTTAAAAGCCTCCAGTGTTGGAGCACCCACAACTTCTGGAGGCAAGTTGTTCCACTGATTAATTGTTCTAACTGTCAGGAAATTTCTCCTTAGTTCTAGGTTGGTTCTCTTCTTGATTACTTTCAATTCATTGCTTTTTGTTCTGCCTTCAGGTTCTTTGAAGAATACATTGACACACACACACCCTTTGTATTAGAGCACCTTATACTTTTCAGCCACTCTACACCTTCACCTCATTTCCTTGGAAATGTGTAAGACCACTAACTCAGTAGGAATTGACTTTTTGATTTCATAGCAGATAGCCTGACTAGGACAATATGATATACAGAATGAAAATTCTCCTTTTCCTGTCACTGAATTCTCTGGGTTTCTTGCTCAGCTAACTAGACTTAGGGGAAAAAATACACTCAAGCAAACTGTAAACATTTTATTCACAAGTCCATGTACTTGGACCTCCCTAAACGTGTATTGCATCTCTCTGTCCCTGATCACTGCCGCCTTTCCTTGCCCTCTTCTCCAAGCAAAGAGACAAACCAGTACATATACTGCAGTGTGCCCTCTTCTATAATGTTTTTAAAACAGTGATGCCAGAATTTCAAATGATTCCAAATTTTCAGATGAAGATAAAACGTGATGGATAATTACAATAAACTACAATACATTGGCCAATTATTTGGCAAATTCCAGTTGCTTATGTCAGTGATGCATCTGAGACTTCTAAAAGATCGTTTAAACTTTTCATAAAATTAATTTGAATTGATCTAACATGGCAGTGTCCAATGCCAGATATTGGCATGTGGATTCAATAAATGTGTGGCAACACAGCAAGTGAGCAAATGGAGAATGGTAAAGTACATTTCCCCCCACCCCAATACCTTCTTCACCACCCACCCACCACCTGGATTCCCATCTTGCCCTCTATTTAATGAATTTTCATAGCAGATAATTGGCAGAATGAGTTCTGGAGTTAGTTCATTACCAGCAGTGGCCCACACTTCTGAATTAAGAGGGAAGAGAAATATTCCTTCAGAGAATAGTTGGAAAGCAAAAATGCTGAGCACAATCTAGGGGTCTCAGTTAAAACCTCAGACCTTCGAATTACTTATTTTTATCCCTTGCAGTTATCAACCATGAGCGATTTGAAATCCAAAAAGTATATTGCTTTTAAAGTATTATTAATATGCTAAAACTCTTCTTCCCAAAGTAGCTTTGAATATAGTTAGTCAAACCCAAAGAAAAACATTTTAAAGCTGATCTGAATTTTATTAGTTGTCGTTAATGGAACTCCAGAGAAAGAGGGTTCCACATTGTATGGAGTGTCTGACTTGGCTGTTTTCTCTGGTAATGAGGGAGCATGTTGAATGTTCATGTATCCTCTTGGGACCTGCATGAAAACCTTTGATCCAAATTGCCATGTCCTGCTACTGAGCTTGCTGACTAATCACCTGGCATTATGGAAAATGGGATGGTTCTTCAGACAGCATGGGGAACAGCTAATGCTCCAAGTTGGGAATATATTTGACCTAAACATTTGTGTTGTAGAATGGATGCTGTATTCTGTTGAACGTTTGATTGAGGTATTGTCCTAGAACAGACAATTAAAAATGTAGGGCATTTCTTGTCCTGAAACAATGAATATAAAACACACTACTGTTTAATTCCATGTAATCAAGAAATGCATGCAATTAGTATTTAGTTCTCATCTAGCCTACTCATGTGTTTTAGCTCCCACTGTAACAGTCCACACTTTGTCTAAAGTGCTTTAGGAACACTTTAATAACAAGTGTGTTACTATGTGTGAGATCATATTATTCATCTGGTGAAGTAGGTTGGGCTGTTGCCAAGTAACATTTCTTCCATAGATACCCAAGACCTCATGCCTTTCTATACTATTGCTAGCACTTAGGTCTGTCATTCCTTACATGCAAGAACATAGGTATCTGCAAGTATCTTCATGTTGCAAAGACATGCATTAACAACATTTGTAAATACTTAATATTTGTTTTGCTGGAGTGAGAATATACTGTTTCAACAGGCTCTTCCATTATTTTGTCTATGCTATCAATTAAGGTCCCCTATTTGCGCCCCCTCTATATTTTGTATCACATACCATACTACTATAAGTCAAGCATGACATATATAATGGCTGTCAGATGTTTAATATCCACCCATCTTGTTTTGCAAATATTTATTAGTATTTGCACTTTACTAATCGTGCTGAAAAGCATGGGGGAAGGGAGGCAACACAGAGAGAATGCACTTAAACAATTCTCAGATCTTATACCATATTATACCAAAAAAGAATGTGAGAGATTTTTTTTTAGCAAAAAAGAAGAGGTGGTACAGGATGGCTACACAGAACTAAAAATCATGCAGTACACATTTTAATACTATCATGTTGGATTAAGTAATGTAACAGTATTCAGACCATTTCTTTGCTTATTACTTATTCTATCGATCCCATATTTTTTCTCTTAATGGAATGGATAAGCCTTTACTCCATGTAAGCAATAAATGAAAGCACCCTAAAATTAATAATAATATGATGATACTTTATGACATCCAAGGTTCTTGGGAAGCACTTGATGCAGATGGAGGCTAACACCAACTAAAGAACTGAAGCTGTGATTTCACATTTTTGAGTATACAGTAATACCAATAATCAAACTAAAGTCAGATGACAATAAGAAAAATGAAATTAAGGCCAGCTCAATTGCTTATCTCTCCCTCTTTCTTCAAACAGAGGCAAACGTTCATCTAATAAATATTACTGTTAAGTTCTATAACACAGGAGAACCCCTTAGACTATAATGTAAGATGCAGTGATAGCTTCCAACAATTCTGTTCTGAATAAGGTGTCTGCTGTTAATACTTAGTAAGCAATGTAGTCAATCGTTTATTATTATTTTAAGTAGTAGCATTTTTCTTCAACATCCAGCTTCTGATTAAGGCACTAGCTTAGAAACTGGGAGGCCATGAGTTCTAGTCCCACCTTAGGCAGGAAGCCAACTGAGTAAACTCCCTCTCTCTTAGCCTTAGGAAGATGGTGATAATGGCAAACCACTTCCAAAAAACCTTGCCAGGAAAACTGCAAGGACTAGTCCAGACAGTTACCAGGAATCAATGCTGACCTGAAGAGATGGAAAAGAGTCTGAGATGCATTTATATGTAAGTATAAGTATGTTCTGGGTCTCCTAATATAGATTGCAATGATGTGCTGGTAAATATTAAGAGCTGACTCTGCCAGCTTCGTTACTGCCAGCAAGCTAGCTATGGAAGAGCTCCCTAGGCATAGTGGCTTAGCTCTACTTTCAACAGGCCTAAAAAATTCCAGAAAATATACTATTGGCTGTTTCAAGCCAGTGGGATCTGGTTCCAGCATAATGATGCAGATTTATCTATACAGGTTCCTTTGGAGTCAACTATAAACATCAACACTGATTGACTGGCCAGCAATCTGAAAGAAGTCTGGGTTAAGGGGCAACTGTTTGTGCTTGCTTGACTGTTGACCTTTATTGAAGATCTTGGATGTTGCCCCAGAGGAAGGTATTTACTACCAGTAGCACTGCTTCTCTAGCCGTGCTGAAATCCAGACAACTGTATGAAGTATTCTGTGCTTGGAATATGGGCTTGTGTTTGTCAAACAGCAGCCCCTCACCCATCAATTTGACATAGCAAGCTGAAGATACTTTCAAAAACAGATGGCAGTCTGCTGATCTAAGAAAAGGAAATGTTTTAAAAATCTTTCAAGCATGTCAAAACCCTTGGGCATATGTAAAGTTTAATTTGGAAATTTCAGCTCCTGAATTTTAAATGCATAATCCAAATCATGTAGTAGGGTTAAGTAGTAGCTTGATTCATTATGCACCCTATTCCAAATATTAATATGCATATTCTATACACCAAACCTACAGTATTTCTGTTTAAAATTCACTATATGTATATAATGAGTATGCAAATTCCAAATCTGATAACATTCATAATGGTCTCCCTGCCCTCATTTAAAAATTCTTGGAGGAAAAGCAAACGATCCACACAAATGCTGGATTATAGCCATTTGTGCTGATTGGCATGACTGCAATTTCATTCATTTTTATGGTTGAGAAGGGTGAGAGCAATATCTGTCCTCAGGCCTGTGCTCCCTTTTTAAAAATCCATTCCCCTCCAGGTCAAATATATTTTTCAGCCTTGTCTATCAACTATGTTTTAAAAATATTTAAGTTCAAAGATGAGGGAGGAAGCATTTGTCAATAATAATAATAAAACACTCAGACATCCAAGACTACATTGGCTGAGTCACATAATAGAAATGTTTAGAGCTATCATCTGGATATGCCTTCCCTATTTTTATGAATAAAATTTGACCGAGGAATATAGAAGAAGGATCTACTGCTTAAGGTACTGTGCCACCCAGAATAGTTTAGAATGATCAAACTGTAGGCTGTGAACCCAAATATACTGAAACAATAATCCCATACAAAATGTTCCTATATATGGCTTGGCTCATAAATCAAGTGATTGGCAGCAATTTAATTTGCAAAAGGTACTAGATTTTTGCTGCATAAATCCGAATGAGTTCTAGATCAGAGGTCCCCAATCTTTGGGGCACCAGGGACCGGTTCCATGGAGAGAGGTTTTTCCGCGGACCGGAGAGTGCATGGTTTTGTGTGCTGCCTGCATCTCACGCATGGGGCTTTGCTTGTTTATATGGACCGGTTGCTGGCATGCTGCGGTGTGGTACTGGTCCACGGACCGGGGGTTGGGGACCCCTGTTCTAGATGGCAACAATGTGATACCAGAAAATACTAAATGTCTTCCTAAAACAGGTAAACCTAGGATTACTAGATCTAGTTTTGCAGCCTAGATCTAGTATCCCTATCTAAATATGAAGATTGTGTACTCCAGATGATATTGGGAAGGAGGTGTCTAAAATATAGCTTAACCATAACTTATTAAAAAACTCAGATGACTGCTAGCTGGAGGAAAAGAGATACAGAAAATTAACTCTTGCTGCCATCTAGAGGTCATCTGGATTTTTACAGTACCTATCTAGCAATTCTAGTTTTAAAAGGATTGTGTAAATAGCTTTTTTATAGCCTGGAATATCTGAAATTTACCCATAAAGGTAAAATTCTTCACCACTATATTAACATATTTTTCTTCAATCCATAAGCAGGTATCCTTTGCACTGCCCTTTTTGACCTATTCTTTCTCTTCACACTTTTAATAGCAATAGCACTTAGACTTATATACCGCTTCACACTTATGAGAAGGTACATATATGAGAACTCATAAGTCTAGTATTTCTAAAGTATAAAGAAAATAAAATTATTAATCCATGCTATATTAAAGTAACATTTCTTTTAAATTTATCAAAAGGAAATGGCAATCTGATGCACACTGATTATTTCTGAGAAAGAAAGAATAATATACAAATATATGTATTGATAGATAAATCACTGTATCAGCAGGGGAAAATAAGTTTAGAAAACTAGAATTTTATTTTTGTGCCTCTGCATGTATGATTTCATTGCTTCATTTCCTACTTTTTTTTATCTTTTCATAGGTGTGTAAACAGATACTGAAATGGATTGCATGTTAGCACATGATTTGCAAGAACTGAATCTACGAAGAGCAAGAAGGATTAGAGTCAGATGCAAGTGCCACTGGCTGTTCAGCACACACAAGTTATCCTTGAGGATACATATTCACCCAACTGTATAATTATTTTTTTAATTACTGAAAACACCCCATACACGCACCCTAACCACATACTAATGACTTCAAGTGCTTCTAAAATAGCGACATTAGAAGTACTCCCCTTGTTTGCCTGTTTAGTGGTTTATAATTTGCCCAGATAACACAGTGAGCCAACTATATTATAGTACAACAGATAATGGCAATCAGTATTAAATACAGTGATTGAGACTTCAAAATAAACAAGAGATTATGTGGAAACCAAGCTATAAAGTTGCAACATGAAAAGATATTTTGTTCTGTTGAAGAATGTAATAGCTTTTGCATCAATCATGAAACTATTTGAACATTAGATAAGACATTGATTTAATAACTCTATTGGCCAATAATTCATGAAGGTGGAGATGATCCAATATTCATGTAGAAATGGAATGCCCATTCTTTATCTTTCTCCATATTCTAGATTTTTTTCCTTTGATATTCTGAGAATTTGTTTTTTAAAAAAAACTACCATCGGAGGTAGGAAACACTATTTTGCATCACAGAAAGACCATTTTAATCCTGCATTGTGTAACCATGATGGCAAACTATGTGAAATAACCACAAAAAGTAAATAAGTGAAAAAGTATATTCCAACAAATATTCTACCTCTCATATTAGGGCTAATATAAACCTAGCATTATGATAGTTTCTTCATGTTTGGTAGTTAAACCTACATTAGAGTTAACAAATCTGGACTAAAAATCTGGATGATCAATAGATGTCAGCAAAATGATTCAGAAAATTGTGTCTTCTGCCGTCCAGTGTTCATTCAGGGTTTTGTAGCTCAGGCCTAAATCACCTACATTATCTAAATCCATTTTTAAATTTTGCTATGAAATGAGTTCCATAGTTTAACAATGAAAAGTGTAAGGTACTTTTGGGTCAAATACTTTGAGAGAGGAGGAAAACTTTTTTCTGACCACTTTTTCCATTTTATGCAGAAACGTATTCACTTTCATCACGTCCTCTATTATTCATTTCAAACAACTATGAAACTTTGATTGACAGAGAAATTCCTTCTGTTGCTTCACTATTTGTTAGTCATTGCTCACTTTCTACAGCCTGAACTAGATCCCAGTGTGTTTCATCCTAGAAATATAGTTGGGGGGGGGGGACTTCCAGTTCTCAAGTTCAGGGCAGGAACCGTCAGACTATCCCAGACAAATGGCTGTCCAACTCCTGTTTGAAATCTCTTTTGTTTGTTTTAATTTTTTTTGGTTTTATTATTTTAAATGTCATGGTTTCTGCCAGAATCAAATTCTACAAGCTGTAATTTGAAGAGAATGTTGAGGCTTTTTTATTAGAAATCTTTGAACTTTCTCAGAATTACAGATTTCTGGAGAAGAAAGGGAGATGGTTAAAGCAGTGTGCATCTTGAAGTAAATATCTTGAAAGTGTTCTACATTTTAACCTGATTCATACTTTGTGGTAGGTATCTTCCAATATACAGTGCCTCTAATCAGTGTTATTTGAAGTACTTCACACTCAAGACTTGATTCATATTGGCAGAAATACAATATCTTCATCATTGTGACAGACTTTTTCTACGCCAATGTCAGTTTAAATTGTTGACTTATGGACTTATGACCCTCAGGATGAGGTTAGATGAAATGTGGGTTGGTTTAACTGATGTCATTTGAAGAGTGCCTAAGCAACCTAGAAGACTTTTGAGAGCTCTCATACCTTCACGGTGATGAAAATGCTGTTTGGTAATTATAAGCAACCATTAAACAGATTACGCAAACAATGGGATCTAATTGAGCTTCGTTTTGTTTTTAAACATATACCACCCACTTTGTCATAATTTTTCTGAGTCAAATTCAGTGCGCTTGTTCTAACATATAAATCCCTTCACAATTCAGGACCTGCCTGTCTAAAGGAAAAACTCTCCTTTTATATTACTAACTGGCAATTTCACTCAACAATTGACCATCCTTTGAAAGACCCACTAAGGAAGGAAGCCTAGCTGGAACACATTCAGGCTAGAACTTCTCTGCAGTGGCTCTAATGCTGTGAATTTCCCTTCTCATTGTTTTAACCTCTTGGGTTACTTTTTAAGTCACCTGAAAACCTGATTTTAGAAACTGGCATTTCCTTACAGAAGCTCATTTATGTTTACACAAATGCTACTTTTAATTGTGATGTGATTGTTTTTTATTATTTATTGGTAGGTGTATTGGTTTTTATGTAGCATATTATTGTTTCATGTAAACTGGCTTTGCCAGGAGCATGTGAGTATATATTTAAAACATAAATAAATGAATAAATGCATTTATTATAATGCATAGATGTATACAAAGGTTCTTTTTTCCACAGAGGCCAAGATTGATTTGGGAGTAAGTAGCCCTGAAAAAAATGTTTACAAAATTCAAATGGCTAAACAGTCAAAACTAACCAACCCAGTGTTATTCAGCGAAGATGTAATAATTATATTAATTTTACCAAAATCTTATTTTTCTTTTTTCTACAGTGTTCTCATTAGTCTTACTTGGTTATCAAAAATGAAAGATAGCTATATAGTCTATGAGTACCACTATTGAATGATGTTTCTTTAAAAAAAAAAACTTCCATCAGGAAGAAATTAAACCGGGTGATGTCTTGACAGCCAATTCAGAAATTTACAGTTTTTTCTATGATGGACTATTATGAAAAAAATTGTTTTGGATTATGATCACTCTGTAGCTAAATGTGGACATTTATCAGATGCTGAAGGATCAATAAGATGCACCGTGAAAAATGTGATGCACATTCTCTGAATTTTGAATTAATAAAGGTGGACGATGATACTAAATTGGACAGGTCTTATTTTTAGAGCTCATTTTTTTGGATTAAAAATACAAGTCTATGCTATGAAAACAGGAAAAAGCATTCAGCAACATATGGAAAGATCCAAATTAAGCAGATGAGATGTAAGTAAGTTCTAGGATTTAAGAAGGAAAGATCCAGTCTTTCTACCATTTGCAAGGATTCCCTTCAATTACCACTTTAGACAGCTTCACAGAGATAGTTTAGCCCATCTCTATTCATGTCCTATTCCATGTCTCCTTTGTTTGGGTGCTTCTGTCATGTTGCTATGTAGCACAATGCCTTGCTGAAAAGCACAGCTCCAGTTCCAGGTTTGCATAGTTTTAAATATGCTGTCCGTGCCTCCAGATCCACCCATGTTCAATTTTTTAACAAGTGGGGAGGGGTGAGTGAAGCCTAACTGGATCACTACTGGTTTTAGAATGTTATGGCCAATTTGGCCAAAAAAACAAAGCAAAACCACAACCCTTAAGGAACATAAATTATTAAGGAACTTGCAATTACCTTTCCCCACTTCATATTTGGAGCAGTGAAAGTAGGGGAAAGATCCTGGACTAGATCTGGCCTCTCAGATGTAGCCCCCTTTTCTCAATTGTCACGCCAAATGCCAAAGCACATGATCTGAAGAAATATGAGAATGTGAATAAAAGGCAATCTAACATACTGCTAGGACGGATGTCTCATGGCAACAAATTATATTCATTCCGTTTTGTATTGTCTAGGAATATTGTGTGTGCAAGCAACAAGCCAGGCAACCCTTCCTCTGCCACCATGACCATTCATTGCCAACCATCCAAAGAGGCATGCAGAACTAATATTTCTAGAGTTCTGTTAGTACATGCCTGAAAAGTCTTGTGCAGGAAAGAAATGTTTATAAGAAATGCAACATTCCAGGATACAATAGACAGTTCTGATGGGGAACATCTGGCCAAACGTTTGATAAAAGAAGAGTGATAGAATCAGGAGGATCAGTGGCCACTCAGTTTTATTTTCTAAATACACTACCTACCTTTGCTGAACTTCTGATGCTGGGTGGCCCTGGTTAAAGTAGCAAAGAGTAGACAAGTCAATATGCTGTTAGCCATAGCTGGTTGTTGGAATGGAAAGGTCTGAGAGCATGCACTGCTGAACTAGAAATGCCAGTTAGCACAGCTCCAATGGGCATTAGCAACAGCAAGCTTTGTTATTTTGCTTGTAACTATTTGTATTTGTTGGTGAAGGTAATCATTTTTGAGCTAGCCATTCCACAATCTCTGTGGTTTACTCCTCCTAGCACATGCCCAGTCTACTTACTCAATCAAGCTTGCATTCTGGTTCTGAGGTGGGTGGCCTCAGAAGAAAGTTAGAAGCAGAAGGCTAAAACCCCACAACATAAAAGGGCAATATGTCTGACTTGCCATAATGAGCCATTTAGTTAACAGCTGGGTTCAAGGAGACCTTCTTCTCAGTCATTACACTGGAGCTCAGGCAGCAGGAAAATGTTTGTAACAAGAATAGCAGGCAAAGCTTATGCATCTGTGTAATGCTTTAATGAAAACTGTGCAGGCAGTCATGGCTGATTCCTGTCCTGACTAGTACATTTTGAACATTCCCTGCTATCTCTGTTTAATTACATGGTTTTGTTGCCACAATACCAGAATTGCCCTGAAAACCTTTGGCTGTGGGATACACTTGAAATGGTTTTGTTCCCCAATTATGAATATTTACACAAACATTTATGCACTGACTGTTATTTAAGTGAGTAACAAGTGTTCAAACATTGTAATTAATAACAGAACACAATGCACCAGTAGTATATAATCATTGGTAGGAACTCTGCTGAAGGATTTACTACAACCTCTTCATGCCCCCCAAATGTATATAAATACACCCTGACAAAAATAATATAAAGTGATTTATACATTTATCAGATTTGTAACTGTATACACACATATGCATTTATATAAATTATTTATACAAAGTTAAATGGGGCTTTAGACTATGTTTCTTTTTCCACAGATAGGAAAGGATTTTGCCCCCTTGCTAGAGAAACTGAACCTTTCACTCTTAATTTATGTATTTTCAGCTTTCCATTTTAAACCATCTGACACAAGGAAAAACCTGGTTTATTTCAGGCTTGTCTCTTGATTTAGAGCAGGTTATGGTCACTTCTGACATTCCTTCCATTAAAAGTAATACCTCGTTACTATTACGAATCTTAGAAAGGTGCTGTGTGACAAAAATTCAGCTAATATAAAAGCTACTTCATAGCTTTTGAATTCAGAAATCTTACAACTTATTATGGGTCATAATCGCTCATCATCATGAAACACATACGGTAGTTATATTTTAAACATATCAATAGCAAGTGGAAAGAGAGTGAGGGGAAGGGAGGAAGGAAGGAAAGAAGGAAGGTTAATCTACAGAGGTTTCCTATGCATAACTAATCTGGATTTGTATGAGGGTGATGTTACCATTTTTTCCACTTTCTGAAGGATAAAATGTACATAAAATGTAGAATGTGTCTGAAATGGTCTGATGGACTGAATGAAGACCATCAATAAAAAAGGATGTATGTTATCTTCTTTTATGAAGGATTCTCTCATGCTATGTCTTTTTGCAAAGCTGCTTTGGAAGAAAATAAGTATTTTCAAAGACCATATATCAGATATCTGTAACAAATGTTTACTGTAGAAATATATGACACTGGCCATAAATATTTATTTTTCCTCAAAATGTAAATAGGTAAGTGCCTTTATGCTGAAGTCTTTAAGAATGCTACATTGGGTGGAACAATCAGTATTTTAAAATACCATAAATCAGTTTTCTAGTTTAAACTTGCACACAATAAATCAATGACACTGGCCATAAATGTTTTTCCGCATTGAATGTAAATACTGGAACCCTTTATTATTCACTAAATCACTTCTGCAACAATCCATCCAGGTTGGCAAAGTCCAATTTATTTTAGTTTTCTCTAACTTGATTGGCATTTCCTGTAGGACCATAGGAGATGCTGAAAACTTTTCTGATTGTAATCCACTTTAAGCATACCTAATCTGGGCTGCAAAAATCCAAATGAGCACTAAATGACAGGAAAGAGATACATCAAAGCAGCTTTTATCTGGCTAGGATAATATTGAAAGGGTACCACATAGATACTTCATTTTTCAGCTATAAGTGTTCACTGCAAAATTCAAGCCTTTGGATCAGCCAGTTTTCCTGAAGCATTATTTAAGTTAAACCAAATATATTACGCATAGTAAGAAAATAGATATTCATATTCTTTCTGGATTGTTAATCTCATCTGGAAACTTCAAAGATGAATTTAAACATTATTCCCAGGACTTCCTGTCCAAGTAAAATTTGATAGTTTCCTCTGGAAGGTGTCTGCTGCCATTAAGGCAACTGGGGACAACACAGCACTGGAATTAGTGGCAGACAAGAAATGTGTAAGTTGCAGTAATTGCTGTTTGATGTTGTAAGCCTTGGAATGAAATGCTCCCTTCTCTGCAACTCTTCAATAGACAAGAAGTCATTGGGGCTACCCTGTCTGTCCTACCAAAATCTGGATGACCTCTAGATAGCAGCAAATAAATGCAAACAGCTCTTCAATATGGTCTGAATTTTTACAACCACATAACATAGCACTAGAAGTCCTAGGCAAAAGGTAGGTAATCAAGGTGATCTTAGTCCAGTATTTGTTACTTGAGGGACCCACCAGATGTCTTGGACATACTTGCAAGCAAGAAATGGAAACATACACTTGTTTTTTGCAGCTGGTATGGGAGGCATGCTATCATCAACTTGGTGATAAACCTGCATTTCATGAATTTATCTAATTTTCTTCTAAAGCCATCCAAGATAGGGTCCATTACCATACTTGAGTATTCCAATATATATATATATGAAGGACATTTCATTTCTCTTAAATCTCCTTTCAATTCCATTGGATGGCTTCTGGTCCTATTGTATTGAGAGGCAAGTGAAAGTTCCTTACTATTTTATTCATGCCATACATGAATTTATATATCTCAGTTTTGTTCCTCTTTTCTTATAAGGGAGGTTTTCAAGATCCCTGACAATTTTCATTGTATTTTTTCCAGTTCTATTATATTTTCACAAGTACACAATATTAGGTTTGGACATATCATGGCTTTTTTAAATGACAACATCATTAATCAATGTTGGCAGGTTTGTTTTCAATCTCTTTCTCAATGGTACCTAGGATGGAATATCCCTTTTTCATAACTATCATTCAGCTATCCATAATGAGCCCAATATATTTTTGTCCTGGCTAGTTACAGAAAGTGTTAGTTTTACTCACTATTGTATATGTTTTTTGCCCTGATGCATATCACTTTAGATGTACTTAAACTGAACTTTATTTGCATTTGGTTGATCATTCTTCCAATTTAATGTCACCCCCCCTTCTAGTTTTCACCACTTTGAGTAGTTTGGTGTAATCTGTAGACTTAGACAGCTGAATACTTACTCGTAAATCAAGATAATTTATGAACAAATTAAAAAGCATCAGTTTTTAGAAATATCATTGAAAGACCCTCGTTGATATTCTTTGTTCCAATTCTTTGCTTTTTCAAAACTAGTCAGCAATCCATAAAAAAAACTGATCCTCTTATCCCATAACCTCAAGAACCTTTGATGAGGCACTTTGTCTAAGTACTTTCAAAGTCCAAGTATACAGTGTTGACAGGGTCATCTCTATCCATGTGCTTGCTTATATTGTTAAAGAAAAACTCCAGAAGATTGATAAGGCAGGATTTATCATTGTAAAATCCACACATATATTCCTCTATATGCTTAGTATTTTTTTTACAATTGTATCTACAATTTTCCCCCAAGCAGATGTTAAACTGAGCACTCTATACCTTCCTAGATTTCCCCTAAATTCGCTTTTTTAAACATGGTATCATGTTGGTTACCTTCCACCCCTTTGGCACTGAATCTGATATAAAGAGCAAGTTACTAGTTTTACATCTGAAGTCTTAAGCTGAGCTGAGTGGTGACATCCGGAACTATTGACACATCTGGTCAAGATATTCTAGAGCAGGGGTGTCAAACTGGCGGCCCGTGGGCCCGATGCGTCATGCACAGGCCACACCCACCCCAGCTCCACAAAGCAAAAAATGTCATGATATGTCATGTGACACAATCAAGTTTCTCAACTATATCTTCTCTAAGACAGGTGTAAATAATTCAGTCAATTCCTGAGCAATCTTCATATCCTCCTTGACAATCACTTTTACTCTCTCTTTTTTCATTCTAACCAGATGCTTCCTGGCTGTTTTCTGCTTCAAATAGAAGTACTTAAATAATTTCGTATTGTCTCCCTTTTATTAACCTGATGGTAGGATGATGATTTCTTGTTACTTTTTCTGTCAAAATTTGTACTGCTTTGTTGTCGTCACTGGAACCTTCTTCACTTTCACAACTGCCTTGACATTGCTAGAAAGCCATGCTGGTCTTTTCTTAGGCTTGGTTATTTCTTTCTTATATTGTCAAATATACATTTTGCCTAAGCCTCGATTATTATGGTCTGAAGCATCACGGAGAGATACCTCCTTATTGCCTTTTCTTTTCAGTCTTTTTTTTTCCCCACTGAAATCCTCATTTTTGAGTTTTCCTTTTGTAGTCACAATTTTTAACATCTTGCACTAGATCACAGTGACTAGCTAGGATTAAATCTTGGGGCACCTGGCTTCTGGTCATTCCAAGACCAAGTGTTCTAAGATATTGTCATTATGTATCTCAAAAACTGAATTCTTTGAGGGTAACTGAACTGTTCTATCCCTTCCCTTATTACCTCAAAATCACCATAATTTTTTTTATCAGGTAGGTTATATTCTTTGACTTAATTTATATTTGTGATCAAATGTTGCTTGCCTATTGTGAAGGGATATAGTCTTCTAATGTTTTCTAGTGTATAAACCTATACCTCTTTGATATGTCATATAATACCTTCCCCCAGTTTGTTACCACAGAAGAATTGATGTGCTCTGTCTTATTTCATGTTGTTTGCCTGAACCATTTTGCTTGGCATTAAAAAAAACACCTCACACCTTCTTATTAATCTACTTCTAATACTGGCCCTAATCTTGACAATATTTTCTGAATTCCAAATTGGATACTGTTCAGTCTCCCCCTCCCAGTCATCCCCAAGAATCAATTTAAAGCTTATTTGCTACTTTATTTTGGTTAAATTGGAGTCTATTTCTTGGGTAGAGATTCAGCTGGTCCCAAGTCTGACTTCACTTCTTCTGACACTATTGTCTTATCCACACATTGAGACTATCGAACTATGTCTGTCTAGCTGGTCATGAACATAGAGCAGGCAGGTAGCCTTTTCCAGAATGCTACCTTAGTGGTTCTGGATTTCAGTTTATTAACTAGCAGCCTACATTGGCTTTCAGGTGTAGCCAGCTACATTTCCATTGTTGTTGGCTCCAAGATGTAGCACAATGATTGTTTCATCTCCAGCACAATATTTCAGTTTATCTCTATAGCCCCTACTATGTCTGCAATCTTTCCACCATGCAGGCAAATCATTATGAAGTCTACATATCAGCCACAAATCCATCTCTTTGTCTTTCTAATCTTTTAATTGCTCACAATCCAAAGTCTTCTTCCTTATCCCCTCTTAACATCTAAGGAATGGATTCCTCCTACATCATAATCTTCCCCATCTTTCAAATAATATCCTCTCATCTGAGAGTATCTCTAACTCCATCACCTTGCTTTCAAGGGATCAGACTTTCTCCCTGAGAGTCAGGAGTTCACTATAACCAGGCATAAGCTCATAGGTTACGCTCAGTGGGCAAACAGGCAAAGCCCTTCTGGCTTTCTATTTTCATACAAGCAATGCTATTGGTTTTCTTCTTCTTTAGCAAATGTTTGACCTAACATATAACCTTGTCTTCCTCACAAAGTTACTAAATTTGTCTTATGCTTATTTTTTGGGAAGTGGGAGTATGTGTTGAGGCACATGCAATCCTCTGATCCAGCAGACTTCTTCACTTGCAGTTTCAAGGCTGACATACTGTCATGTCTGTCCTAAATATATCTCGTTATTCAGCAAAACATATAAGTATCTCTGCATGAAACAAAGATTTTTTTTTAAAAAAAACTGTTATGTCCAACAGGGAGGAAGGGAAGGACCTGCAAAAAGTTCTTTTTATAGATCATTCAGCTGAGACTTCAAAAGAAGAAAAGTTTTATTACTGCAGCAGTTTCAAAGTAGTAGTAGTGTTAATTTCAGAAAACATATCAACAAAGAAGGGCACCTGTAAGAAAGCTGAACCAAAAGAACAAGTAAGGCATGAAACACCAGGTAAATGTTACGTCTTCAAGGTTAAGACTTACATGTTATCCAGCCATGCAGGAAAAAGCAGATAACAAAAAAAAAGCATCTAGTGATATATAAATAACTTATGCAGCCATCTATTCCAAAAATCCAAATTAAAAAGATGATCACAATCCTTTGCACTGTAGTGGCCGAGTAGATGTGTAGTGGCGTAATCTCCTTTTATAAACTTTCAGACCCATAGCGGGTATTGGGAGCAATAGCTGGTTTCTTTAGACATCCCATTTTTCCCTGTAGCCAAGTGAAACATAGATGGATTTTTGTGACTTACCTATAACCGTGCAGCAACACACCAGCCACACTCCTGAAAAAGAGCCCTATGCTTTAACCATTACAAGGCACTGGTTTCCCACAGGTATCATATTGATATTTTGCACATCAGCTTTTCTTTAATGGTTATACAGGGGCTTCTAACCTAGAAGTAGGCAAGGCTGCTGATTAAAATCTTAGAGGTATTTTTTTTTCTTTATACATATGCTAGCTCATTCCCATCTGTGCTGTTAATTAGTTCCTGACTGTAGGTTAAATGTAGGACATGTTGTCAGGAGCCTAAGGTGGAATGGCCAGACCTCCTGCTATTGCAATATGGCCCATTTTTAACTCTTCCCTTCTTATTCAAGTTTATAATTTATAGGCACACAAGCAAAACCACTATGTTAGCTTTGGAACAGAAGGAGGGATGTTTGTTCAGTTTCATTTTCACTGCCAAAGGGATACATAGTCTTTCTAGATGCAGGTTTCCTGCTACACACACACACACACACACACACACACTATTGATTTAAGATGCAGATTTCCCTTCCTCACTCCTTGCTTTTCTCCTAGTTATATTATACACTGCAAAATCATTATTAAGGACAGGAAATTACTATGTGCATAAGGACAAACTATTGTACACATAAATGTTTCTAGAGGACATAAAACATGTTTTCTGATAATTGCGCCAGCAGCTTGACAAGAGTTTGAGGGTCACACTCAGCTTAAAATTAAGAGGTGACTGTGCTTGTGATAATGCCCACAAAACAAGAATTGTGTGCTTAATAAGAATGCCCAATTGTGTTGTGGAGAAATATACGAAGTATATGTAAAACTGAATGTGTTTTACATATAAGACAGATGATTGGGTATTTAATGGCATCATATGGTGGGCTGGGAAACAATTTAACAAATCCCCTGTGATTTCTCATTCCACATTAAAGTCAATTTACAGGAAAGAAACAGGAGGTTAGATTTCCTTAAATATTTTTTGCTATAATATGAACTATTGTATAAAATGAGTTCTAACACTGTATTTTAAAAAGTTTTACATTGCAAGTCTAAGTTACTCACAAGGGGGAAAAAAACCTAAGCAACATATTGGGACTTTGGAATGAATATATGCAAACAGTTTCCATTGCTTGGCTATGAAATCCAGCATGTATTTTTGCTTTACTGTACAGTATGTCATTCTGATATAAGGCAATTCATATATTTTTGAAACAAGTTGATTTGCATATTTTAAGCCTTATTCTTCAATACAAATGGATTTGATTCTTATTAGATACATAGGCTTTGATTTCTAGATTAATAAAAGCAAATTTCAACTCCTTTGCAAAGATTGTAGTATCCTTCACAATGGGCGTTTAATTTATACAGAAATCCCTTATTGAATTTGTTCTGGCTTGACCTTCTGGCAGAATTTTGTGGCATGGACTCAGGAAATGGACCTTAGCTTCAAAGTCCACTCTTATATCCTTACTTCACATTTTTTCTTCTGATAGTGATATAAAGCATGATCAGCGTTAGGACATTAACAAAAAGACTTGGCTAAGAATGCCTAGAATGACATATTTGGTCTTTGAAAGTTAGATTATGCACATTTATGCAACTCTATGCAATTGAAATAATACAAATCATTGTAATAAAATCTAAATATGATTCATTGCATATTTAAAGAGCAAAATTGCACTATCACAAAATACATAGCTACATGTAGATAAAAAGACAATTATGTTTTTTTTTCTAATAAAGTCAGAAATGTAGGCAGAAATAATTTGCAGGTGAACACAAGAATGGGGTAGGACAGTTATGGTAACAACTTCTGTTACATTTTACAGTACTGTTTAATAATTGGGTTCAAACTTGTGGAATTTGTTTCAGAGCAGTTCGGTTTATCTTGTTTTTGAAAGAAATTATGGCAAGTTGAATCAAGTAACAATTAGGATTCTCTTCTCAATCAATTTACCAAGCTAAAGTCCTACAGGAATAGAAAAAAACATTCATTGATTCTTTCCCACCTGCATCCACTGTAGGTGGCACAATCAATTCCAGAGCTCTAAAGTGAATGAATTCTCATACAATTTGGAACCCACAGGAACTGGATAACAAACCACATTACTCCCTCTGTAACATGATTCTTACTATGTTCTGGTAAAATAATATTCTGATATTCTCCAGAATGTTCCATTTTTGATCCAGAAAGCACTGATTCAACTGTTCCAATTTCTTAGAACCAATTACTTCAATAATAATAAATGGTCATTAGATAATCTCTGTGTCTGCCCCTCTTTCATTTTTCTTGGATATCATCTACTATTTATTAAAGATATATTAAAATTTTTCCCCTATTGCATAAAACTCCAACATACTATAGTGTCCACCTAGAACTTTTTGTAATAGAAAGCAGGAGACAGGGCATAAACTAAATGAACAGAAAAGAGATAGGTGACAGAGAGGAAGGGTTAAAAACAAAAAAATCAAACAAACAAAAGAAAAAAGAAAAAATGCATAAAATTACTGATGGAGAGCAAGGAAACGGACATACCTTATATAGAATGTAGAAGTAAGATGGCATTCTTTCTTTAAACTTAAAAAGGTAGGAGTAAGAGACATTCTTTCATTATATGACACTCTTCACTATTACAAAAAGCATAGTATTAGAAGTATTAGATATCTCCCCTCTAAAATTCTGGTGATTATATTTTTCAGTCTAGTGCAACGCTCAGCATGTAAACTTCTGTTTATGAGTGATATATTGAAAGAGTTAAAAAGGTAGTTCAAGAATCCAGCTGTTGCCTTCAGAAGAGCCTGCATTAATTCAATTTTCTAGAAGTATGATCCTGTGGAATGAATTTTCTTCCAGGATTAAGATAGACGAAGGACAAATCTAATAATGATAACAAGGGGGGGGGGGACCCAAGAAACTTGGGAATTTTAATAGGATGTAACACACCACTTTTTATGTCACATGTACTATTATACTAGAAAAAAGGAGATTTGGGAAAGGAAAGAAAAATGTTCTGCCTAAAAAAGATACACGTAGAGTTCAACACTTGGACTGAGGATATGCTAAGCTACCTCTAAGACACAGAATTTGCTTTTGTTTTCTTCTGAATCCTATAAACCTGTGTACCCCAAAAGCAATTTCCCCCCCAAATTTCTGCACTTTAGGCTTAGTTCTTTAGGTCTTCTGTGGATATTATTTGCAAGCATCCTGCAAGCAAACCTAGTCAGGTAGAGTGAAGTAGGATAGTAATTTAGCAAAGGATCCCATAACTTGGGGAGGAGACAAAAGGAAGCCTTCTGAATCTATCAGAGTACACCTGAGAATCAATTATAGTGAACCAGATTATTCCCTGGTGTTAGCAAGGTCTGAAAGATATTATCTTATTTTCAGTCATTCTGTTGGAATGAGATTGGGGACAAGTTATGGCAAGTGTGTATTAGGAAATAGGTGGGTACATAATCCTAAACATCTAAAATTGTATCCATTTAAGAGGTAGTTGCTGCATCACATCAATGACCAGAGTCCAAAATCAAGCTTTGATGTGGCAATAAACTCAAGCTCTTTGTGTGGCCATATTTCTCCTGTTAATGCTACTTATATCATTCCAGGAGGTAGGATATTTACACTCTTGGTTTCCCTTATGGAGATCATATGTATAATAGTGATAGTTTCACTCAATTTCTTTTGTAACTAAATAGGAGAACAGCTGATGCAGGAGAGGAGATAGTGGGTGTGGAGTAGAGAATTCTTGGAAAGATAAGGACTCTACATATTTCTGATTCCAGATTGTAAACAGACTTTTAAAGCTATTTCCAAATTACCACTTGATGCTGCTCCTGAGAGAAGTGTTATTTGTGCATTATATATTGCATAATATACACAGTCTTCAAGAGACCCATAATAATTATTCAGTTTGTAAGAGACAGAGATAATAAAGAAGCTTCTGTGATTTAGGCACTCTTTCTATTTTAGTAATACAGAACCTTTTCAGCAGCCGTGGGCAATGACATAAAGGAGCTTCAGTTTGGAGAGATGTTTACTAAATACCACATTTCTGGTCCACCTTTTTATTTGTGGACTCCAAACCATGAGGATTGTGTCTCATATAATCCTCATAACAACAACCGATTGAGAAGGTTGAGTTGAAAATATGAAATTGTTTGTTAAACTTATGATTTAAACAGTGAGATGCCTAAACTCACCCACTGAACTCCATGGCTGAATGGGAAGTTGAATCTGTTCTCAAAAATTGTAAATAAGCCTCTCCTATAACTAAGTTTCTTTCTTATTTGTCTTAGCTCAAAATTGGTGGAAAATTATGCCTCTGTTCATTGGTAGTTCAGGGCTGTATTCTAACCATACAATTTCAAAGACCCTGACAGCTAGAGAAGAGGTTGCTTAGGTGCACTGCACAACCTGAAAAATTTCTTTCAGAAATTGTAGTAAGGTTACCCATCATTTTATACTACAAGGTTTTTCTTTTCTGTAAGGGCAGTAGTTATATTCTTAGCTTTAGCTGTTTTAGGTAAGAGGTTTACTTTTAAAAGCTTTGCACCAAAAACCTGTGGTTTACTAATAAACCATGATTTTTAAAAAACCAATAATTGGTATGTTGACATTTGTTGTAGTCAAATTCTGTTTATCTACTCAATGGGATTATAATAGTATAGTTGAGGGTAGGATGTATAATACATCTTTGTGTGTCAAGACTATCAGCATCATCTGGAATATTAACCTTATTTACTAGGCTCTAAACATGCCACAAAAGTTTCGGACCTCATTGTGAAGATTTCTTTCTTTCTTTCTATTACGTTAGACCTTTATTTTTCATGATAGAAAGTTCAAGACCAACCCGAGAAAATACAAACTAAATCTGGAACTCATATTGATGTGCCAGCAGCATTCATGGTGCAGTACTTCAGTGGAAACAACAAGAAAAGAGAGAAGAAGCAGAAACAGAGTAAATAAAGAAACAATATGGGATTGTTTCACTGACAAGGCTTAGACTTAGCAATGGAAGAGCCTGGGAATATCAAAGGGGATGGGATGAGCACAACTATATTTGTTTGGGGTTGCTTAGACTTTGTGACTGTAAAAGGTCTTTATACTGCTGTTCCACATAATAAGCATTTGTCCATTTGGAGAAAATATGTTTCCAAAATAAAAGATTTCCACTTGGGGCCAGGGAGAGGGGGAGCCATACTCAAGATGCTTCATGAAAAATGGGCACTACACCCCCATCCTTCTCTTGTCATATCCCCAGGAGTTTGAAAAAAAAAACTAGTAAACATATTTATAGACTAAATTGTAGTAATAAAAATAGAAAAAATGGGTTTGGTATTATTGGTCTTGAAATGCCCTGTTCTAACCATGAAGAAAGGCACTGGGAATTGGTTTACGAAGCTCTTTTCTCACCTTATTGATTAACTTACTAAACTTAGTTTTTATGTTTTTTATGTAAATGAGAAAAATGGCAATGAATTCCGGGGCAACAAAATTTGGGTGTAGAGAGTACAGAACAAAAAGCAGAATGACAAATCAAGCATTTGAGAAGAATTAGAATGCAAACTATGTATTTTCCACTGAGCAGAAGTTCTGGAGAATGTAAAATATGAGAGAGAACGAGGTGTGGTGCCTAGAAGTAAGACATGTATGAAAAAACCATAAACACAGCAGGAGCAATTCTGCTTTAACATCCTCCTAAGCTTCCTTTCACATACTTCTTTTTAATTATTTAAATAAGAAGCAAAGTCTTTAAAAGCTTTTGTACAGCTAGTGCTTTCGCGATGAAATCTAGGTCTTTGAAACCCAGAAAATTTAATTTATAAATGCTATCCCCTTTGATGAAAGTTAAAAAAAATGTAAATAAGTGCCTCATGAGCAATATTAGTCTTTGAAGCTTGAATGTTAGCTTCCACTGAAAATGTGGAAAGATCCTTGTATTACCAAGCAACAATAGAAAAACATAGCCATGTTGTGCTTTGTGATATAATTACTCTGACATATTATTTTTGATGGGCTTGTCTAAAGCGCTTCTTCCTTTATGAGGCAGCTTGAAAGATTAGAACAGATGCTAGTTCTAAATGTATTACTAGTAGCAAGCATGAAGATAAACCTGGAGGGAAAAGATGTGCTACTAAAGTAGTATCACAAGCAAATCCCAATGTAACACTAATGGCAAATTGTCTAGAGATGTGTTAAGAAATCATATGTAGATGATAACACAAAACAATATAAAAGTGCTAATTTCTGCAGTAGTGGCTAACAAAATAGAAGACTGGGGCCTGAGATGGAAGCAGCATTGGTTGCTCTATAAAAGGCATGTTCAACTTGTGGCCCAGGGTCACATGCTGCCATGGGCAGGTAATAACATGGCCCCACAATAAACATCATAAACATTTAACATTATTAATGGGATTTTATATTATAAAACTATATTATATATTTTATATGCAGCCCAAGACTATTTCTCTTCATTCAGTATGGCCCAGGCAAGCCAAAAGGTTGGACACCCATGTTCTATAGATGTTTTGTGGGGCCCAAGTGGGAGGAGTACACTTTTTGTCCTTCAGTATAGACAATCAAGGTATTTCTGCTTATGAGTTGAGGGTTGGGAGCACTGGACTGCCATGATTCCACTCCTTCCTAAGGGGCTGTTAATAGTCATAGATGAAAATAATTGCCCTAGTTCCTTCAGGGCTTTCCCACATATTTTTTAAGAAAAGTCTCCATGGAGTTTTGGGGAAAGGTCAACTATTAGTTAGATACAGTATGATCAGTACCATGGTGGCACCCAATTGTACAGTTGTATTCTAAACCACACAGAGCATGCTGTTAATGTCTTGACCCAGTGCATGGAAACTGTTAGGTCGAATGGGGGAAAACAGGCTGAAGCTGAATCAGACGGATTTGCTGTTTGTGTATCAATGTTCTCTGTCAGAGCTACTCTTTCTCTTGATGGGAAAACACTACCCACGAAGGAACAAATCTATGACCTGATTCCTAGACTCATAACTACTTCTAGCTGAACTGCTAGGTGAGGAGACCATTTGCCGAACTTTAGCTAGTGTACCAGCTGCAGTTCTATCTGGATGAGCAGACCTTGCTACAGTAACTCATACTTTTATCACTATTACCTTGGACTAGTGCAACATACGCTACACGAGGCTCTCTCTGAAGATCTTGTGGAAGCTGATACTAAATGCAACAAGCCACCTATTAACTGAAACTTGGCACTGATAATATGTTACACCTGTGCTTCGAGCAATGCATTGGGTTCCAATAAGCTTCTGGGTGTAATTCAATGTACTGCATTTGACCTCCACAACACTACGTGGCTTAGCACCTGAATACTAGCAGATCCACCTTCTTCTGTAGTACTGGTACTAGGGTACATGTAATCCACCTCCATGGAGTTGCAGAGACACTGCTTTTCATTAGCAATGACTGCTCTTTAAAATAGCCTTCTGGTGGAGATCAGGCTGATACCCATCTTGATTTCCTTTAGGCAAATACTCAGAATGGTGCTCTTCCACACAGCAGTATTTAGTCTGAATGAATGCATGAACTGTTGAGGCATTGTTATGGGCCATGATATTGAATTTGTAATCTTGTCTCTTAGTGTGGACATATAATGTATTGTAATTGATTTTTTTTTTTTTAGCATGGATGCTTTATGTCTTAAAGATTTGGGCTAGCTATTATTCCATTTTCAAACACAATTCTGATGGATAAAACTAGTTTGCAATCATATTTATCTCTTTGACTGTAACTCCCCCAGAGTCAACAAAATATACTTTACTAGATATATCAGATTTGGCCTACAAATTGGCTTTGAATAGGACATTTAGTCCAATATAACTTTACATACATAAAAAGATCTTCATTCGCTAACATTAAAAGATAGGAAGGATAAAAATATGGAATTTTTTTGCTCTGGCACTCTTTACTATTTTGGGGAAATAATTCAAAAACAGACATATTTGGCTTAGCTTCAGGTGAAACCTGACTGGTAGCTTTTGTTTTGGATATTATTTTTTTCTTTGACTGTGGGTTCTTATATTTTCTTATTATTTTCTTATAACAGATGGTTTACAATATATTATTACATTTAGCATTATGAAAACACAAGCTTGATAAAAATAAACAAATAAACAAACTACAAACCACTTGGATCTTTACATTATGGTAATTAAATACTAAACCGATAAGGCATTGAGTATTATGGTATACTGCCTAACAAAACTAAACAAATGATCTATGGAGATTCTCAGACATCCAAATTATGGTTGTCCCAAAGGTGTTTTTTTCAAGAGGCAACTGGATTTTCTTTGTTTTTCCTTGAAGATATTTTGCTTCTCATCCAAGAAGAACTGCAGAAGCTTCTTGGATAAGAAGCGAAATGTCTTCAACGAAAAGCAAAGAAAATCCAGTTGCCTCCTGTAAAAGCACCTTTGGGATAAACAAATGATCAGAAAAAAGCCTCAGCTTTAAATGAATCAAATATTACTTTTTGCTAAAGTAGGTTTGGAAATCCCATTTTTATAACTATTTTAGTGGAAATTAGTTATGTACTATCTGTATCTAATGCTTTCTCCAGTTCCTTAAAGGATTAAATATAAAGCCCAATGTAATAAATCTTGGGTAGAGTCCTACTGATCATAATAAACCTCTTTAGTTCTACTGAAATTAGTGGTCAAATTAGTCATGACTAATATTAAATGTGACAAAACTATGACTAACTTCCTCTGATCCCAACTCAGTAATTTCCAGTAATTAAAGTTTACTGAAGCATTGAATTTGTTAAGTAAATCAAATAGTTCCAAAGACTGCTTTTATAGTACTGTTTAACAACTTAACAACTTAGGAGAACACGCAACATTAAAGTTTAAAATTTAAACTTCACTACTTTAAATGATTTGTGACTTAGCATCTACATTTTTTTAAAAAAAATACATAAATTATCAGTTAGATAACTGTTGGTACTTAATTCATAGCTGAATTAAGCTCCTCTTGATGACAACAACTAGCTCTGCTTCTAAACAAGAGATCATCTTTTTCTGCCATATAGTTCTGTATGAAATATGTAAGCAATGGAAAAACAAGGCTGTTTTAGCAATAACAGTATTTCATTGTTGTCACTACTGTTTTTAAAAGTAATCATACCCATTATAATGATTTTTTTTGCTTTCTTTTTGTTAGTTCTTTATATGGCCAAAGATACATCTTGGCAACACTCAAACTAGATCATAAACTTTATATGCTTGGGTAGGAATGTTCCTGATTTAGTGCATGGTATTCCATTAGAGAATCCACCAACTCCTTTAGTGACATGAAACAGTCATTGTTAATAGTTATGATAAAGTAAGGTGCTTGTTATATATAATATGAAAAGCATGGTCAATTGGCCATTGAGAATCTGAGCATGGTTCCATAGGGGGAAAAGCTGCAGTTCATTTTTCGAACGATGGGATTTTTCAAAGTCCCCTCTTTGCAATTAATTCAGAAATGAACTAGATACTCCCTTTTCTTCCTGCTAATTTGATTCACTCCTCACAACAGGGCAACCATAAATGTCAGATGCTCTCTACTAGATCAAGATTGCATATCATCAATGTGCCAAGATACAGGATGAGCAGCTAATATTGCAAAGGCCTTAATGCTGACTTAATTTTTCCAACATCTTTGCTGTGAATCTTGACCAAAAAAATTTATAGAAGACAGATGAGTACTAAATTGTGTCTCACTTGTCACACAACAACATGTCACTATATAGGTAGTCCTCAATTTACGACCACAATTGAGCCTGAAATTTCCATTGCTAAGCAAGAGGTACGTGAGTTTTGCTCCATTTTATGACCTTTCTTGCCACAGTTGTTAAGTGAATCCCAGCAGCTAAGTTAGTAACATGTTGCCAAGCATCGGAATTTTGATCACGTGACCATGGATGCTGCAATGGTCATAAGTGTGAAAAACGGTCCTAAGTCACTTTTTCCAGGGCCGTTGTAACATCAAACGTTCACAAACAAATGGTTTTAAGTCGAGGAGTGTCTGTACTGTACTACAATTCATCAGCAAAAGAAGCAGAAGGCCACGTCCACTAGTGTGAATTGACAAAGACTCTCAGCCTTCACCTTGGGTGAACTGGCTTTAACACCAGGAGTTAAAACTTCACTGTTTTATCATTCAGACTCTTTAGCATACAAAAACCTCTCTTTTGGAAGCATTTTTAAAAGACTTTCAAAGACTTATTAATAAAGGGCAAACTACACATTACATGTTGTTCCACCATTCAAAAGCTACCTTTCATAAAAAATAATGCTAAAACTGGCATACTACTTTGCCTTGCTGCATTAGTGAGTATTGTATAGTTTGTCCCAAGGGCAAAATGCAAAGGGCATATTATTTCAGTACCCCTTGTCTCAGCGATATACAAAGAGAATTTGTTCTTCCTAAGCCAGAGCTCAGCTATTCAGAACAGAACACTCCAAGAAAGAGTTCAGTCTTGAGAAAGGCAGAGCGTGCCAGCATATAAACCTCTCTTAGCCATGAAAGTTGTTCCATTAAACTTTAGCTCTGCACTGGGGAATGGGGCTGAGTTCTCGCAACAGTTCTATGAAAACAAGTCAATGCAGGTTAGTAAATTAACCTATTAAAAAGAATATATCCGCTTGAATAGCAATCATCATACTGCATGGTACACAAAGCACATTTTCAATTCAACCATAAATCAAAGGATAGAAACAACATCTGTAGATATTAAAGAAACATTCATTTTAAACAACAATCGGCTTTACAATTACTAAAGATAGTTTTTTACTTTCTGTTCTAGTAACATCTGTTTCAGAAAGGAGCTTGATTGAATAATGATAATTGTTCTAAGGTATAGTTTCCTTCAGTGGTGGGATTCAAATATGTGAACAACCGGTTCTCTGTGTTGATGCCGCTTCTAGAAGTCCATTCTGGGCCTGGGCAACAAAAAATTAGCTACCGGTTCTGCCGAATTGGTGCGAACTGGCTGAATCCCACCACTGGTTTCCTTGCTCCAATTTTATTTTAGTTCCTGGAACTGAAACAAAAGGTTGCTTCTAGTCATGGAGCTAATTGTATGTGTAGTTATGGGAAACAATCATCAGCAAATTGTCCCTTTTCAACTACTGAAACATTTTACTTTTTTCTTTGTAAGATACTGGTTTTGATAGCAAACACAAATGAGCAGAACAATAAAGACCCACAACATGATCCTAATATGCCAACCCCTAGGCAAACACTAAACACTACTCTGTTTTCTGAGTCTTCCTTTCATATAAGACTAGTATAGTATTGCAATCTTAAATACAAAATACTGTTTATGAAATTAGGTGACTGCTAAAGTTGTAAGTGATCTCATTTTCAGATTTTTTTTTTTAAAAAAACCATCATATCAAACTACCATTAAACATATATTTAACATATACAACATTAAACATATACAACAACTGGACTTGTCCCATTCCATCCGCCTTTTGTCTTCTATCCAGTAATCCAGTGTAGAATAAAAGGTTTAAGCCTTTTGACTTGTTATGCCATCCGCAATTTACAGCTTCTGAATGATGACATCCTCCTGGTTAACAAGAAAAATAGGGCTCTAACAGCGAGAGCAATTTTTTAAAATGGGCTTTCCAGCTGTGATTCAGTGAAGTTGAACACTAAGTGGCAGTACTACAGAGGGAAAATTGTTCCATGTTGTTGAGTTTCAAAGAAAGGTCTTTCTTTTTATCTCTTTTCATTAAATAAACAATAGTGAACAGCTCTTTTTCAATTGCCTCATATTGGAAGTTAAGTAGTAGGTTTTATCTGCAATCCTGAGTAAAACAGAATGCTTGTATTTTCTCCCGTTTTCTGGATTAGGCCTCTAATCTTTCTTATCAGGAACAGCTATAATGTAAGAGGCAGGTAGGTTTAAGGCAAAGGAAGTGGGCAAATAAAAACAGAATAAGTGTTCTGTACATTTTGCTATTTTTTGGAAAATGGGGGGGCTCTTAAACAAATATATATATTTAGACATACATAACAAAACTGTATTTCATATGGAATCACTACAGTCCTTAAAATTCCCATTCCACTACAAATTCACTGGGTAATCCTCTATTCATCTTCCTCTGCCCAAATCTACCTTGGAAGTTATTCTCATTGAAACAGAAAATGCCTCTGTGCGTGAGGAAAAGTGAGAGAATTATGTTTATGTAGATAAAGCTGTTATTACATTCCAAGCACTGAAATTCCATCCTTCATACACATGAGGAGGAGTAAGTGACTAGACATCCTTCAACATACAGACAACAGTTGTCTCAGCAACAGTCAGTAGGAATAGATGAGAGTGGACCAATCTTCTATACACCTTTCAAGGTTTCCTTTGGGGGTCAATATGCTTGTTTTATGACAGATCGACATCAATTTTCATAATTGGTTCTCCATGTATGGAGAAAGGATACAAGTAGTTACCTCCCTTCTGGAAACTGCACTGAATTTACAAAAATTCCTGAAACACAATTCACAGATAACACAAGGCGGGGTAAGATAGGTAAAGAGTAATTCAGGATTATTCATGTCACAGATTTAGGTGTTTGCTCCTCTCCCTTTGACTTCATCCTTGATCATTTAAATCAGAATATATAGATAATGTGGAGAGATCCATAATGCGGCTGCTTCTCATTTAATTCCCTCTCTTTTTATGTCATACACAGATAGAGACACATTACACAGGTACAATAGTAAATGCATTCAGTTACTGTCACATGATTGTTCTCTGCTCTGAAGTAGAATAGGCTTCTAAGCACTACTATAGTACATAGCTGATATACTCCAGTGCCTATGACCAGTGTTTTGTAAATGGAAACAAATGGTGAAAATCCCAAATGCACATTTCTTACACATTAATTTTATCATGGTAGACCGGGTGCTCCAGCCAACACACACACACACACACACACACACACACATATATACATATATATATACACACACACGTTAAGAGGAAAAACAAAACAAAACAAAACAAATTATGACAACCGTACTGACAGACTTCATTTGTTGGATAAAGCAGGGATCCCCAACCTACTGGCCACTGGGCCACAGGACAGGCTGGCCAGTGCGTGCACGTATGTGCATGCACTCACCCCCACTCGTGCTAGCACTGCTACAAAAATGGGGCACCGCACGGCAAAAATGGGGCAGTGCTAACACCGTGGGAAAAATGGGGTGATGCTAGCGCCCACGTGGCAAAAATGGGGCGGTGTTAGTGAGTGTCACGTGGGTGCTAGCACCACCCTGTTTGTGTCACGTGTGCTTGCGGCCCCATTTGTGTGCACGTGCACGCGCATGCGTAAAATGCTTCCCCCTCCCTTTCCCTCCGGTCTGCCAACTGAGAAAGGTTGGAGACCTCTGGGATAAGGGAATGGATGAAAATTGGTCCCCTGGCCATCAATATGGCTCAAAGTCTGGAGTGCAACAACGAATCAAAGAACACTCCAAAATTGAAACAATGAATGAACAAGTGCCAGATGCTTCTACGATTTTCTCCAGAATATAAGTTCTTTCCTTGGTTGTTGTAGATGATCCAGATGATGAACTCTACCACACCACAAGTCACTCCATCTGTAAATTATTCCCAGAAGGGTTTAAAGGCATCACATGTTTTCCCCACCATATTTTCATCCATATGCTCTGTAAACTCTGGAACACACAGAAGGCACCTTAAGACAAACATTGTTTAACCCAAGCCAGCCTGTCAGTGCATACCATTTTTGCTTCAGACTTGCAAATCTGTGAGTTTAATGTACCTTCAAGAATTCCCAGTATTTTATGAATTAGCAGACTTGCTTCACAGAAAGAGAAATCAACTTTCTCTCTTCTCAATTCTTCACAGACTTATGTGAGCGCCACAAGCGTTTGTGTGCATTGCTTGATGGTTTGTAAAACATTCCTTCTCATGAATCAGAATGGAATGTATGCAAAAAGACTGATTATTTTTTCTAAAATTAACAAATGCCTGTACAATGAGAAGCCTACAAAGCTTTCTTTTCATAGCACAAGATGAGAAGTACATTTTAAGGCTTTTCCTTGAGTTAGAGAAGTAATTGAAACTGATTTGGAAGTTATGGTGTGACAGGCAGTCTCCCCAAGGAGGGAACAACTACAGGGCAGACCTCTGGAATCAAATTTCACCTGTGGAAGACCTCCTCCCCAATTTTGCAGGAGTGGTGAGGGCTTTTAGAAGACTAAACAAGATCAGTGATGATTTGTGGTTAAAATTGAATGATAGGTAAAGGAGGTATAAAGCAGCTAAGGCAAATAAAATATTTGCATTACATTGCATTAGATACCATTACATGGAAATAGCTATCCAAGTCTCCCATTTAATTCTTTAACTCTTTGTCAACAAAAAAGAAATTTGAATATATATAAAATAATGAACTCCGGGATGTTAGAAAAAGGCTTCTTTATTGCTGAGCTTTCGTTAACAACCTGTTAACATCATCAGAGCAAAGGGCTAAATGGCAAGGGGGCATGTGCATAAATTCACATAACAGTTGTAAAAAATGGTTACATTGTGGCATGTGCACATAGCGTGCTTAAGAAGCTCGTTTAGAAAAAAATCACATTAATAACAGCAGGTATACAGCAGTAAGTCTCCCGACCAGATTTAAAAGTCGCGCCTGTCAGCTGTTAGGCTCGTAAGCTGGATCGCGGAGTTCATCGTTTTATTTAATTGATTTCAAATGTCCACACCTGGGATTCCTATATTCAAACTTATTAAAGACATATGTGTGTGTGTGTGTGTGTACTCATCCTTCCATCCATCCATCCATTTTATATAATTGCCCATCCCATGAAAAAGTGATTCTGGAGATAAACACACACATACATACACACACACACACAATATACAGTATATACAATTTATTTATTTATTTAGCGTATGGCAAGTATATATACCGTATATACACATACATACATATATATGTATATATACATCTCTATATAGATATATGTCCCAAATGGAATAAACCAAGGATGGTTAATGGTCTCTTTTTGTCAAGGCTAAGCAGAATTATTCAAATTCAAACTTAATAGCAGCCGAAACATGAATTTAAAATTGAATTGGTAAAACTGCCAATCAAACATCTTATTCTAAAAAAAAAAAGTGGAAATCAAATCAAATCTAAGATACAGTAAATATATTAGCACCCTTAGTATCTGAACTCTGGAAAGATAATCATTTTTTTTCAGGAAATGAGCTACGTTTAAAAACAAACATCACATTAAAAATAAATAACATTTCAAATTCGTCTAGGTCATCCCTACCTTTTTCAATTGGGCTTTTTAAAAAGACTTTGACATAATTACCATAGTGAAAGAGCTTAAGGCAAATGTTTGCTCCCATGAATTTACAGACAGGATGCATTAAAAGGTTCTCAGTGATACTACCATACAGTAACTTCAATGAGATTCAATTAGTTGCCATTCAGTAACTCCATGAGCTTCACTTAGCTTCACTTCATCCGGGTGCTTCATCTTCTTCTCTGTTTTTAGTCAGGCCACATAGCTGAGCTACTGCCTTGATGTGTGCATGGATTTATAAATATCACACTAGTTCAATTTCTAAATTTTTTTTAATCAACCCATAAATTAAAGATAACACAGGTACTTGCTACTTGCTATCTATCAGGATAGTTTCTCTGCATACATTAAAACTCAGTTACTAGAAGTATAAATAAATAATAGTTATTGATTCCAAAATGGCAATAACCTCAAAAAAATGTATATCAAACAAAATTTTAAAAAGACTTTCGGAAAAAAACCTGTTAATGTTCAAGGCAAGATGCTAATGGCAATTCTGGGAAAAAAGAATATACATGGTTGTAACACATTGCTCTTTTAATCTTATAAAAAATTGAAGAAATAGAGCAATCAATAGTGTACAACAAAGCTGCCAAACATTTCATTCGTAATTTGGACATCCAGAAACAATCACTAAGTAATGTTTTCAAAAGCTCTGCATCTAGGTTATTTATACCAGATTCCAAAATAAATCTACTTGGAAGTAAGATCCAATGACTTAGATCAAAATTCAAATAAACCAATTATGAACAATATCAACAATGATAGTCCTAAGGCATTTTATTACTGGAGAAGTAATCTCCATGTAACGTGAGATTTACTTCTGAATAAAAGTCCTTAGCATTAGTATTGCCACCTTGTTAAAGCTTAACGTCAACCATTAATTTAACAAAAGCTAAACAAACCACAGTTAGAAGCCTCTACTGAAACACTGGCAAATGAGGAAAACAATACCAAGAAATCTGACACTGCAGTTGTAAACATTCCTGAGATATGGCCAATATATGATTGCCCTATAAGTCTATGGCTTATGCCATCACAATTAGAAAAAAAAACAAAGCAAAGAAAACTATCAGCTTAAAACAATGCACATTCTCCAATCTTTAATTATTTATTTTGGTCACACATAAAGTACAGGTAGTCTTCAACTTATGACCACAATGGAGCCCAAAATTTCTGTTGCTAAGCAAGACAGTTGTTCAGTTGTTCAGTTGCCCCAATTTACAACCTTTCTTGCCACAGTTGTTAAGTGAATCACTGCAGTTATTAAGTTAGCAATACAGTTGTTAAATTAACCTGGCTTCCCCATTGACTTTGCTTATCAGAAGGTCGCATAAGGTGATCACATGACACCGCAACAGCCGTAAGTGTGAAAAATGGGCATAAATAACTTTTTTTCAGTGCCATTGTAACTTTGAATGGTTGCTAAATGAACTGTTGTAAGTTGAGAACTATCTGTAGTACATTTGCTTGGACGTTCACCTACTGTAAGGGCACTGAGGGTCACACATGTTCTGGCCCATTGCCCTCCCCCCCAAATATTCTGAACTGACACCACATAACTGTATTTTGAAGGTCTTACTGAGACCACAGTTCAATGTTTTTTTCTGTAGCATCTTGGTTATGCTTCCTTAGTTACAGAGCAATAAGTAATCAGAATCTGAGAATTCACTGCTACCAGCCCCTTAATCAAACAAACATGAATCTAGGCTGCATTTACAAATATTACGATTCACTTTTACATAGAGAGCTTTAGTATCAAGGTTCAAGAAGCACAGGGCTGTGATTAAGAAATTGGTTATGCAACAAGCAATTTACTCTATATGAGAAAGCTTAACTTCAGCCAATGGATGTTTGTATATTATGTTTTCAGGATAGCCTAGTTGAGCAACCTGATTCTTAAGTAGCTAGAATGGCACAATCCTCCAATGGGATTAAAATTCTACTTATGAGAAAAAAAGGAAGGCAGAACTAACTTGTGATAGTAAGTACCCATTAGTAAGAGCCCACAAATGAAATGAATCAGATGCACACATCCAAAAAAGGATTGAAAGGACTATGTCCACACTGAGGGCTTTGAAGTTTGCTTTCCCATAGCAAACAGAGAGTTAACTGTGGTCATCCTCTTTTTTTCATTCACAGTTCCTGAAGAGAAGGGGACTGTTGATGATTACAGAGACCACTGAGGAAGACCCTGTACACAAAGAGGATTATCTAACAAAACACAAAGAATATTCCCTCTTATTTTGAGTGTAAACAGTAAACAGCTAAACAATGTCAAATATAAGGCAGTGGATGTTTTTATTATCACACCCTCCATAAGCACTTAATAATTTGCTAAAAGCATTTTCACATACTCTTCCATCTAGCAAAGTGGACAAAAATGACAAATAACTTTATGGCCCTGGAATTTCAGCTATGGTAACTGGCGTGCCTGAAATTCCAGGAAAGCTTACGTTTCAACAAGTGTATCTTTCCATTTACTTACTGAGCCTCACTGGGTAGAGTAGATGCATAATTCTACGCTGTAGCCAAAAAATTGTTTCCTATTGCATTCCATTTATAACCTTTGGCAGTGTATCATACCTATGTGGTTAGCCATGCCTATTGCTGCTACTAAACAGCCCTCTTCTCCCTCCATACTGCTCTAAGGATTTCACATTGTCCAAGTGCTTTAAAAAAAAAAAACACAGAGAAAAATGAAGGAAACTTTTTCACGGTCGCTGTGTTTGTACTATATGTGTGTACTTCAGGTTCTGAATCCATATTGGAAGGCATCTGAAGTCTCATAGCCAGCTCTGAAGAAAAGATAAATCATCTCTGGAAATGGCTTTGTTTTCAAACAAAGTTCACCAACTCCCATTCGTTTTAAATACACAAAGTATCTTACTGTAGTTGATTAAAATCTATACAGTTCTGTGCTACCCAAAAGTGCCCAATCTACCCAAAGCCTTTGGAAATTCAGAAGCAAGCCATAATTGGCGGCAAAGTTCCCAGGGATCTTTGCAAAACAGCTGGTGCTCAAGAATAAAGTGCTTCTAAGCATGGAGGCTCCCTTAAGTAGTTATCATAAACGGAATATAACCTACACTTTAAAAAAAGTTTAGCAGTGTAAGTCTACTCTTCTTCCCCAAATATCGTAAGGAAAATCTATCACCATGTTGAAGTATACAAGCAGACTTCTTCAACTCACTTTCTCCACAATGCTCTCCAATTGGCCTTGTTAATTGGGAATGGCAGGATTTCTTACCCAAACATACCAAAGGCTCCAGGATAGGGATGGCTTGGGGTTCAGGACCACAGTACATCTAAGGCTTCATCAGCACATCTTCCCGCCCTAATTTATCATTGGGTGAAGATTGAATGCCCTAAATATCTGAAATTCATTTCTTGCTCACTTTAAGCCCAATTTCTATTCTATCTGTGTAATGTGTAAAAACACATTATTGTGGCTAACATGCATTTCAGCATCAGAGAGGTTTGAACCTGCATCCGTTGTTCAGATAAATGGAGGTGTCTTCTATTAATGTAAAGCGATTGTCTAATTCCTTTCTGAAAAACAGTCTCATATACAGAGCCCGCCTGCTTTGTTTCACCTGGCGCTGATGTGTCTGGGGTTTTGTTTTTGGGGTCACCATAAAGTGTGAACTGGGGTCCAAGGCTGATATTTCACAGCCCGGAAATCCTTCTTTTTCTTTTCATCGAACGTAAAATCCAGCAGATCATACAAAAATGAAGCAAGGGTTTCTATTCGGGATCCTGAATGGCTGAAAGCAAAGGCGTCGGGGCACAAGGGAGTTAAACTAAATAAGGGGCAGAAGGGACTTCCTTGCGCCTCCACTCTGGGCCAGCAGAGGGCCTCCTTTCCCACCGAAAACAAAGTCGCATCACAAAACTCTGGCTACCGATCCGGCGCGTATGGTCTTGACCGGCGGCGGGATTCGTAGGCTGGGGGGCTCGCAGCCTCTCCCGGGCCGCCCCAAACAGCACCAGGGACCGTCGCGCCCCGAAGCCGCCCGCTTGCGGCAACTCCCAAGTCGAGAGCAGGAAAGCCCAGCCAGGTAGTCGCCAGCCACCCACGAACCCGCTTCCCCGAAAGCTCTTCCCACGCTGCGCTTCTCTCCTCGCCAGGGAGCGTTCCTCGCACAAGGTGCCCCCCCTCCCTTTCCTTTGCCCGGCACGAGGCTTCAGGGGAGCCCGCCTCTGGGCGCCGGGAGGTGGGGGGGGGGGGAAGCGCGGGAAGCGAGAGCCCTCTGGCTGAGAAAGTTGCAGAGGACGAACTGAGCCGGAGGGGGGAGAGCACAACAGGCTGGGCAAAGGCGGCCGAGCGAGCGAGCGAGGCTGCCAAGTGCAGGGGCGCCCGCCAAGGCACGAGCCGAGCAGGTGCCTGGTGCACAGACACGAGTGTCCGGCGGGGTAGAAAGAAAGAAAAAAAGGCGGCGACCGAGTCGCCCACCCAGCCTGCTGTCCTTCTCCGGGGAGCGGGCTGGGGGTTTCCTTTTCTGCCCGCTCGAGTGCCCTTACCTGGAAGTAGAGCTCCCTGAACCCAACGAGCCTTCCTTGCGGGGAAGGCTTCCTCCCGGCCAGGGCCTGATCCAGCTGCCGGGAGGAAATCGCCTGGGCAGCCTGTGACAACCCCCAATCTCAGGCCAACCGCCCTGCTGGGGCTCGCCTGCAACCGACCGAGAAGTTCTTTCTTCCCGGCTGGGCGGCGGTAGGCCGACCTGCCTTTCTCCTCCTTCCCGCCCCCCCCTCCTCTCACTCCTGGGGCCTCTCTGGCTGGGGCAGCCGCGCCGTCCCAGCCCTCCCAGGGCTGCTGGGCTGGCTCCCCGGGGAGGCTCCGGGCAGGGCTGCTTGTTGGGAGTCAACTTCTCCGCGGCCGCGTCTCGCCTCTCGCTCGCCCCTTACCTCGCCGTCCACACAAAGCCTGCTGGGGTCCCCTCCGGAGAGTCACATCGTCTCCCAGCCGTCCAGTCCCCTCCAGCCGCCTCCTGCAGCTCCAGGAACACCGGAGGAGGCAAGCGGCTCAAATGTCTCATCAAAGCTTTATGAAGGGTGGGAAGGCAACGGAGTTGTTGGGAGCCTCTGATCTCTTTCTCTCCCTTCCTTTCTCTCTCTCCCCCCCCACCCCCGCCGGCTGTCGTAGGAGCCTGGCTGTGCCCCCACACCACCGCCCCCTCCCTCCCCTCCCTCCCTCCGTGTGTTTGGCTTCACTCAGGAATTATTTAGATCTCCATTTGGGTTGCTATTGGTCAAGCGGCTTCCAAACGGGCACCAGCACCGGGTCGCCCGGTTTAAAGGAACCGCACACTGCCTGCTCCGCCCGCCCCCCCTGCCCCCTCCCCAGTCCGCCCGCAACTGCACGAAAAACTCCGGCGTTTGCAGCAACCCCTTTCGCTTCTTGGAAACTTGGTTTTTCGCTTCGCTCTCTTGTCTAGATCGGCCCAACCTCTCCCAAGGGAGGCCTCCCAAGACGCCGGCAAATAGCTTGGACTGTGTCCAGATCCACTTTCCTCCATCCTCGGTGCCCCCTTACCCTACGGTCAGGAAGCAGGAAATTAAATTGACTCCGGGGACCCGGGTGGGTGGGTGGGGAAGCAGAAAGACACCCGCGCTAAGTTCTGTTTGCGTTCTCGCCCCCCACCCCCGGTCTCCCCCAGATTTCAGCACGGTAAGAAGGCAGCGAGAGCTAGTGCGGGTCCTGCCGAGCTGACAAACGGGGTGGGGTGGGGGGTGGGAGCGTCGTTTTCGCGGAACAGGTTGGGTGCCGGCGGATAAATCGGAGCAGGGAAAAACAAGGAAGCCCGAAAGAAAGTTTTTTTGGTTTTTTTTGCGCGCTCCTGGCTTCCTAAGTTGCGGACTCTGGATCCGGAACGGGGGTGGGGGAACTTGGTGGCGACTTGAAACGCTAGTAGCCAATCTCTTCAAGCCAGAGCAGATTAGTTTTCTACTTGTTAGTACGTTAAACAAACCAGATCCATTTAAATATAGTTCCCTGACTGACCTCTTCGTAGTCTACCTATTAAGAATGCAATCAAGATAATAACAAGCATGGTTTATTAATGAAGGGTCCGGATAACGTTACGAGCCACTTTCGAAGAGAACACGCAGCGGGCAAACGTGCACAGTCCCGCCAGTCGGCGGATTTTCTAGCAGACATAACAAAACAATCGGAGAATCAACCCCAAACTTACCTTGCGCTCGCTCGCTCGCCCTTTTCCCCCACTCTCTTTTAGGCGCCTAGCCGCGAAAGACAGCGCTGAGAGCTGGCATGGGAGATGCCTGGATGGCAACCTCCGGCTTGGACGGTGGAGTTGGTTGGAAAAGAAAAACAGCATTTAAAACACCAAAGAGCGGCTTTAAAATCAAAAGTCCCCACCTTCTTGCCCAAACCTCTTTCGCGAGGCGTCCTCATCCCTTTTTCCTCCCCGCCCCCCCCTGTTCCGTTTCTGCCGCAAACGCCGATTAAATTATTGATAGTGGAAACTGCGTGGTGGTGGAAGTCAATAGTGGCATCCCCCGATTGAGTAGCTCCATTTGATCACGCTCGAGGTGGGAGAGATTTCAGGCTGGCTCGCTAGAGTGAGCTGCGCTTAGATCAACCACTCTCCAGCCGTGAATGGAAGCTTGTGTATGGGAATCCACACACGAGTGCTCCGCTTTGACGTGGATGTCAGATGATTCCCCCGCCTGCCTATAAACGAGACACCTCTGCGTAGCTCGCGAGCAATCAGGTTCCCCCCCCCCTCCCCACGCCACTGATCTCTTCCTCGCGTAGCAAAAAAACGAGGCGGCGGAAGCAGCAGCAGCAGCAGCCTGGGTGCCCGCCCTTGCACGTGTTTTCTACCGCGGTTCCCGCTTCGCTTGTTTGGGCTTCCCCCAAAACGCCGGGATTGAAGAGGGTTTCCCTGTCTCGCAGAAGTTTTCATTTTTCAAAGAACTTCCAGGCCTGAACTTGATTTGAGAGGCTTTTGCTTGATTTTTTTCTTTTTAAAAGTTGCTGAAGATTTATTTTAGACTGTGAAAACTTTAAATTTGGGGGAGGGGGGGGGAAAGCATCGGATCAGTGCTTCTCGACCTTGGCAACCTGAAGACGTGCGGGCTTCAATTCCCAGAATTTCCCAACCTGCATGCTGGCTAGAGAATTCTGGGAGTTGGTCCACACGTTTTTCAAGCTGTCAAGGTTGGGAAACGCTGTCTTAGACAGAGCCTTCCAGCCCCTTTTGCCTGTTGTACTGAAAGGTGTTAATTAATTCGGGCTAAGAAGGAGCTGGATATAGGCTCTCCCTTAACTCTTTTAAGATCCCTTTTGTCCAGCAATTCCTCAAACCTTCCTAGAAATGAGAACAAAAGAATGTCTTAGATTTAAGGAGAATGAAAGACAGATTTCTCCCCTTCACTTCCTCACACTTTTTGTGGCAATTTCTGGGAAAATGAAAAGGTGGCTGGAAATGTGATGGTTGGGATTTGGAGGCTGAGTAGCAGATTCACAGCTGAAACCACAGGATATCTGGAATGACATGAGAAGGCTCCCCTAGAAAATAGAATGGGACTTGGATTAATTTATGTGGGAAGATCTGAACAAGCAAGCACACGTGACTTGACTTTTCTTAATTCTTTTCCACCCTAAGGAAATTCAGGAATTATTGGCCAACTCATTAGTACATGGCTAATATTTGCATGGCATGTTGAATTACAAGCTAGCTAGTTTATTAGCTTAGCATATCCAAGTGCAGGGGTTTGTTCCTACAGAGGTTCGTCCCTAAGCTAATGTGTTCTGCAAACTCAGAAAATGAGAACAAAATTGATTGACCAGCACTGTGCCAAAGCGATAATGCTGGATTAGCTAGTATGTTAATGATGAGTATGTCATTACCAACTATTGACTGAACAGATTGACTTCAAGCTTAGACATCTTGATAGGAGTTAAAGAGAGTCAACCATCAGACATTGCAACTGATCCTTCCTGATGCTCGAAGCTCCCTGGCTAAATAAAAAAATGAAAGTCTGCTACACACTTATATCAAAATCTCTCTCTCTCTCTCTCTCTCTCTCTCTCTCTCTCTCTCTCTCTCTCTCTCTCTCTCTCTCTCTCTCTCTCTCTCTCTCTCTCTCTCTCTCTCTCTCTCTGCATGTGTATAGATTGACACAAGGAGTCATATGACTTTTCCTTTGAGATGAAATGGTATATTAAAATATCATCTATTTGTTTTCCGTGTGTAGGACTGTAGCCCATCCAGTTTAATTTACATCCTTCTCCACCTTGACTGCTTCTAGATTGATGGGGCTATATTTTTCTTCCAGGCCAGCGGAGAACAATTTGGAATCTGGACAGAGAATTCTAGAGTCTTTATACCAGAATTCTTCTTTCAGTACTCATTTTAATTGGAAAGCAGAGGGAACAGATATGGGGTTATTTGATACATGTTAAATGTATTATACTTTGAGAGATAATCTTTTCTTGCACAGTCCATCATCGTAAATGGTCCCCTTTTTTACTTTTTGTCTACCTTCAGTGATTTTAAAGGGATATAATTTCAAGAAAAAGCTACTATGAGTTAAAATTAACCCCCCCCCCACCCATCATTAACTTTTTATGTACATAGAGAATGCTATCTGGAATTATTATTATTTTTAGAAAAAAGAAAAGACAAAATGATAAACTTTTTCTCACTAGCTTTCTAACCATCTGTTTGGTTAATGTGATTTGATCCCAGCCTGATTTTCTGAGAAGAAAAGGTCAAGGGAAAAAAATGGGCTGTATTTCCATTTCTTCTTATTGTCAGGAAATCTAAATTAATCCTGATTATACAAATGGGAATGATGTCAATGAACTTGGATTTTTTACAAGAATATTTTATGCTATTAATATTTTTAATTGGCTGAGGTCAATTCTAATATTATTTGCCACATTTTACATGTAATTGCGCATGTATATGTTTCCTAGCTACATGCATTCAGCTAATGTTTTTCCCTGTCATCCCCCCCATCCCCAATAAAAGCTATAGGAAATTACTAATTCAGTTAAGTGCAAAAACAAATAGCACATTTTTTAAAAACAAAAATCTATTCTGCCTTTTTAAATGACAATTGGCTAGTAGTGAAAATATAGTGCATATGCTCTGGGTGCAATCCACACTTTTGAAAATATGCAATATAATTTTATAATAGAATAAACCAATCCTCTGATTCATTGTTGTGTTGTATACAGCCAAATCAGTTCACCTGCCATTACAATTCAGTAAAACAATACAGCTAGAAAAGTATAGAAGTGTGACACCCATTGGGTTTAATGTGAATAGAAGAACAAATAACTTTGGTTTGAATTAGGCTACAATTTGGAATTTCTAATGCCAATGGCAATTCCTTTGATTCTGGGTTAGTAAATTCTTTGAAACTTGTGTAAACTGTAGTTTCTGAGTAGTGTGATTTTGTGAACTCAGTCATGGGGATTTTTTCCACAAACCATAATTAAAAGAAAGCATTGCATGGTCCTAAATCTTGGTGAAAGGAATTTAAGCAGTAGTTGTGTTTTAACTCATTCCTTTGTGCTGTTTGAAATCCATATCTGCCTTGTTTTCAAGCTGTTATTTGTCCTACAGAAAGAAGATACTGATTAATTCAGCTTCTACCCTTTTTTCATTAAAATAAATTCCACGAGTTATAATAAGTCTTATTTTCTGAGGAATACAACAGAAACTGCCTCCAGTTTGAATAACCGAGCTTATTCCTAGTAAGAACAAAGTGGGAAAGGTCACAGAACAAGGAATAATACAAGAATAATTAGATTCAGTAGAGATGTAATTAAATTCTAATCAATCAACCAAAATGAAAAAAAAATGAGTGAAGATATTTCAAAAATTGTCATTAGATCTTAATAATGGGCTACTTGGATCAAGTCAAAACTTAACTTACTCCAGCATCTTTCTTACAGATGTTTTAAGGGTAACCACAAGCAGGAGATGATAATAACATTCACTTCTATTTTTATTCCCTTGCAACTGATATTTGGAAACATGGTGTCCCCAAATTAGAAGTATATGATAGCCCTTGATAAACCTGCACATGTAGTCCTCAAGTTACAACAGTTCATTTAGCGTCTGGTCAGTTACAATGGCACTGAAAAAAAATGACTTAATGATCATTTTTCAGTTACAATCTTTGAGGCATCCCCATGATCATGTGATCAAAATTCAGATGCTCGGCAACTGGTTCATACTTACGACCTTTGCTATGTCCCAAGGTCATGTGATCACCTTTTGCAACCTTCTGACAAGCAAAGTCAATGGGGAAGCCAGATTCATTTAACAATCAGGCTATTAACTTATCAACTGCAAATGATTCACTTGACAAGGGTGGCAAGAAAGGACGTTAAATGGGGCAAAATTCACTTAACAAAAGAAATTTTGGGCTCAATTGTGGTCATAAGTCAAGGACTACCTGTGTTCTGTTTATTTATCCAGTTCTTTTTAAAGCCCGTTAGTTGGTGGCCATCACCATCTCAAATGAAAATAATGTCCATGGATTGGATTATGTGCCGTGTGAATAAGGACTTCCTTTTGACTGTTCTGAATCTGCTTCCAATATGGTTCATTTGTATTTTGAGAAAGTAAATAAACTTTTTCCTAACCATTCTTTTTACAGCATATCATGCATGATCCTTTTTGGTAATGTATATAGAATTATTATTAATGCTATGCTGTATTATTGTGTTATTTACTGTTGCATTAGGTCCAGCTATTGCATCTTTAAAGGTTTTAGAGTCTTTTGAAGTGAATTATAAATTCATATTTTTTAAAAAATATGTCAGTTACCTTTCAATTACCTTTCTTTCCAAAGTGAAGTGTGTCAGACATTCTAGTCCTTTGTTTTTCACAAAAAAGACATTAATTTCTCCTGAATAGTTTGGTTGCCTTCTTCTACGCTTTTTCCAGCTCTATTGTATTCTTTTTCAAATGAGGTAAACAGAATTGTACACAATATTCATTTATGAATGTCCCATAGATTTATGTATGAACGTAACAAATGTTGATTATTTTATTTTCCAACTTTCAAAATCTCTCAAGCTACTGACAAGCATGAGAATGCTTCTTCAAACTTTCTCTACCCTAAACTTTTAAAAAACAACCATATTTACTCTTATTAACAAATGTTTGAATAGGGAAAAACTATACATTTATATAGGATTATACATGAGTTTGTTATATTCATCAATTCTTAATTATAGTACCTTTGACTCATGACAAGAATGTTATCTCATCTAGAATCAGAGTTGTCCACAAGGGGGTGAGAAATGGCAAAATTAATATCACATGTATTATAATACAAGCTCCACCCTTTTTGTACATACGACATGACATTGCATGCACTTATAAAAAGGAGGAAAGCTTCTGTCACAATCCTGTCCCATTTATGTTGGAGGCACCATTTAAGGTGCTTCCGGGCTGAAAGGATTAGCCGATGACATCATTGTTGCCCAGGGGATGCCCACAGGGACTCCTTTCATGTCCCCATCAAGGAGCTGGAGTGAATGACAGGAGCTCACCCTGCTCTGCAGCAGCACTTGGGTCTCAAACGCGGGCTTCTAACCTCCAACCCAGTGTCCTAACAATGTGAGCCACCGCATTCTCATCTGTCACAAAGGCATCATCCCTCTCTAGATATTGTGTAATGACTTCCATTTTAGAGTCACTCATTTCCACCTCAAAACATGAAACTGGAGCTCTACACATTGTCAAGTCCTGCAAGGTAGGCAATTCAGGATAGAAAAACCTCTTGGATTTCTGGAATTTTATTGCTGGTGGGATACAGAATCTTAAAAGGCTGCTAAAGCAATTCTCCAGATCGGTTTATATCTAGAGTAATTAAACAGAGTTACTCTAAGCCTCTTTCTGTTGCTTCTCCTCTGCCCTGGGCTGGAGTGTTTTTGCCTCCTTGTTCCCAGGCTCTGCTAGACTTTCAATCATATTTGCTTACTTCAGGATAAATCCCACTGAACTGGACTTTACCTTTCAGCAAATATTAATAGGATTATCTGTAAAGACTTTCACATCAACCAAAATTACGATTCATACTCTCCTCATGGAATTAATGTGCCACTGGTTTACAAAGTGGATAAAAACAAAACATATAGGCAATCCTCATTTAGCAATGACATTTCAAACCAGCAACTTGGTTGTTAAGCAGAGCGGTCACAAGTGAAACCGCAACTGTGCTTATGAGCTTTCTTCAGTTGTCCTTTGCTTTACAGGCCTATGAAGATTGTAAATGGATTGGATGTAAAGTTACTTTTTCATAATAGTGAACAGTCGCTAAACAAAGTAGTCACTAAATGAAGACTACCTCTATAATTTTTTTGATACCCTATACCAGTGATGGCGAACCTTTTAGAGACCGAGTGCCCAAAAACCGCCCCCGCCCACCACCCCACCCCTGCTCCACCCCCCTGCATGGCCACCCACGCCCCACCGCAGCAGATCCCCCAGGCGGCCCAGCAGCGCCATGCCCTCCGCCTGCACCCCGCAGCATCGCGATGGGACACAAGGGTGGAGTCTTGTCTCCGCTGTCTGGCTGCCATGTCCTTGGCTGTGCTGCTCCACACGGGCCGTGCCCGGGGCGACTCTCCTCTGGGGGGCTGCTGGTGAGGTGGCCATGGGGGGAGGCGGGGCTGGGGTGATGGTGCATGTGCCCACAGAGAGGGCTCTGAGTGCCCCCTCTGGCACACATGCCATAGTTTCGCCACCACTACCCTATAGCCAAAGTAAACCTTTTTTGCAGTTGTTAAGCAAGCGGTGGTAATTGCTCAAGTTTAATGCTAGGTTAATAAACTGACTCATCATTTACATAAACTTGTACCTGTTCTAACTTTGGCATTTGAGATTTTGTCCTTATGAAAGACATGACATAAGGCCAAATCTAATGCCCAAGATCCTGACTCAATCTCCTTTTCTAAATACTTTGGGAGTTCATTAGTGAACTAAAATCTGGATGCATATCAAAGCATTCATGAAATGCTTCATACTGGTAAAATCCAGAAAGCTGAAAGTTAAAACAGTTTAACACCACAGTCCTTGGTATCATCAGTTATTTCCAACAACTGATATTCAAGATGTTACCAAAATAACAATGCTTACTTAGTCAGGTATGTCTTCCTTGCAGAATGTTACTTGGTTGCATTGCTAGAATGTATAAAATTAAATTAGAACTGGATAGATTTTAGCAGATTGCACACAATTTGTTATATTAATTAAAATATTTTTAGCTCAGTGGGATTTCTAAGCAAACCTCAACAGGCTAAAGTGGCAACATTACTGAAATATTGAAAGTCCTGTTTTACTGGTTGAGATGGATCTTATACTGTATACATTGTCTGAGGATGCATCAATAGTTTTTCTGCATAAAACCTAATAGCAAATTTTTATTAGTGGTCAAAAGTTAAGCAGTAAGGTAAAGTCTTTGCTATTTAAATGCATGCTGTCTCTGACAAAAATCATTAAAATTTTCCATTCGGGCATTTTGTTACCTGTACCAATAATAATTGCAGCACATGTATGTGTTTTGCAAACTGGCGTATATGCATCAATTTGTTTCATTTCACAATTGTTTATTCTAGGATTTCCTGAGATTTGGTAGGAGATGTGAAACCAAACTTTTGAGATTTTTCTTGGCATTGAGTACCCATTTTCAAATATGTATTTGAATCTATAAGGCTTTGCTTTCCCGAGATGTAGCTTTGCTTTCCTGAAATGTAATATATTAGCAAACAGATTGACGCTTATATTTTTTTCTCCAGATCTATGTTATTGTAACAAAAGAGCTTCTGGGAAACTTGTCGAGCCCACGGGGCTTGACACCAATTAATTAATATATTATACTATAAATTTCTGATTTCCTAAACCATACTGGGGTGGTATTAAAAAGGTCTATTAAATGAAATACAGCTGCAATAGATACAGATTCTCAACTGCGAGAACCAAGAGGAAAGTTTATACAAGATTAATTTGCTCCAGGCAATAGTGACTCCCATAACATTAGGGATCCTCTCAGCTTCACTCATGTGTGGCAGAGTTACACCTCCTGCCTTTGCACTCTTGCATTCATACCTCACAGGAATTGGAATTAATTTCACTGGTGTTACTAGATTACTTACAGGTGCTTTGGGTGACATTAAAAAGCAAGTAAGACAACACAGTATTTGGTGTCCAGAACCTTTGACAGGACTACATCCTCTCACTTGCATACTCCCAATCAAGTAGAAGGAGCAGTTCTAATAATAGATTATAGTTGCAACAGAAAGTAAGTATACTATCAGGAGAAAAGAGCCGAATGCAGCTGAAGATGCTGCGTGACAAAGGGAAAAAACCCACCTTTTCTTTTTAGACACTTTCTAAATTTGAATCTAAAATTTGCTTGGTGGAAATGTTGTTGGAGGAGTATATAGAATTATTGAGTGAATATACTGTATATAGTTATAGAGTGAATCTTCTCTTGGGCTTCTCTGATTGAATCAAGAAACTGTTCCTGCCTTGAGAGATGAAAGGGGCAAGGAATGAATTTGTCTTGACTTCCTAATATTTTCATATGCCAGTTTCCTTCCATCCCTCTGGTGGAACACTCCATCTGTACCTCCATTTCCATTCTCCCCCAAATCAGGTCAATTTTCCACAAACTTTGCCTGGAGTCCTGCACATCTCATTCTGAACTGGGGACAAAATGGTTTATAACTCTATGAGGGTTCAGGTGGATCCTCCCCAGCTTGCAACTCCTTCCCTCCCTGACCATTTCAATTGGGATTGCAGGGCCTTGAGACAAATAGGCAAGGAGAAAGATACACTAGAGCAGGGGTCTTCAAACTTGGCCCTTTTATGACTTGTGGACTTCAACTCCCAGAATTCCTCAGCCAGGCATGCTGGCTGAGGAATTCTGGGAGTTGAAGTCCACAAGTCATAAAAGGGCCAAGTTTGGAGACCCCTGCACTAGAGTTTCTCCTTGCATTTCCCTCACTCAATAGTTCTGAGTGTTGGAAGAACAATGAGACTATATTTGGGTTTTTAGAATATGAGTATCAGGGCACTGCTAAAAATTAAATACCCAAATGGAAACTAATCCAAACCACATTTCTTTTTTGAGCCAATTCATATGGCTTGTGCTCCGAGGCTTGGTTTCTGCTGCTACACATAGGGCCAAGGGTTTCCTTGACTTGTATGCTGTCATTCATTTCATTGAATACTTAACATAGGCAGCTTAGCATTAATTTAAATCTATATGCCTATCAGAAGGGGTCTTGTAGTCCAATCTCCTGCCCAAGCAGGAGACCCTGTACCATTCTGGACAAATGGCTCTTCAATCTTGCCTTAAAAACCTCCAATGTTGGAGCACCCACAACTTCTGAAGGCAAGTAATTCCAGTAATTGTTCTGTCAGGAAATTTCTCCTTAGTTCTAGGTTTGATCTCACCTTGATTAGTTTCCATCCATTGTTTCTTGTCCTGCCTTCAGGTGCTTTGGAGGATAGGTTGTCCCCTTCTTTGTGACAGCTTCTCAAATATTGGAAGATTGACATCACATTACCCCTAGCCCTTCTCCTCATTAGTTGAGAGATACCCAGTTCCTACAATCATTAATCATATGTTTTAGCCTCCAGTCCCCTAACCATCTTTGTTGCTCTTCTCTGCACTCTTTCCAGAGTCTCCACATCTTTTTTTGTATTGTGGTGACCAAAAATGGACACAATATTCCAAGTGTGGTATTACCAAGACAGTATATACAGATACTCCTCGACTTACAACCACAATTGAGCCCAAAATTTTTGTTGCTAAGTGAAACTTTTGTTAAGTGAGTTTGCCCCATTTTACGACCTCTCTTGCCAGAGTTGTTAAGTGAATCTGGCTTCCCCATTGACTTTGCTTGTCACAAGATCCCAAAAGGTGATCACATGACCCCAGGACACTGCAATCATCATATATATGAACCAGTTGCCAAGCATCTGAATTTTTATCACATGACCATGGGAGAGCTGCTATGGTCGTAAGCGTGAAAACTGGTCATAAATCACTTTTTTCCGTGATGTTGTAACTCTGAATGGTCATTAAATGAAGTGGTGTAAGTCGAGGACTACCTTTACTTGGAGGCCAGTTTATTGTTGCTACCACTGAAAGAGATAGTAACTTTGTTTTATTATTTAAACCCCCCTCCGAATGAATTACATATGCCAATTCTCATTATAGAGGAAATAGAATACATAAGAACATTCTGGAGAATATTTGTTTTTCCACAGTGATTTTTCTTCTTGCTCTTCAAATGTCTATTTTCCATTCATCAGGGGTAAAATACCTTTTCAGTCAAAATAAAAACACAAGCTCTCAAAAAGAACTTTTTTAAAAATAATAATAATAATTGCCAGATATGTTTAATTATAACCTGTTACCACTTCCAGTTCCAATTTCATTTTTATAGTATACCAACAATTCCACTAGTTGATATGTAAACCGTTTTTAGCTTTTGTTAAAAGCAAGTGTGCATTATTTCACAAGTTGTGCTCTTTTGGGGCATGGGTTCAACCTTATGAAAAGATGGTGGAGCTTGTGTCATCATGGTGCAATGCATTTACTGTATTTCACAAATTTGTACAACTGCTTCTCTAGCCAGGTTGCTCTGGGCGGTGAGCAGAAATAAAAACCCGACCAAACAATCATATCCAATTCAAAAGGAACTAGGCCGAAGCCTCTAAAAAAATTACATTATCAACAGTTTAGCTTGGCCTAAACTGTGAGTTGTAGGCCTCCCTTAGGAACGAAAGCCAGCTGAGTGACTTTGGTAGTCATTTTATCTCAGTCCAACTCAACTCACAGAATCTGATGTGGCAAAAATAGCGGGCAAAGTTTTGAGATATTTTAAGTTGACCTAAATAAAATAAAACTACTACAACAACAATAATACAGGTAGTCCTCATTTGGTGTCCACAATTGGGACTGGGAACTCAGTAATTAAGTGAATCAATTGCTAAGAGAAACCGCAATTGTGTTTATGATCATACTTCAGTTTTTGTTTGCTTAACAGGCTTGCAAAGGTTGTAAATGTAAGGATAGTTGTAAAGTTACTTTTTCATTTATTGTCATAACTGGTCATTAAACAAGGCAGTTACTAAACAAGGATTACCTGTAATATCAAACAAAGGCACACAGAGCTCCATGAACACCCGGACCCCAGTGCCTGGGGAAGAACAATCTCTTCACAGCCTTCTGAAACACAGTTAGGGCTATCAGATGGTGTTTTCAGGAGTCTTTTTGCCCCTCTGTGGACCTCACTTATTAAAGGCAAAATATCACTGGATGAAGTTAAAAGTATGAAAATAATGTAACAAACATTACTTGAATATTTTATATGGCAACCAACTTCCTTTGTAACTTCAAAAAGAATCCTGAACTTTACAAACTATATTATAGGTCCAAACATACAATTTCCTCAAAAATTCTCTAACCTTTCCCTGTAAATATTTTCTAGGTGTCCCCTATGTCACAAATCTCCTCACAATTGCATTAACAAGAAAATTACATGGCAAGCAGTACAACATGTTGCCATCAGAATATTTCAGTGGTCCAAGACAGAGTTCCTCCGGCTTTGCAGACTGGTGAGGGGGGGGAGGGGATGGTTTCATGCAAGCAGTAGTCAAGCGCACATGCACAGTTAATTTGCTCAATGAGAGAAAGTTCTTTTAATTGCTGGGGGATATGTACCAAAAGGGTGTCTTAAGCAATTACTAGAAACACCTATTTATCTCTGAAAACATCTGACGCACCACCCTAAAATGGGCTCTGTGCTGGGGCATCCCCCAAACTCATGGATGTTGTGCATCTCTACTCTGAAGTATGGCTGCATGGCCACTGCTCCTATCCCATAGATGCCCCTCAAAGATTATTGTGTCACTCCTGGCCAGCTCCTAAGCTACCATTTGTTTGAACATATGCTCAAATTAAACAGAATGCTTTAAAACAGAATTAGGTGGGGAAGGATGAAAGAGGTAAGGAGTAGCTTACTTAGGATGCTCATATTTCGCTTCAATCATACCCACATATATTGCAGAAGAGATGCATCTCTTGGCAAAACAAGACTTGGATCCAATAGCCTAAGGTAGGAAGGGGAACATTTGACTTCCACATACTTGCCAAACTGTAACACGCAGCAGTTCCAAACTAGCCAGACAATGAAGAATGGTGCCGGAAGCATTCAGTTTTCTAAAATGCTTTTCTATTAGCATTTGTAATGTAACATATTGAATTCTGGGGTGAGAGTTGTATCATTTACCAGCCCACATTTGTATCAGAGTGTTGAAGCCAGTGTTCAAGAGTGCCTAATTTGCTTTTTACTAGACTTCGTTCATTATGCATTTAATAATTGTATTATTACATTCTGAAATTAGATAGCAAGCAAAGGAAAATATTTAACAGGTGTGATTGTGTGTGTGTATGTGTGTGTGTGTTTTAAAATAAGTGTGTGAGAATATGGGTAAAGGCCTCAGCTTCAGCAGCTGCACTGCTACTTGAAATGAGCCAATGGGCTGCTGGATAACTGTTGTTATTTATTGCAAACCAGCAAAAGGCTCTGACTCATAAAAATGCAGATGATTTGATATTCAGAAGCCTTGAAGACTCATAAATCACCAGAGATTGGATTGCCAAAAATGCTGTCTTCCACAGATCGGTGAAAGATGTTTTCCCTTCCTGCTCTTTCTAAATTAGTAGCCTTTTATTTTCCCAGCAATTAAATTAGGGGTAAGGTTTATAATAGTCTATACAGGAACACAATCAAGTGTTATCTAAACCATTATCCTGTTCCTATCAAGTACATCAGCAAGCCTTACTTAATGACAGGATGAGAACTAGAGCAGCTAATGTAATCACATGGTGAGATGGTATCCAAGATGAACCAAATAATTTTGGCACCCAATGGAAAAAAATGTACAGCCATGCCTGTTCATCCTGGCCAAGTAATGCCAATAGAATCAATACAAACAAGTAACATTGGCAATCTTTTTATAACAGCAAAATGATTTTTTTTAAAAAAATTGAAGTAACATTAAAACCAGAATTAAAAGCCATCATGAAGGTAGGTCATTCACCAGGTTGACCTAATTCACTTCAGACAGTATATTATGAAGTGCCCTATTATTATGGGAGTGGGAAAGATGTAATTTTTTTTTAGATTTTCTCAATGTAGCTTTACAATAAAGTAGAAATCATCTGGCTGTGATTCCTATCTGGTTTATGATGTCAGTCTTACCCCATAAGAGTGACATCAATGCTGCAAGTAAGAAAGTACAATTCGCCTTCACAACCCCAGTCTCCTTTTCAGCCTGAGAAACTAGGAAAGGTGTTTTCTGAGCTTGCCCTGCCCATTATCTAGCTGTGGACTATGCTGTCTCTTATCTGACCTGTCCCTTGGCAGCGTCTCTTTGTCCCTTCTCCCAAGATCACAGACCATTACAAAAGCCCTGCAACTGGTGAATCAGGTAAAAAGTTGGAATTAAAAAAAATACTCAGCATCAAAAGAGGAACTGAGTGCCTATATCAATAGCAGTTGCAATAGCACTTAGGCTTCTATATCGCCCTAAAGGACTTTACAGCACTCTCTGGGTTGTTTATAGCATCAGAATATTGCCCCCAACAAGCTGGGTCCTCATTTTACCAGCCTCGGAAAGATGGAAAGCTGAGTCAACCTTGAACCCGTCAGGATCGAACTCTAGGTTATGGGCAAAGTTTGTCTGCAACTGTGTCACCAGGGCTCTGTACTTCAACTCTGACCCATTCTTGCCCAAATTTATATATAACTAGGTGTGTTATAGTTTGTTGACTGAGATATGTGTGTTCCAACATTAGAATGGTGTTAGTGATTTGGACATTTAGATCATTTCTGTTCTATAGAGAAAAACTTACTGCAGAAATCATTTGCATTTGACTCTATTACTTTTAGAGAACTCATTCCTTGTTCCCAGTTAAACTCCATGGTCTATAGATTGAAGGTGTCTTGCCAAATAGCAATGGACTTTCTGCAGATCAAAGGGTATCAGAGAGCTTGTACCATTTAGTAGCTCAATACCAAATATCTTAACCTGGATTGTACAACTTGAACAACAGTCATACTCTGTTCCCTCAAGCCTCAACATTTGGGTTGATTAGTCTATCAGTCTTTATTACAGTCTTCCTAAAATATTATACAGTTTTCTCATATTATTATCACTAGAGCTCTTATATACAAACAGTTAGAAAAGTGCTAGCTACCTGCTGAGAAGAATGTGAAATTTTATCTGACGCATAACGCATCTTTTATCTAAATGCATAACCATCTAGATATTGTGGTAAGTCAGTCAAAAGATAAATCATCATCCCCCATGTCAATGGGGAATACTTGACCATCCAGCCCAGGTCTCCTTCCAGACATGGTTGCTACATACGACTGCTCTAAATTCCAATATATTCTTCCTATAATTGCTGTGGGAATTTCTGATCTCTTGAGAAGGGACCACCACTCACATGCCCTACAATATAAAATCCTCTTCATGTGATTCAGTCCATTGGATACAAAAAAATGTGGCATACAGCTTCATAATTCTTTTATGAGCACCCATGTAAGATTCTATACAAATCCTTGGTCAGAATAGACTCTGGCTTCCTATCCTGATTTCTTTGCAAGATTATTTTCCACTCCAACAGTAAGACTTCTTTCTAGAGGTGCTTTCTGTATGGTTTGAATGCAGAAATGTGGTTAACTCTTTGCTAAAGTCAAAATGAAGCAGGGATTCTGAGAATTTGAGGAACCTTTTATAATCCTAGAAAGCCTTTTCTTGTGTGGCATCTCATTGCCATGCTAGCTTTTTTTAGCATACAGTGCAAAAGTTCTCAAAGGATTCCCCATATGACAACAATTTAACAGCTCTAAATATGAACCATGGGATTCTGTGTCAATGAACTTTTTGGCTAGGTGCAACTTGGTCACTCAACATACCTCTCTTTATCAGTTTTGTTTCTTAAGAACTGTACATCTGGCCTGTTGGGAAAAAAAAACACTTCTCTTCTAGTCTTCAAAGCACTTTCTTTAGTGTGAAAAGTTATTCCTCATAACCTTTTGCCCATGATGAGAATGGGTAATCCTTGCCACTAACTCATGGACTTCCCTTTAAATATTTTTCTGTAGCTCTTTGAAATATGCCTAGTGCTAATGAAACTCTATAGGTGAACTATTGTGCTATTGTGCTAATAGCAATAGCACTTAGACTTATATACCACTTCACAGTGCTTTACAGCTGTCTCTAAGCGGTTTACAGAGTCAGAATATTGGCCCCAACCATCTGGGTCCTCATTTTACCAACCTTGGAAGGATGGAAGACTGAGTCATACAACACTTTGGGAGTGTTGATGGTTGCACTTCTTCTCAAACTCTATCTGTTGGAAAGCCTGAGTCGGGCCAGTTTGATAAAATCGCAATCCCCACCCAATTTGGTTAAAAACTCCTCTGTCCGTGGATAGGTGTACTTTTTTGACTATCCATGTCCACAGCAAATTCTTAGACCTTCAGTAGGTAGGTTGGCATTCATTGTCATGACAGATTTCCAGATAGGAACTTGTCAACCAATGAGCTTAAGACATCATTTTAATTCTGGCATCTTAACAAAATCAATAGCAGATGCATGAAAGGGCAATCATGTCCACTGTGGGCGTCTGCTAATTGTGTTTTGAACTTCTATAATAAACTAGCCAATCTAGGGGAACAGTTCCTTGCTTAGTCTTGTTTCTATGTGTGTATTGTATATGACACCCACATTTTTCTTAATCATCTTCATGACCCAGAAATAGTCAATGTCAACTTTATAAGCATTTCTTAGATGCCCACACACTATATACGTTCTTTGGGTTCTCAGCCCCTTTTCAGATTTCTTTTTTCCTGGTCCATCTAATTATCTGTTATCAGCACTGTAAATCATGCATTATTCATTAATTTCAAGGTGTAAATAGCTTCTGCTTTAAAAGGCAAGATGTGTCTAATTATCATTGCATAAATTTCTCTCCTTTCCAGTTGCAAATAAATAAATAATGATAACAGATAAATAAAGTTCATCAGTCTTTGGACTGATTATTGATAAATTAACAATTGTTTTTTTTTAAAGTGCTCTGAATTCTAAACCAATCCACACACTAGTGGCATAAAATTGTCTCCCACTGCTCCAAGGACTGGGCAAAACCTATGTTCTTCTTTTCCCCAACTTACACGGTCAGGGAAAGACCATATATGAAAAAGATTGAGGCCTAATGAACTAGGTTACTTAATCATCTGACTTGAATGTCAGAATAAATTGGACACCATAGGATATAGGTTAAGCACCCAGCTGGAGAAATTGTGTCCTAGTGCAGCACTGAAAACAACACAGTGTTTCTCTCCCATGTTTGTATGTAAAGAAAGAAAAAGAAGAAGCAGAAATGATTTAGTAGAATTAGAGATGCACTGTCCTGAATGAGAGCCTCACTTTTCTTTTCCTGAGAGGTTTATTGCTTAATTGTATTCCACTGACATAAAATCATTTAATTTATATAATTGTTTGAATTAACCCTTGACTATATTTTTGTGCAGCTTTATGATGGTTTGTGTATGTGTAGTCTTTCTTTTCTTCCTGCCATACATCACATTGCCCATATGTATTTCTTCAGGTATAACTCTATACATGAATTGTGCAGTCAACACATCATCAGGACTAATAAATTGTCTACTATCCATCTTTCTCTGTTTTTCCAATTGCATTTGATTGTGGAACTGGCCAATGGTGTCCTTGGTGTGGCTTAAAAAGGTCAAGATGGCAGCATGATTAAAGACCCACCCTTTTGTATATGCAGATCACATTGGTGTATGCCCCAAAGAGAAGTGCCATAATCCCCATCATGACTTGTAGACCTTGTTATCCCTGCCAAGGGTTTGCAATGGGGGGGGGCAGATAATTGCAAAATAATTGCTCAGTCAGTCAAACTCTTCACCTAGCAGCTAATGGGAGAAAAGCCAAACCACATATTAGCACCTAGAAGTGTCATATATGGTGGTTCGGGAATGAAAACCAAGAAGGACTGATGATCTATTCTAGAAAGCCAACATAGCCCATCTTGTGATAGGGCAGATATTTGGCTGTCTTTGTCAACAATGTAAGTTTAGAAATGCAAGCAGAACTTAAACTGTCTGCAAACTGGTATGATCAATTTCAAGTCTTTGGAAACATATCAGAGACAGGCATGATATAAAACTTTTAAATGAATTTTTTTTTAAAAAGCCCCCCCCCCCAAAAGTCTAGAGTATCCCATAATATAAAGTTGAAGAGATTGTACAATAGAATTAATACAGAAGAAGAGTAGAAACAGTAAAAGATTGTTGAGCAAATATTCTTCTGACAACAGATTGAAATTACTGTATACTCTGCAGGTACAAAAGGATGCATCCTTATGTGATTACCACTATATTGTTTTACTCTACAAGGTATTGTAAAATTTGGTCATCCATACACCATGCATGAAGCGCTGCCTTATGGATCATCTTTAGGCAAATTCTTCGACTTCTGGAGGATTGTTAAGATCTGGTTGTTGCCCAGGCTTTGGACTACGATAGAAGTGAACCCAGCAACTGGAAGAATCTGGAGAATTTATATGATGTTGTAGCCTTGTGATAAGGATATTAGATGTTCTTGTTCAATTTGGACTATTTTATTTATTCTGTTTATTTTTTGTTTAATGTTAAGTGTGAGTTGCCTTATCTTGCATAATATAGGTGGTCCTATAAGTAATAGCTAAAGATATTCTAGAAAGTATTCAGAATAGTAGATATATAATATTATTCCATTTTATGAGGCAGAAAAACACATGAATGACTTGTATCCTTGTACTGAGTGAGTAGAACTGGCAACTTTCTGACAGCATCTGAAATCTTTATTCAGTCCTAGCATTGGCAAAGTTTCACCTCATTTCAGATATTTGGCACGGTGTCTCTTTTATATGTCATCTGATGCTGCCAACGTTTTATAAGTTATTTCTTTTGGCACTTACTTCCCTTTTGCAACTTCACAGGGTTGTAAGTAGACAAATGTGGTTACTTCTCCAAAGGTAGAAGTAAGTAATATGTATAGTTATAAAATGTAGAAAATTTCCTTATCCTGTGCCTTCTAAATATACATATTGTATGTACTTGTTAGTAATGCTTAGGGCCAATTACATTCCTTTGCTGTATTACTTCAGATTTTTACTGTACACATCTGGCAAACTAATGTGTACATCTGAGAAACATAGATGTCTGTAGAAGTGATGTCACAAAGCATATCTAAAAGGGGTGGAACTTATATCACAACTCTGAAATGATGCTGTTGTTATTCTGCTCTTTGCCACTATCCCCCAGGATTTCGTCAGTGAGAAGCAAAACGGTAGATTCCCCTGCCCAGTTGTGTCTAACTCTAGGAACAATACTTATCTCTGTTTCTTAGCCGAGGGAGAGAAGCAGGAGCCTGAAAATTGTTATGCTTCTCAGAAATGTGGAATTAACTACAATGGACAAATTCAGGTTTATTGCTGTGGAATGCAGTGATCCTCATATACTTTTGTTTCAGGAAGCTCAGGATAATTTCATGCAGTTTCTCATTCATGCGCTGAAAAAGTTTAGGATGATTTTAACTTTAACAATACAACTCTAAGTCGTGAAGCCCATTCTTAATACCCATTCCATTTTCTCTTCCAGAGGCATCACGAGGCCTTTAAAGTCACAGCAGACAATGCACAATACAATACTTCATGCCTAATCCTTCGCTCCTGGAATCAGTGGGATCTGTCTTTCACCCAAATGGTGTCAATTAATGCAAACTGCCAGTTTTTGCATCCTTAAATCTTCTAGAAAACTTATTTGTTGCTTCTATCTTAGAAACATTTTCAGCTGGATAGATGAACAGCCAAAGTAGGTTACCTGATGCTCATGCATGGAAGACACATGTCCATGTGATTATATATGCACACACAAATCTATCTATCTATCTATCTATCTATCTATCTATCTATCTATCTATCTATCTATCTATCTATCTATCTATCTATCTATCTATCTATCTATCTATCTATCTATCTATCTATCTATCTATCTTTATCTATATCTATCTATCTATCTATCTATCTATCTATCTATCTATCTATCTATCTATCTATTGATTAGATAGATAGATAGATAGATAGATAGATAGATAGATAGATAGATAGATAGATAGATAGATAGATAGATAGATAGATAGATAGATATGTATGTATGGTGTGTGTATATGTATGCATGTATAGACACAAACCATATACATTGTATTATTGTTAGAGTCTCTTCTAGGGAATTAGGATGGAGTTGCTGGTAACCCCCACCACCAAAATAGTGAAGTTTTTTGTTTTTTTCTGAATCCATGGACTTTAGTGCTGACATTAGCAATAGTGTTTCTATAGAAATGCTGCAGTCCCAGAAGGGAAAATATCACAGAGTCTCTATTTATTTAAGTTTTAACAGCTTTATAGAAATCTTTGCTAGAAATGTATTTTGTGTGTGTTTCACAGGCTTCATTCATGTATATCTGTTCATCATGTAAGGATAACTTGCGCGAGAAAATAGGTAAGCTCAGATACTTCGCTAATGAGAAAACTTTTTCATTCTACCCATATGCCCAGTCCACTCAGGAGAAGAATGTCTGAAGAAGGCTTAGATAAACAACAAATATGTGTCTTTGTATCAATGGGGTTTGATTGGGGGGGGGGAGAGAAATATGAAAGAAATGCCTGTTCTGGAAAAAGATTCATCAGGGGTATTTTTTGGAAAGTACTTCTTTTTCTCCAGAGGAAGAATGGTGAAAGTATTACTCCTGCTTTCTCTTTGATAAGCACCATTTTGATGGGCTGGCCTTAGTTACAATAATGAGGACGCTTCCCTTTCTTGGCACAGTATGGTTTTCTAATAATAAATATCTTTTAAACAATAAACTTACAGGACATAGAGAATTGGTATTATTATTATGGTTGCTTGCAGTCAGCTAGATGTTGAGATTGGATCTGACATTTTTATCCACCTATTGAGTCCTTCCCAAGGACCTGAAATAGGCAGATCTTATTGTTTGATGGGGTTAAAGGTATCATTGCAGGATGTAAGTTGTTCCAAGTAAAGCTGCCTTTTGCAATTGACTAATGGCGATTTTGTAAATGCTGATGGTATTCAAATGTTCAAAGTTCCCAGAGCACTCTTAATTTTCTACTACTTTGTTTATTTTGTGGTCTCATCAATTTTTGCTTGCAGGCAATTTATATTTCTTGAACATATTCAAATAAACTGGTGTCGCCACACTTTGTCATGCCATAGTTTGTAGTCAGTCTGAGTGACTTTCTTGCAGCACCTAACTCCACTAGGTGGTCAGCTTCTTTGCAGAGGTGGTATTTGCTGTCTGTTGATGCCTTCTCAGTTCTCCCTTTGTGTGCATTTGTTCTTAAGGCTTGGTCTTATGTGGCCAGAATTAGCCCCTCTATCTCTTTCTTCAATTTTCTTGCTCTTAGCCATTGCCAGGTCTTCTTGTTATCTGCTTTGCCTGCTATTTTTTTAATGTACTGGCTATGTAATGCTTTGCCTTGTCATGTCTGTCTTTTGTTCTTCATTAGTCTTTCCTGTAGGCCAGTTTGGTCTCTCCAGTACTCAGCGAGCTTCATGATATACTAGCTTCAGTGCATCTTATTTATTCCCCTTCAAATATTCTTCCAATGCTCTTTTTTCTTCTTTGACTGTCTGGTGTACTTGCAAAATCCCACACACCCCTATTTTCTTTGGTAAGTAGGGTCCATCAACATTGCTGTGTGGTTGAAGGGCACAATTCATTGTCATTTTTCTGGTCTTCCTAGCCAGGGCTTTTAGTTCTGCTTGAGTCCAGTCCAGTATTCCAGCTGTGTATTATGGACTGAAATTGCCCAGATGTTAATTGCCTTGATGGTATTTCTTCTACTGAATGTAGACTTTAATATTTTCTTCACTCTACATATTCACTTCTAACCTTCTTGACTAGTGTGTCTTATGTTATCAGCTTGAAGGATGCCCAGGTATTTGTAATGATTGTCTTCATCCAGGCTCTTGATGTTATTTCTACAGGGCATCTTGATTCCTTCAGTTTTCACCATTTTTCTCCAGTTGAGGAGGAAGGGGACACATTTGTGCAGTCCAAATTCCACTGCAATATCTTGGCTGTATATATGGACAGTGTTTATTAGCGATTCTATTTCAGGTGGTGTTTTTCCATACAATTTCAGATTGTCAATGTACAAGAGAAGGGATAGCCTGGCAGATGTTTTTTTGAAGTTTGATAGCCATGGCCTGACTTGTTCAGTATTGTTGACAGAGGAATCAACGCAATGACAAACAGCAGTGGTGATAGTGAGTCTCCTTGAAAGATTTCTCTCTTGATATTAACCTTTCCCAGTCTCTCACCATTGACCAGCAACTGTGTCTTCTTTTCTGTCATTGATTTTTGCACAACGCTTCTGATATTTATACTGACCCCTGTTATTTCTAGGCAATCATGTAGCAGGGAATCGAGTGCCTTCTTGTAAACAATCCATGCTACATTTATATTGGTCTTTCTTTTCTTAAAGTTTTCCAAAATCATATTGTCAACTGATCTTTTATTCCTCTGGTGTTTGATCAGTTTCCTTTGTGCTCAGGTGAAAAGAACTTTGTCTTCAACTAGATCACGGGTATCAAACTCGCAACATCACATGACGTGTTGCGATGTATTGTGACTTTTTTCCCATTGCCGGCAATGGGGTGGGCGCGGTTCGGGCAGTTTTATACCCCTGAACTAGATGGTGTTGGACTGCATCAGTTACTACACCAGTTAGCAATTAGAAATTTGTTGGTAGGCAGGTCATTAGCTCTTTTGTTGGATTTTCATTACCAAGTAGATTTTGTGAGATGTTAACAAATCTTCAACTTCATCTCCTTGCAGAATGTTGTTAAATTGCTTGGCAATGTGTGTGTGTAGAATCAGAAGCCATACAGTTCATCTTCATCTGGTGCTGACTAATAATTGATTTTCCTTGCCCTTTTCTCCACCATTTATGCTGTTATTGTAACTTCTTTCATTTCAGCTTCTTTTTCATTCTTATCCATCATCTTTATCCGAGTTGCATTCTTTTATTTCTTCCAATTGTCCCATAGCTGAACCCAGAACCACGCTGTTTCTTCTTTGTCAGGTGTTGACTAATTTACTGCAATCTCTCCATATATGGATTGGTAGAAACTTTCTGATTTGACTGAAATTGGAGATTCTACCTATAACGTGCTTTATATCTGCCAATGATCTTGGTTATAGTTGTTATTTGCTGCTTTATTATTTCCAATATTTCCTTAATCTTTCATATTTTGGGGGATATTTTTTGATCAGATATTCTTGTCCTTCAGCTTTTCTTTCATCTTTTCTAACTTACTTAAATCTGATCTTAAGTTGCTTATCTTATTTTCCAGCCTGATCTTCCATTTTGGTGATGCACTGATTGGCTTTTTATCTTGTTTATTGATTGCATCCAAAGTATTCAGTTACAACTGCAGCTGTAGTGTATTTTAGTTAGTTTCTTGCAGTGAGCTGGTGCATATATTTTATATTACAGTGCTAGCATCTTTTAATACATGTGCTAGCTATTTCTTTGGAACAAGCTTCAATGCAGGCAGTCTTATTTTGCTGTTTTTTTCCTGTTCTAGATGCTCAGTTATTCTTTGTTTCTTCCTTTTTAGTCAAAGGGCTTTGTTCGTTCTGAGGAGATATAAGAGGTGCCTGTTTTGGGATTTGTTTTGTTTTGGTTTTTGTTTATCAACAATTGTTATGTATTACGTGTCAGGTGCTTGCTTGTTTGAATTCTAAAGTCCCAGAGCACTTTAGCTTCTTCATTTTCTATAACTTTGTCTATTTTATTGGCCCATCAATTCTTGCTTGTAGGCAATTGGGGTTTTTTGCAGATCTTCCAATGCAACATTGTTACTACTTTGTCACGCTGTTGCTTATAGTCAATCTGTGCAATCTTCTTGTAGCAGCTAACTAACTGGTCCACTGTTTCTTCAGCTTCTTTGCAGAGCCAACATTTGCTGTATGTCAATTCTGACTTTGTATGAATTTGTTATTAAGGCTTGGTCTTGCGCAGTCAGAATTAGCCGCTCTGCCTCTTTCTTCAATTTTCTTGCTCTTAGCCATTGCTAGATCTTGTTGTCTTCTTTGCCTGCTGTCTTTTTCATGTCCTGGCCCTATAATACTTTGCCTTACCATACCGCTTTCCTATTCTTCATTTGGTCTTTCAATGTGCTATCTCCTGTACTCAGTAAACTTTATTATTATTGTTTTCAGAGTGGCTTTGAGTGAACAGGAACAAAGACAAAAGAAAAAAAAATCAAGGGTGAAAGAATAGCCACCAGAAAAATGAAACATTGGTCCTTTCCTTATTATTGATTAAAATAATATCCATCGTTCTATCCTTGAAGTCGTAGAAAATTACACCAATATGAAATGTTCTGTCTCAATTGAAAATACCTGTTCTGCTTCTATTGCCTTTGTTCCATTCACTGCCAATCATCTGACTTGCTTCCATGTTCCTGGGGGACAAAGCTTAGCTTATTTTACATCCCTCAAGGCTACCCTTGGATTCAGCTGGAATAAGGGAACAAATAAGGTTACCTAAACTTGCATATGGTTAAGAATACCTTAAGCATGTCTCATTCATGAACTGGTGACAAGACGAAGGATATATCACAGGGATATGGCAGGAAAAATGTGGTAAAGTCATCTGGGCCACAGTTATATGCCAGTAGAAACAAAGCCATAGGATCTCCAATATGACCTAGTGGGGTTGATGGGGGAGAAGAAACATGAATGAAGGGCCTGTTCTGGCAATGGACTCATCACAGATTTTATTTGGAGCACGCTTCTTTTTCTCCAGAAAGCCTATAAGAAAGCAAGTTACTTCTGCTTTCTCTTTAGGTAGCACCAAAAGCAGCACATAAGCAAATCTGCTTTTAAATGCAGTATGTGAAAAAATAGTGAAAAATAGCTTTTTCTGAAGGGTGGCTTCTAAAAATATTCATTTAACTATTTGATAAAGCAGGGGAACCCCTTATAGACACATAAAAGAAGTTTGCAATTCCTCTTAGTTTTTGCAGATCTTCCGCAGTGCAATTCTCCTCCTTTTGTAGCGCATTACAGTGTTGTTTCTTCTATTGTTTATTGCTATGTCACAAGAGCATCTGTACATCATATGTCACAGATCCAACCTCGCTGCCATCATTTCTATAGCACTGTAGTAACATCCCTACCACATTGTCATCCTGTGTGGGTTTTGACATGACATTGGAATTGCAAATCCAGTTATCTTCATGTTAAAAAAAAAAATGGCTTGTTATTAGAAACCGTTTATTTTAAGACAGACTTAAAATAGTTTAAGGCACATTTGCAATCTGTTATCATGAAGGCATATTTTGAAGTTATTACACTGGAAACTGTTTGTTGATGCATGCTGATGCCAGTAGGATGACTCGAATGTAACTTGTTTGTGGATGACAGCCTGAGATCAAGTCCTAACTACATCACATGTGAGAAAATGTCATAGAAAGTGAAGGGATTAGCAAAAGAAGACAGGTCAGGACAATTCTTCTGTTTACCAAAAACTCCGGAACACCTTAGCAGTCATGAGATATAAACAGAAAGGTATTTAAATGCTGATGACTGGTCAAAGAATAGGAAGTAGATAATAGGAATCAATGGCGAACATTATGAATAGAAGATATAAACAACAGAACCATACTTTTTAAACTAGTTAATGAATTACCTACAACTGATAGGGAGGAATAAGGGCACAAATTTTGCTGCTGCGGCCAAATTATTTGGAGTTGTTTTAATAATAACAATAATAAAAGAAGGTGCAATTGGTAAAATTCTCCAAATTGGGGAACTAATTAACTCTGCAAATGCTGTTCAATGAAGCACATATAAAACAATTAACACTGAGGCAAAATCTTAACTGCATTCATATAGCAATGGTTGACGGACTAGTTGATAAACCTTATAATACAATAAACATCTACTGCAAAAAAGGCTAATTCTCGTGCCAGCCATCATATATAAAGCCCTATATATGGCACAGGGCTAGTTATTTCTGGCATCGCTTCTCCTTGAGGTATCTGCCCATCCCACCAGGTCATCTGGGGCGGGCATGCTCCAGGTCTCTTCCGTTTCAATATTGTTATATAGCAGAACGTAAGAAGCAAATCTTCTGCAGAGATGCCCCTTCTATGAAGGGCTGTCACCCAATTTGCTTTCCAGAAAGCCTTGAAGAGAAGGCTCTTCCCACAAACATTGGGTTAGGATACGGCTAGAGCCCAGCAGGATAGTATGTGGATGTGTGAGAGAGTGATGCCCCAAGGTGCCATGAGTTTTTATTGAGTTTTCATTTTGATTGTTTGGGAATGGCTGTGTTTTTACTGTTTTGTGAGTTGGGTTGTGGTTACTATATGGACAGCTATACAAGTCTTAATCAATCAATCAATGTCGAGTGTTCTTAGAAAAGAGAAACGGATCCAAAACTACCATCAAATTTAATGAAACAACTCCACTATCAGGAAATGGAATAACTCCTCTATCAGAATTATTACAATCGTTCAGCTTTAAAAATGATTGAGAGGTGTTCTAAATTATGCATGTTAAAAATGGATCAAAGAGAATATATTACAACCTAGGTTATCCAATGCATTTAAAAGGTGAGAAGAAGGAAATACATCCGTACACAGCACAGAATTAGACAATCACAGGATGTACTCATAGCCATCAATTTGGAAGATTTGAAAAGGGCAAATTCACATGAATATTAATAGCTACTATTTGTAATGACTATATATCTCTTCCACTTTTAGAGCAGTATGTCAGTGAATGCCAGTCGGTGGGTATCTGCTGATACTGTACTGAGTTTTTCCTTGGAGGCATCTTATAGCAATCACTGACCATTGTAGAAGCATGGATAAGATATATTTTTCCCTTTGATTCAATATTGCCCTTATTACATTGTGATAACTATAATACATTTCATAATAACTGTCTGTGCAAAGATGTAGAATGCAGTATTTACATTTTATTATGGCTACCAATAAATATTCTTCTGTGGGAAAGTATATTAACCTCAAACTACTGGTTTAGTATTTATGGATACACTCTTCTGAAAATCAGATGGCCTCCAACCATCAAGCTCTACAATGTACAGAAAATACTATTGGATATGCTATCAGGATATATGAGACAATAATGAAGTCCAACAGGCCTAGTATTTGTTCCCTGTGCAATTAATTTGCACCTTCATAGAGATGTCATGATAGACCAACTATAGTTCCTCAATACATATTCTTCTGAATTGGTTTTGCTCTAAATATAAAGTTTGAAAAACACTGATTAGAGAATAAGACTTAAGACACAAAACTTGGTTATCTCTGTTCTCAGCATATGAGACAAATATATCTTACAATGACTCCATTATAATATAGTCTAGTCTTAAATTCAGCATGGAAAATATAGTTGCACATTTGTTTCAATCTGTGGCCAATCCGTGCCTCAGCTCTATTATTTGTAAGAGGAATTGAATAAAGTCAACAACGTTGAACTTGCAACTCAATTCAACCCTTTTCAAGTTTGAAATGATTCAATCTCTTTCAGCACATTGCATGGATTCTAAATTTGCCCATCTGAAAATCCTACCAAAATACAGAAAGAAAATAAAGGAAAGTGCATAACATTTGACAATACAAACATATCTAGGTTGGGAATTAACTGGGATCGAGTAATTGTAGACCTAAGTAATACTTAAAGCAATCATAAAGATAATAAACTGTTCAAATCACATCACTTATTTTTGAGCTAGATAGCATTCTCTTTCCTGTGTTTTTAGAACGAATCAGATGAACTAATGCACTATACCGATTGTAATCTCAAGGGAAAAAGCACACACAACTGAGGTCTGCAAATAATTACTTGTAAAAACTTTTAATTAAAAAGTGTAATAACCATTATTGCACAGTCACTCCTTATATCCTAAAAAACGTTCCTAATCAGATGCATTGTTTATGTCTTGGTAGAGTACAGATTTTATGTAAATGTGCACAGCTCAGGTAAATGGTCTTGTCCATACTAATGATTCCAACACTGATAACCTGTTATAGGTATACAGTCCAGAACCAACCAATTAATTTTGTTATTAGCCCCATGGATAATTCCAGCATGCCAAGAATGGTTTTGAATGATTGCTAATAAAGAACGGGCAGGGATACAGAAAGGCTGTGTCTCATTCACACAAATAGTGTGATGTAGTTGGGAAGAAAGCAAGTGGCTACTCCCTTTTATTGGTTGTGTAAGCAGAGGATGAACATGTATCTAGAATATTTCAATCTGAATTTATGCATTGAATGAGTGGTTGATGAGCTAAATGATCATTTCTAACTTTATGTGAATCGAAACATTTTCATTCTATATGATGTACTGAAGGGTAATTTGAGGTTTTGTTGTTGTATTAGATCAAGTATGAGGGAGTGATGGACCTCCAGATGCTGGGTTCCTAGTTTCACAATCCTCTATTTTACTCAGGATTGATGGGAACTAGAAAACAACAGAAGCCCATTTCTGCATTTAAACATAATAATCCTACTGGATCAATCCCAAATTTGTCTTATCCAACAGCCAGTTTCGACAGTGGACAAGTTGCTTTACAAATTTTTAAAGTGCTGAAATTGAGAGATATACTATTTCTGAATATTGGGTTTTATCCATAATTATCAGAGTTATCCATAGGTCTTTTAGCCATTAATTCTTTGAATTGTCATGTGCTATGATAGCCAGTGCTATATTTTGCAGCAGTGAATCTCATCATTTATTTATTTAATAAATATTTATTTATAATACAATATTTGCAGACTGCCCAATCCTACAGATTCTAGTCAGGGTTAGAAATAATGTTACATAATATATAATTCAATGCTGTGTTGTTTGGGACACAGCCTGGGTGCTTTCTTTTTCTTAGATGGCATTTCTATTTCACTCTGTTTAAATGATGAAATTTCTTTGGAAGAATGCCTGGATATACTTTTAAAAAATCCTCAAGATTTTACAAGTTGAATTTTTGCAGGACTAAACACTGATGTACTCTATGGTACTTGTTTCTAGGTAAAGAACTATACCAGGGGTAGGCAACCTTGGCTCTTTTATGACTCGTGGACTTCAACTCCCAGAATTCCTGAGCCAGCACTGCTGGCTCAGGAATTCTGGGAGTTGAAGTCCACGAATCATAAAAGAGCCAAGATTGCCTACCCCTGAACTATACAGTACTGAAAGGACTGTTGATCTGAATTAATGGGGTATTATTCTGCTCTTGCATATATGTATGCATACTGCCTACACTGTGCTTCATACCTACACTCGTAATAACATAATGACATAGCATGACATTGAACTATATTTTGTGTCTTTCATCTTCAACATCTAGCATTCAGAGATATGTTGCCTCTATACAGAGCAGAAGGGGACAACTTGCCACAGTCAATTTTTGTCATTCACATTTTATTTTGTCCCTCCTTTGGCATCCTTTCTTTAATGATTCTATTCCATCATTTCTTCGATATTAGTGTAACTCTTCTCCTGCAGTGAGTTGCCCTGCCATGAGTTAGCCTTGGTGAGTTGTCCTGTGGTGAGTTGGCCATGGCAAGTTGGCCGCGAATTGTCCTAGACCCAAGAACCCATTGGGTAGCATGTCCAATAGGAGGACATTCTACTAATGGACTTAAGTTGAATATTGGAAGAGAAGCTTTAAGTGAGTGGAACTAAGGAATGCTACAATTAATAAAATAGAGAAGGCTAATGCCGTTCCTCTCCCAGTACTAGACTACTACTGCTAAAGTGGTTTCTGAAAGACTAGATACTAAATAGCCATGGTGGCTTAGTAGGAGCCATGCTGGCGCAGTGGTTAGAATGCAGTATTGCAGGCTAATTCAGCTTACTGCCAGAAGTTTGATCCTCACTGGCTCAGAGTTGAATAGGCTCCCATCCGAGGTTGGTAAAATGAGGACCCAGATTGTTGGGGGCAATATGCTGACTCTGTAAACTGCTTAGACAGTGCTGTAAAGCACTATAAAGCAGTATAAAAGTTTAAGTGCTATTGCCATCGCTCCTTTAAATTGCATCCTTATTCACGCTGGCCTCATTTCAACCAAACCTGATTTCAAAGTTAATATCATGTAAAGAAACAAACAAGAAAGTTTAGTGCTGTGAGTTGGGCAGAATCCAGACTACAAATAGATACATACCAATTATTTCCCTTTTTTCAGAGGGAAGGGGCTTCCAAAGTTGAACAATTTATCATAGCCAGCACCCCAAATATCCATGGCTATAGCAGGAGTTGGGAACTTGTTCATCCAAGAGAATCACTGTTATGTTATCCATATACTTCTCAAAGTTATTCTACTGATTGACACCAGATACTGGGCTTACTCTAACAAGACAGTCCTTGGCTTATCATCATTTGCTTGACAAAGTAGATATGAGTAACATCAATAGCAATCCCAGCCCACCTTTGGGAGTCAATTGGAACAAGGGATTCATCATTGCTTAGCTGTAAAACCGGGGTTCAATATTAGGCTCTGCAGGCTACTTATGAACTAGTAACAGCTGCATACCTCTGGGGATAAGCATGCTGTATTTCTGTCATCTTTCACAATGCATTCTCATACATCTGAAATATAAGATTATGTGGGCCAGTCTGCCAGGTTTGCTTAAGTCTTAGTATATCATGCCTTCCTATTCCTAGTTCCTCTCCAGCTAAATGCATTGTTTGTATTGATGACTTCTCCCAAGGTATTTTTATGAGGATTATGAGCCAGGTTTGTGATTCACGAGAATTAATGCATTCAAAAGTTGAAACACCAGCTCGTGATCCAGTTTCATCTTGGCTACATAATCAATCCCATTTATTGATTGCTTCATTTATAAAGTCCACTTATTTCTTAGCCAAGAAGATGTGACAGCTGGGCTAGAAAAGCTGGAAATGACTAGGGTTAGTCTAAACAGCTGAAGGCCGCTGTTTCTCCCTGTCCCCCATTTCCTCAATACTCCAGCTGTCACTTAACTTGCTAACTCTATCGGCAGCACCACCAGGGCGCCTACATTCAGAAGAAAGTCCCAGTAACTTCAGTCGGACTTATTCCCAGGTCAACGTGTAAACCGCATGGCAGTCGGAAAGGACCACCACTCTCAAGCTGGAACCTTAATAACTAAAGGCAGGTTTTTGCAACACACATGCGAACGGGGGCGCGCACGCACACACGCAGTTGTAAAGTGAACTCTTGTTATTGAGACTCTCCGCTCCCCTAAACCCCCCCCCCCACTCCCATCAATCATTCCAGTGGCGAATGTCACAATATTTACTTTTCTTTCCATACAAGCGCAAAGTAGACGTCGGAGAAAGGCGGGAGAGAAACGGGGAGGGGGGGAAGAGAGAGAAAGAGAGAGGGGCGGAGAATTCCGTGCGGCGCCTTTAACTGCGGGCCGCGAATCTTCTCTTGAAAGCTTCCTCAGCCCCGCAGATCCGTATTTAAAGGAGCGCCATCTGGGCAGGTGGGAGGTGCTGGTAACGCTCCTGCTTCGGAGTTCCTTCGCAGCACGTTTTAAGATTGCATCAGTTAGAACCGAAATCCTACCCCAACCCCCCAGGACGCCTTCCCCTCTTCTGCGGTTGTCCAGGCCGCCCGGGAAGCCGGCCTGGGGCCCGCACCTTCGGCGGGGAGAGGAACCCCCCCATGTCCCCTGGGGCGAAGAGTGCGTGGGCAGCCTTCCACCTCCGCCAGCCACACCCTGTGGCGAATCGCCGTTCCCCCCCTCCTTCCTCCGCGCCACAAGCCTGGCTGCTCGGGATTCTCTCTTCTCCCCTTAGCTACGTGTTCGCAAACGCGCAGACGACGGAGCCGCGCGGTCAGAGAAGCTGCGGCAGGAACAGGGTGGGAGGTGGAGGAGGAGGAGGAGGCCGGAGGGAGGGAGGGAGGGAGCTCTGGCCTCACGCAGCGAGCCAGGCCAGCGGAGTTGGACCAGGAACAAAGGAGGAGGCCTGCGAGGCGGAAACACCCTCTTTCCTGGACGCCGCGCCTGGTCGGGAACTGAGGGGAAGGGGCTGATCCTATCGTCGGAGTCGCTCTCACTCGTCAGTCTCGCCTGGCCAATTGCATCTCCGGACGGGTTCGCGAGTTGGGGTGAAAAGAGAGCGCGGCTGCGAGACCGAGGCAAATGGTTCCCTGACTTGTCAGGCTGCTTCTTCGTGGCTGCGGATTCCCGCCCCTCCGGCCCCCCTCGGAGCCCCCGGGTTCGCGGGCGGCTATCGGACTCGGAGAGGAGCCAACCTCAGCTCCCCACCGGGATCCCTGCAATGAGTCAAAACGCTTCTTCGGGCGAGAAAAAAAAACCAAAACAAAACTGCCGGGTAGATTAAAATCGGGATGAACCAGAGGGGGACGCCCCATCACCACCGCGCGCGCATATACACAAAGCAGCTCTACCTGCGAGCGGCGGCGGCGGCAGCAGCAGCTCGCGCGGCTCCAAACTGCTGACTTTCCAGAGCTTATTTTTAGCCCGGGGACTAAAATATTCTTAGCTACATTTCTACGTAGGAAGAATCGAAAGGGGCGGAGGGAGAGCGCGAGAAAGGGAGCAGGAAGCCTGGAAGGGAATGGAGTTTCCAAGGGTTGGTTCTGAGGCAAGCGGAGGGTTTAGCGACTCCCTTGCTTTTTTAGAAAATAACTGGCAACTTCGTAGCACGGGAGGCTCTTTGGGAGAACGTACGTCACGTGAAGGCAAGCACTCAAAAGGCAAGGGAAAGCTCCTGATCAGAGCCGAGTTTGGGAGCCGGCGTCGTTTCCAAGCTCCGGTTCCGGGAGTCGGTCGCCGTTTGTCACTTAAGGGTCACCTCGCGCGTTCCCTGCCTTTGCGCTTCCAGAAGAGATTCACCCTTCCCGCCCCCAAGAGGCATCTGCAGGCGCCCAAGAACATGCAAAGGGCAAAACCGAAGGCACCCTCCGACGAGTCGCCTCAACTCCGCGGAGTGAAATCGCGCCTGCAGCCCCTCTCTCCTACCTTGCTTTTCTTCTTCGGCGCACCCAGATCAGCAAGCAAGATAATATAAACTCGGCAAAGAGCAGCTAACCGGTCCCCCCATAACAAGAAACGGGGGGGGGGACGCGTACACAGACGCGTACGGTGGTGGTGGGGGGGAGGCGAACTGTGCCAGCCTTTGGCTTACCTCAGTCGAGAGCTAACCCACATCAGTGGCTAGATCTAGTCGAGAAACACTCGTTTTTTCCCCAAAGTTGCCCGACCCGTTGATAACAAAACATACCCCGCACCGAAGCTTTCTGCGGGTCTCTTTCCATCCCCCTCCCAGGCCCCACTGCTAGGACCCTGCATACCCAACAACTCGAAGGGATAGCGGGGTTTTTTTGTTTGTTTTTTTGCTTCTTGCTTGCTTTTCTTCTCTCTTTTTCCAACCAGACCTTATCAGTGTGACGCGAGATCTGGGTTAGACGCCGCGGAAGAGCTCTGCTGGCGGAGGGGAGGAGAGACCCAAGGCGTCAAAGCTTTTGCCTCTCTCCAAGGTCCTGATCGAGCCCCTCCATTTCCACGCGCCCACCTACCCATTCCCCCTCCTCCCGTTTCTCAAGAACCTCCAGGAAGGGTGGGGATGTAGCGGGGACCCGAGAATTTACACTTATATGAACTGTGTCGCTTGATTCAGTTTTAAGCCCATCCTTTCCCTTTCCTCGGCTCTGTCACGTGAAACTGCGTTTGTCAAAAGAGCTGGGCTGTAAATAGAAGATCACATGTTGAGTAGACCCCTCGGCTTCAGCGGGGGATCACCCCTTTCTGTGTTCTTCTTCGTCCTCCTCCTCCTCCTCCTCCTCCTACTCTTAGCACTCCGTCCGCCTTCCCTCATCCCAAAGCATCCCGCATTCCCGACTGGTACGCCCGTTCCGAGGGCCAGGCGAAGGTCCCTGTTAACAGCAGCCACAACCACAGCACCCATCATCCCTCACGACCACCGACACCAACACAAAAGAGTGAATGAAGAAAGCGATAGCGCACTCAGAGCAATTCCTGGAAGAGAAACCCCCTGCTCTAAGTTTCTCATACGCAGCAGCCTTAAAATTGGAAAGAGAAAAGAAAGGCAGAGCTTGGCTATATAAAGTTAGAGTATTTTAGAAATGCACGCACGCCTCGCAGGCACGCAGTTCGTCTGGGCTGAGATTCACCTGATGCCCTATGAAATTAAAGTAGCACTCGGGCTGGTTGGGGGGGGGGGAGAGTTGGGGGGGGGACGGCTGAGCTGAGAACTATGTTGTCAAGCTCTCCCCAAATCTATTGGATTTGGTTGATTTTTTTTAAAAAAAATTTTTTAAAGTAAATCTCCTCTTCAAGCATCACTAGGCAAACCCAAATACCTGTTCTGGGTACTCACCATTGTTTCTTGGCTGTCCTGGAGCCACAAGCGCCTTAAAATCCAGTCTCTCCAACAGATGCTGGGAGGTAATGTGTCTCGTTTGAAGTCATCATGTGAGAAGTTCTGCTTTGCTCAGTGGATCGCCCACCACTTGGTGTGACTTATGAATCTAATAACAGCCCTTTGCAATATCCGCAAGCCTCAACTCTCCACCACCTTGGTGACTACGGGAAGACAGAAAGCAAAGGGCTGCTAGGGAGTTCTTTAAAAACCTATCTAGATTTACGCAAACGCCTGAGCTCACAGACACGTTTCCCCTTTGGGTTCTTCTTCTTACGTGATCTTAATGAACGAGAAGAGGTTGGCAACCAGACCCAACTAGAACAAGCGGGGTGGGCGGGGGTGGGGTGGGGAGTTATCTCTCTCTCTCTCTGACCGTCTCTTTTCTGATACGCGGGGAGAGGGCTGGAAACTTTTCCGCTTAAGTCTTGTTCAGGACCTCTTGTGGAAGGCAGCGTGGCAAAAAGTCCCCTTCACTTTCTGCCCCACCCCTCTCTCTTTCTCTAACCCTTCTGGTGCCTCTAAGGGAGCAGTCGACCCACCTGGAGCTTTGAATTTGGGCTGGCAGGTAAGGAAGTAGCCGCCTCCCCCCCTCCCTTTCTCCCTTCTCCGGGGACTTGTTGCATCCGAGTAGAGCGGAACTCACAGGCGGGACTATGCAGGTGACTTGGCGGCAGAAGAACGGGAGGCAGACAGACGGGGGATAGAAACAGGTGGCTTGTTGTATACAGTGAGGCACATACGTTGTCTTTGCCTGATCTCCATGCGGAAGACTGGTTCATTCATGGAAGGAGAGCGGCGTGCGCCTGCTTGTGTATTAAATAAATGCAAATAAATCAGAGCTCTTGGTAATACGCATGTGGTTCTTTACCGGCTTTGATTCAGGAACCAGACAGGTGCACATGCTCGGATATGTAAATACGGATTATGCCTGTGTGTGTAATACGAGTAAAGTGATTTTTTAAGTGCGGACTCATCACCTGGATTTTAAGTTCAGTTACTGAGGGAAGGCAGGAGTATTGACTTCGGTGGAACTTAGTTCCAAGTAGATGTTCTTGGAACGGCAGCTTTATAGCCCAGTCTGAAGTGTAATTTCCTTGGAAAGAATCCAAGGGAGACTTCCATTCAAGTAAGAAGGCGTGAGAGCCAAGCCTGGCAGCCACGTTGCGAACACATCTGCCAAAATGTGAGTCCAAAGGCATTCAAGGGAATTGCCTGCTATGTAAATAAATATGCAAAGGACAAAAGCTGTAGCCTGTTAATCCAGGGCTCTCCAACCTTGGCAACTTTAAGACTTGTGGACTTCAACTCCCAGAATTCCTCAGCCAGCAAAGCTGAGGAATTCTGGGAGTTGAAATCCACAAGTCTTAAAGTTGCCAAGGTTGAGGACCCCTGTGTTAATCGTTTCCTTGGTTCTACAACCTATCAGTCGATGTTTCCATAGGATTTATTCCTGTGATTTCACCAGGTATGGAGATGGCAACCCTATGCTGCAGTCCTCCCTCCCTAACATCATCAAAGCTTGACAAATGCCTATCTCTGAGATAAAGAGAGGGTGAACTTACAGCATTTTGCATCTTGAAATGGCACATACACAATTAGTACACTTTGGTAATGCAAACCCCTATTTTTTCTGTAGCAACTTCCCACATGATCTATCATCACTTACTATGAAGGGATCTTCTAGCCTCTCTTAAGTTACTGTAAGTTCTAGAGAGGAAAGAAACTGCAATTGCCATCATTCTCACCCAGAGCTGTTGACTGTGACTAGTGGAAATTGTCACCTGCGAACATTTGGAGGACAGCAGTTTGAGGAAAGGTGTTTGGATGGCAGGTTTTCCACTAAGAAAACACTATAAAGCTACTTTCAACTCCTTTTGAACACTTGGTATGTTTGTATGCTTGTCTGTCCCTTATTATGTTTTGCTGCTCCAGCAAAGAAACAAGTTGAATTGTCTTTCTTACAACCCAAAGAATTTGATATAATTTCACAAAGGAAATGCCCCAGTTGGAAGGCAGAGAGAAATAAATAAATAAATACATAAAGAAGAGAAAGAAAAGAGAAAGAAAAAAGAGAGAAAGAGCAAAAGAAAGGACAGAAAGAAAAAAGAAAGAAAGGAGGTAGAGAGGGAGGGAGAGAGGAAGAGGAAGGGAGGGAGGAAGAGAAGGAAGGTGCTGTTCAGAGGCTCTGTTTAAAGTTTATATGAAGTTGTCTGCAGGATGCTTTAATGGCTGCACTTCCCCAGTCAAACTGGCTTCTGGGGTTACATCTGGGGCTATGGGAAGGGAAGTTTGTACTTGCTATGCTCAATTCTCCAGAGGAATGTTTTTCCATCACTTCCAGGCTCTCCTCTTCCCATCAATTGATCAGCAATAATGGAGATAATTCATCTTTGTACTTGTAATGGGAGATTTTGGATCTGTGGTGGTGGTGGGAGGCTCTTTCACTATGAACTTTAGGGAGACATATTTCTGGTGAGACCCTTCCAACTGAGTATAGAAGAATTCCAGACTTGGGTTTTCCAATATAAATGAACTTGTGCTCTTTGGAGGGGGCTTCTTATGGTTTTCCTTTATTAGCCTTACTGAAGGACTTCTTCCCAGCTGGACATAAAGAAAGTAGAAGGAAAGGACCCAGGTATGGATTTTAGGGAGACCAAGGAAAACTTCAGTGGTAGGAACCCCTGGTCACTGGACTTCATTCAGTGGACATTTTCAGTAATAGAAAATGTCCCCTTGTTATTGTTCCAGTGTCACTTTGCTGCAAGGCTAAGAAGAAAACAAACATCTCTAAGGTCTGCTAGGAAGCACTCTCTGTGGAGACATCCTTCTTTTCATGGCAGGAAGGATAATCTTCTGGACAATTGCCTATTTGGCATAATTTAGCTAACCGTGGAGAAATGACTGAAGATATACTTAGATAATCTAGTATCTTCCAAGGCATGTAGATTATTTTAGATGTTGGGTTTATTGCTCTTATCTCTCCTATCTTTGTTGATTGATTACTTTAGGGAAAGGCTGATCTTTAGAGAATTATATAGATTATTATTTTTTTCTTCAAGCCAGCTTTATTTAGTCATATTTTGCTCATTCTAAAAAAATGGGGCCAGAAATCTGCCTTTATATTAATGGCACCATAAAGACAACATCTTCTATATCCACTTTCTAGGCTAATCTACAGCTTATTTTATTAATACATCATGGAACATCTTTGACGTTCAAGTGACTTCCTGTAATAGATCATTTTAATTTCTACAGTTACAGCATTTGTTGAAAAGGGCTTGGTATATCCTATTTCAGTTGTCTACTCATTGGGCATGCTATGATTTTTTTTTTTAAAGAGATATAAACTACAGTAGTTGCTTTCTACTTGGCTGTCAAGTAGTTCAGTAATACGTGATATAGTTTGATTCCCCTTTCTACATGCAAATAAAACAAATATTTATTTACATTTGAAACAGAAATTTGCTATCTATAGATAACAAAGTATCCAACTATGATTCATTCTCTCTAACAGCTTGAGAGACTGCCATTTCTTATTAAGAACAGAGAGGAAGAGAAGAGAGAGAAAAAGATAGAAATGAAAGAGAGAGAGAGAGAGTATTAGGAAGCCCAAATATCATTTATAAGAGCTGCTCTTTAGTTTTAAAGTCTAATTTCAGTAGCACTCATTTTGTTATGTGTTACGAAATTTTCTTTTAAACTAAAAAAAATGATGAGAAACAAAAATAATTTCTTGAAATAAAAGCTTTCTTCAAAAATGTGCAACACTATCAGAGGGCTCGTGTGTAGGGCAGAGAATTGAGTGTAGTAAAATGTAGAATATAGAGAAGCTTGCATACGATCATATGAAAATTCATCAGTCAAGCAATAAAACTATCAGTCAAACTTTATGTTTATTGCATATGACTACTGCTTTCTAAAAAGTTATGACTGAAAATCTTTGGTGCTATTTTTAAAGATGCTCTCTCACTATTTTATAGGTTAAATGTATACATTTACAAAAGTGTACAGGTACCATAAGTTAAAAATTATTTCCAGCAAAATATTTTTTTTGCACTTTTATGTGCAAGAACATAGAGGTTTGTGGAAGACGTCATCCCCATTCAAGCCTCTGAAATGATTCTTACAATAGTGGCATCTTACAATTGGACATTCTTCAATCCTCTTTCACTAGAAACAATAATGCAAGAATATTCCATTAGTTGTACTTTTTAATATAATGGTATTTATAGTGTGTCATTTCTTTGTTTCCCCAGATCCCTTTCTTAGTGGATTAGGTTAATATTGTCATTCTAAGACAAGTTGCTCTTCTACAAAGACAGAAATAGTTAATATTTTAACAGCACACATCTTTTTCATATACCACATAAATACTTTATAGTTTGGGTAGTCCCTAAATGTTCTTCTGAGTGGGGGAGGATAGAAAGAGTTAATGAGTCCAAGTTAGATTTCAAAAAGTAGGTTTCAATATTTTTCCTTTTCTCTCTGTCCAAAATATCAACTAGAAGATTGTGATCTATAACTGAATCTTGTGTGAGCTGCACAAAAGTACTTTATAAGGAGTAAAATGTGCAAATGAAACTAGAATCTCTGTTATAAACCAATATGAGAACCCTTAAGTCAAATGAAACTCATCTCATTAATATTTTAACTGTGTCCTAGGCTGTTTATATGTTATATGGGTTTCCATAATTGCTCTATACCACAATACCTAGTTGGACTTACCCACAGTCCTTTGGAAAGTCAGTCCATAGCAACAATCTATATGCCGAAGTATAATTAGTGTAAAAACTCAAAAGAAATAGTGCAAGATCAGAAGACGTGGAGAGGCCCAGCCCATAGAATTGCCAAGAGTCAGATTCAACTGAATGGATAACTTCATCGTAATTAGTGTATAATGAATTAGTGGCTCTGTCCTATCTATACATGTTATGCTCATATTATTTAAATGATGAAAGCTGATGTTTCTTCATCTAGACCTCTGGGATAACTTTATCACTTTCCCCCTAAAACAGTACATATTTTAGCCAACTGGCCTGAAAGGAATGCAAGGCTATCTGAAAGGTCTATTAACTATTTCAGGTTTTCAATTTACAAATAACAAAAAGTCTTTAGTTAATGTCTAGCTCTGGTAGAACCCATGTTATATGAAAAAATGTACGGTCCTGCAAAAGATGGGGAGAAGGATGGGACAAGGGATCGTGTTTTTTCCATACTGTATTTTTAGCATGAGTTAAAGGAAATTAGTTTCAATCTTTTTATAAATTAATATCTTTCCCAAGATATCCATATGCTACATTTACAGTCAGGAATAGTGGGCATTTGTGTGTCTCATTCAAAGAGAGAGGGCAAAGGACATCTGCTGATCTTCAGGGAACCAAAGGTCTTCATGCTTTTCTTCTTCCCAACCTGTTTATTGTATTTGAATCAAAGAGATTCGCCTGCATCTCTTTCTGAAAAGAAAAAAAAGGATTTGTGAAAGAATGTCTGGATTCTTTCTCTGGGAGTGCATTCTATGTCTAAAATCATACCTAGAGTCTGAATTTTGTCTAGGCAAGCAAATAAAAAGTTTTTCTGCCAAAATATAGAGTTAGAAAGGGTTTTACATTATTGTCCTTTTTTTTTGAATATGTGCAAGTGGGCATTTCTTCAGTCTTGGGAATACAGTAGAAGTTCCACTACAGACTTTTTGCCAATATGTTTCTAGGTCATCTGCATTCCTTATAAAAAAAAAGTAAAGGAATCCCTGCAGATTTTACTCCACTAGTCATTCCCAACTATAGGGGGCGGTGGCCATTTCCGTTTCCAGGCTATTGAGCCAGCACTGTCCAAAGACATTTCTGCAGTCATGTGGCCAACATGGCATCATGGAGCACTGTTACCTTCCCACTGAAGTGGTACCTATTTTCTACTTGCATTTGTAAGATTTCGAGCTGGCAGGATGTCAGGACCTGGGGCGAGGATGGGAGCTTACTCTGTCCTGTGAAGCTTGGGTCTAGAACCTGGGCTGCCAGCTTTTCAGCTGACAAGCCCAGCATCTTAACCACTGAGCCATCCCATGGCCCTCATTCCTTATGGCAGCCCACTTTTTCCTCTAAAGGAGAGATGCCTGTTTTTTCAATTAGAAAATCAATAAAAGCTTTAAACAGTTCGTCAAACTTTGCACTCTTTATTTATGGTGTCAAAAAGGTAGAGGTTTTACCAGACTTAACCTCTACTGGTTTCATCTGTTTGTACCCTATTCTACTGCTCAAATGGATTCCTGAATCGTCTGAAACAGAATATAGAAAATCAGCAGAATAACAGAGTATAAGACAATAACATACGCAGTATTAGTGATCAGTATTAGCAGTCAATTACATTCAGAATATAAATTGTTAAGAGCATGGAAAATAAAGTAATTTAATACAACTTCAGCCTTTAATATAATTTCATCCTTTCCTCCCTTCCTCCTATTTTACATGTAAAATACATGTATTTTATTGTTTTAAAATTATTGGGATATGTTGGCTTACATTTCCTAATGTAATTATCTCATTAACTGTTAATAATTGTGCTATTTCTACTTGAATTATTGTGCTGCTGAAATAATTATTTATTGTCATATACTTATGTTTATTTTACTATTAACACCCCATCTTTATTATTATTATAAATAACTCAAGGTGGTAGACATACCTAATGCTCCTTCTTCCTCCTATTTTCCCCACAACAATAACCTTGTGAGGTGGGTTGAACTGAAAGGAGTGACTCACCCAAAGCCATCCATCCAGCTTTCTTGGCAGGACTTGAATTCATGATCTCCTAGTTTCTAGCCTGGTGCTTTAACCACTTAAACCAAACTGGTTCTTCCCCATTTTTAGCAATGCCAATTTGTTATATTGAATGTTAATAAATAAGAACATTAAAATTAATAATGTTTGTACAATAGACAGGCATATACTTCCATATAAGTATAGAAAATCCTATTTTTTTTAAAAGTTATTTTGATCAAATCTCTTTTGACTTGTTTCTAAAAATCTGGTTCTAAAGGCATAATAATGTTATACACATATAATGAGCTCATGATTCAGGTAGCCCTCGACTTACAACAGTCCACTTAGTGACCATTCGAAATTACAACGGCACTGGAAAAAGTGACATGACCATTTTTCACACTTATGACCGTTGCAGCATCCCCACGGTCATGGGATTTACATTTGGACGCTTGACAATTGACTCACATTTACAATGGTTGCAGTATCCTGGGATCATGTGATCCCTTTTGCAAACTTCTGACAAGCAAAGTCAGTGAGGAAACCAGATTCACTTAATAACCGTGTTACTAATTCAACAACTGTAGTGATTCACTTAACAAATGTGTCAAGAGAAGTTGTAAAATGGGGCAAAACTCACTTAACAAATTTCTCGCTTCACAACATAAATTTTGGGCTCAATTGTAGTCGTAAGTTGAGGACTACCTGTATAGACTTTTAACATACATGATACTTATTTTAGATTGTTGTTCCTCAACTATGGCAACTTCCTGATGCATGGCCTTCAGTATCCAGATTATCCCAGCCAGCAAGGCCATGGCTAAGAACTTTGGGATTTGAAGGCCATACCTCTGAAACTTGTCAAGGTTGGAAAACACTGTTTCAGAATAACACAGGATGAACTTGCCCCCCCCCCCGGTTAATTTTAACTTTCATTAACTTTCACAGTTATTTGTAATCTTTCACTTTCTGCCAATACATTTTGAAATGTCAGTCTAATAATAGATCTCATAAGTGTGAGTTTAAACTTTTTTTTTGCCCCTGTCAGATTTAGTAAAGTGAGTTATGAAGTCATATCTTCTGATTCCAAAGCTTAAGCCTGGATTAGATCCTCTGTCACTGCACCTTATGGAAAATATGCATCTTTTGTTCAGAGACAGTTGCCTAGCTGTTGCATTTATACTTCTGGGAATGTTCGTTCTGGCTAGGGGGCACTCAAACAGCAAAGCACAGAACAGGAAGTTGTATCTACCAATCAACACACAGGATGTGCACTGTCACAGAATGCACAGTTAGGATTTGGGAGAGGTGTTGATTGGCCCATCTGCAGCCATCTGTACCTTATGTTTACCGATCAACCACTTTGCAGCGTAGGTATCCAGCAACACCTTTGTGCAGTTGTGGGCAACTCTAAATCAAGCTTTAAGAGAGGAAATGTAACCCTTAGTAAAGTTCATCACCTTACAAGTTCTGCTATGCAGACTGGAACACACCTCCCAATATGTTGCATTCTAAGGCTAAGCCTTATTATACTGTATTATTTATATCCCCCCTTTATTTTTATTACTATTTTAACTCAAGGCAGCAAACATAGGAAAAGTAAAAGAAAAAGTAAAAGGAAAGAATAGTAAAAGAAAAAGTAAGGAACTTAGAGGCAACTCTAGCCAAACCCCTATCATACAAAAGAAAGTTCTACCCAAACTGAACTAATTAATGAACAAATAACTCCCAGAGGATTTGACCCTACTGATAAACCCTTGGAGGAAGACAAATGGAGGTATGTCACACATAGAAGGAAACACAATACTCAAAGAAAGAAGCAGCATACAACTAACAAACCCCTTCTGCCCAATGCAGCCCAACCAGAAGCAGCCCCATTAAAACTGAGCAATCGATTTCTCCCCTTGGATGGAAATATGCAGACCCACAACCTCCCCTCAAAGAAAACATGCAGACGCATAGCAAAGAAACAACTTCAAATATCCCTAAAAAAGCCACTTCAAATATCCCTAAAAAAAGTCACATCAACAAACACACCAGAGATAAACAGAAAAGCACCCCAGACTGCAGCCCCCCCAAAAGGAAGGCGAGTGTTGGTAATAGGAGATTCTATCCTCAAAGGAACAGAATCATCCATCTGCAGACCAGATATACAATCCAGGAAGGTATGTTGTCTCCCTGGAGAAAAAAATCAAAGATGTGGCTGAGAACCTAACCAAAATAATTAGGCCTACTGATTACTACCCTTTCCTCCTCCTCCACATTGGGATGAAGGACACAACAAAGAACCTGAGTATAATAGTGAGAGATTAGGCAATAAAGTTAATAAACTAGGAGCACAAGTAGTGTTGTCATCCGTACTCCCAACGAAAGGCCAACACCCATTGAGGGAAAAAAGAATTCTAGAAATAAACCATTGGCTAAAGGGTTGGTGTCACCAAGAAAACTTTGGTTTCCTGGATCATGGACTGCATTTCCTACGTGAAGGACTCTTAGCAAGGGGTGGGCTGCATCTCATGAAAACAGGGAAAAATGTACTCAGGAAAAGACTGGCCCAACTCATCAGGAGGGCTTTAAACTAAAATTGAGGGAGGAGGGTGACCAATCATTAGACTCTCTAGAACCCAAACCCAATCATAAATCCCAAGAAAACAAATCAAACAATGAGGTAGGCAGAGACGAGAAAAAAGAAAAACCCAAACAACAATCTGGAGATACAGGGAACATACCCACAAACAGGCATAAAAGTCTTAAATGCTTATATACAAATGCTCAAAGCTTGGGGAACAAACAGGGTGAACTAGAAGCAATAGTACACGAGGGAGGGTATGACATATTTGGCATTACAGAAACCTGGTGGGATGAAACCCATGACTGGAATGTACTGATGGATGGATACAAATTGTTCAAAAGAAATAGACGTACAAAAAGAGGAGGGGGAGTTGCACTATATGTAAGAGAACACTACATATCTACAGAAATGCACATGATCCAAGATAAAATCTCTCCAGAATGTATATGGGTCAATATAAAGGAGAAAAAAAGTGACATTACCATAGGTCACCCTACCAATCAGAAGAAATAGCTGAACTCTTTGCCAACCAGTTAACAAATGTATGTAGGAAGCATACCACAGTAGTAATGGGAGACTTCAACTACCCAAATATCAACTCGGAAATAAACTCTGCAGCGAGCGGGAGATCAAATCGTTTCCTACCCAACCTAGCCAACAACTTTGTCATCCAAAAGGTGGAGGAGGGAACTAGATGTAAAGCCATACTGGACTTAATTCTAACTAATAGAGAAGAAGTGATAGAGGGAGTTGAAGTTGCTGGAACCTTGGGTGAAAATGACCACGTCATACTGGAATTTAATATAACGCAAACACTAGCAACAGAAAACAATCCAACCAGTGCCTGAATTTCAAAAGAGCTGACTTTAACAAACTCAGAGAAAACCTAGGAAAGATCCCATTGATGAAAATCCTAAAGGGGAAAACAACCCAAGAAGCATGGGAAACTATGAAAAATGTGATCATAAAAGACCAGACTAGCACAATACCACTGAAAAATAAAAAGATAAGATAGATAAGATAACCTTTATTGTCATTTTTTTACTGTGGGCACAACGACACACATCAAAAATGAAATTTAGTTGCCCGCTCTCAAAGTGAACACATACATGACACACACCTAAACATACTATATACAACATATACATACTATATACAACATATGTATAGACCTACACCCCTACATATACATAACATATGAATATTAAACACTGTCCATCTTGAATATATAATGGAAGGAGGAAGCTTGAGAGTTCACAAGGTTTATACTGTATGGAACGAAACTGTGGCTGAATCTGGATGTTCTGCTTCAGATACCACGAAGCCTCCTCCCAGAAGGTAACAAGGAAAACAGGTTGTGAAGAGGATGGGTAGTGTCCCAGACAATTTTACGGGCCCTGCTCAAGCAACGCTTCTGTGCTATGTCCTGGATGGGAGGGAGGGAACTGCCAATGATCTTTTCAACCATCCTTACCACTCTCTGCACCACTTTCCTGTCTGAAGCAGTGATGCTGCCAAACCAGACTGTGATGCTGTATGACAGGATGCTCTCGATTGTCCCCCTGTAGAAAATGGTAAGGATAGGGGAAGGAAGATGTGCTTTTCTCATGCGACGCAGAAAATGCAGGTGCTGCTGTGCCTGCTTCACCAGTGTCTCACTGTTGAGTGACCAAACCAGCCTACTTGTTAACTGCACATCCAGGAATTTGATGCTGGTAACCATTTCCACAGGTGAAATCATTAATGCACAGAGAAGTGTGCTGTGCCTACCTTTTCTGAAATCGACAGTGATCTCTTTGGTTTTTCTGGTATTTAAAACTAAAAACAAGAAATTTAAGAAGAAATCAACATGGCTGCACAAAGATCTCTCTGACAAACTGAAAGACAAAAAGGACAAATACAAAAAATGGAAAGAGGGGCACATAACTAAGACTGATTATCAGCAGACAGCCAGAATATGCAAAGATGAAGTCAGGAAAGCAAAGGCTCAGAACGAACAAAGACTTGCAACAGAAATCATGGATAATAAAAAAAGTTTCTTCCAACATATTAACAACAAGAAAAAACTCAAGGAAACTGTAGGTCCACTAAAGAAAGAAGATGGCAAGGAAATAACAGGCAACAGAGAGAAAGCAGAGCTGCTTAACTCATACTTTGCAACAGTCTTCACACAAAAGAAACTATAGCCCAACATACCAAAAAACCACTGCAAAGGACAAATTAGAAACAAAAATTTAAATAAGCAAGAAAAAGGTAAGAGAACACCTATCCGACCTTGACAAATATAAATCACCAGGGCACGACAAATTACATCCCAGAGTTCTGAAGGAGCTGGCAGATGTTATCTTAGAACCATTGCACCACATCTTTCAAAAATCCTGGACCACTGGGGAAGTACCTGAGAATTGAAAAAGGGCTGATGTGGTTCCCATCTTCAAGAAAGGGGGAAAAAAACTCACAAAACTACAGACCAATCAGTCTAACATCAATACCTGGGAAGATCCTAGAAAAGATAATGAAAAACAGATCTGTGAACAATTAGAAGCAAACAAAGTTATAATAGTAGCCAGCATGGGTTTGTTTAAAACAGATCATGTCAAGCCAATCTTATTTCATTCTTCAACAAAGTGACTAAACTAATGGATCAGCGAAATACTGTGGATGTAGTATACTTAGACTTCAGTAAGGCATTTGATAAAGTAGACCACAACCTACTCCTTGGTAAGCTAGAAAAAGGTGGAATAGACAACATCACCACCAGATGGATCTGTAGCTGGCTGGCAAGCCATACTCAACGAGTAGTCCTCAACAGCATTACATCCACATGGAGAAAAGTAAGCAGTGGGATACCACAAGGTTCTGTCTTAGGCCCAGTACTCTTCAATATCTTCATCAATGACTTAGATGGGGGAATTAAAGGGGAACTCATCAAATTTGCAGATGACACCAAACTGGTAGGAGTAGCCAACACCCTAGAAGACAAACTCAGGATCCAAAAAGATCTTGACAAACATGAACAATGGGCCCTGTACACAAAATAAGTTTCAATGTGGAGAAAAGCAAAGTGTTACATTTAGGCGGGAAAAATCAAAGGTACAAGTACAGATTGGGTGAAACCTGGCTTAAAAACAGTAACTGTGAGAGGGACCTTGGAGTCCTAGTGGACGATCACTTAACCATGAACCAGCAGTGTGCAGCAGCAGTCAAAAAAGCTAATACAATCCTGGGTTGTATAAACAGAGGCATAGAATCAAGATCATGTGAAGTATTAGTACTGCTTTATAAAACCCTAGTAACAGCACACCTGGAATATTGCAGCCAATTTTGGTCACCATATCACAAAAAAGATGTTGAGAGTTTGGAAAAAATTCAGAGAAGAGCAACTAAGATGATCAAAGGCCTGGAGACTAAAACATACGAAGAACAGCCGCAGGACTTGGGTTTGGCTAGTCTAAAGAAAAGAAGAAATAGGGGAGAGATGATAGCAGTGTTCCAGTATTTGAGGGGCTGCCACAAAGACAAGGGGATCACGTTATTCTCCAAAGCACAAGAGGGCAGGACAAGAAACAATGGTTGGAAACTGATCAAAGAGAGAAGCAACCTGGAATTAAGGAGAAACTTCCTGAGAGTGAGAACAATTAACCAGTGGAACAGCTTGCCTTCAGAAATCGTGGGTGCTCCATCACTGGAGATTTTTAGAAAGAGGCTAGACAGTTACTTGTCTGAGATGGTATAGGTTCTCCTGCTTGAGCAGGGGGCTGGACTAGAAGGCCTCCAAGGTCCCTTCCAACTCTATTCTATTCTATATCCAACATATCATCCTCCTCATATTTTCCTCACAACAACAACCCCTGTGAGGTGGACAGAGAGAGTGAATCAAATAAATTAAAAGACATGGTTAGAATATCTTTCCATATATATATTTGGATAGATAGACGTAGAAATAAACAGAGATATAATTCTAGACTGTTATAGACAGACATAGACAGATGTATGTGTGTGTGCATACACACACACACACACACACACACACACACAAACAAACACACTTATATAAGTGGTGGTGATAATTTGGGTGCTTAGATGCCACCCTTAACAATTCTGGTTACACAAGGATCATAGATGGTTAGATATTATGTAAAATGGAACAGTGCAACGTGCTTTACTTAAGTTGCCTTTGAAAATTGCCCAGAATATGGAATTGATGCAGAACAGAACAGCCTGCTTGCTGATAAACAGAAACCATTTTAGTAGCGTGATACTGGTTTTGTGTTTGCTCTATTGGGTTTTATTAGGTTCCAGAGGACATTCAAAGGCTAGTTTTGTCCTCTAAAGCCCTTCAAAGGGTAATGGATTTGTCAATGTCTGGGAAAGAAGATGTCAGTTCACAGAACACTACACCACTGGAATATTTGCAGATTCCTTGATTATCAAGAAAATAGGTAGCCACTTCCCCACTCTATTAACAGTAATTAGCCAGAGGATCAAGGAATCTACCCTAATGAATGTTGAGAGTAAATGCATCTAGGGCCAAAATATCTATAATCTAGGCCTCTTCTTTCCCTTTCAGTATATCTGATTAATAGACTCTGATAGAATTTAGCTTTCTTGGTTGAGAGTGGCTGTTACAAGCTTCATACATGATTTTGTTTACTATTGCCTTCAGGACCATTTCCTTTGAATGGAACTGTTTCCATTTTTCATCTTGGCTATTCAACCCAGAAGAAGAAATGGGAAGGATGAGAACCCCAAGATAGGTTTTTCCAGGAACTCCCTATCTCTGTAAAATAGCTTCCTCATTGTTTCTCCAGGCTTTGGAAATTTCAGTTGTTTGTTTATATGGTAGTGGCATCTGTGGAGTAGGGAGTAGTCAAAATGATAGGTTATTTATTTATTTAGCATATGGCGGTGTTACGTTAGCCAGGAGACTACAGTGTTAATACAAACTAACTGTTTGGCTGCTGTTGATTGCTAGTTTGTTCAGTTCATGCTTGCACCCTTATCCAGAGGGCAAACTAGCTCCACACTCGTAAGGCTTGATGGTGTTCTGCAGCGTCATCCAGGGCTTTTCGCACCACCAATGTCACCCCGCATTTGGGCGGCACATTTGGGCAGGTCTGGCACCAGTTGAAGTCATACTGCCGCTTAAAGCACCATTTTTTTCTACTTGCATGTAGCATGTGTTAGAACTGCTAGGTTGGCAGAAGCTGGGAAAAGTGACAGGAGCTCACTCCATCATGCTGTGCTAGGGCTTGAACCGCTGGAGCAAAGACATTAAGCGTCATTAAGCCACTGAGCCATCGCGGATCTTTAAGATGATAGGTGAGATTACATGATTGAAGCTTTGCCTCCTTTTAATATGTATGTGATAAAAGTTAAGAGGGGTGGAGCTTTGATAACACTTATCCTCCCACACATCCTTGTTGTTGGGTAATTTTTAATTCATGAGGAGGTTGAAGTTTGGTTGTTGTTTTTTATTTATTTTTCTACTTTCTGTTTTAATTCTACTTTAATTTTAAATTTCAATAGCTGTATGCTTCTTTAGGGTGCTTCATTGTATGTTGTATGTTGCCATGATTGTGCACCTCCTGAGATACTTGAATAGGGCTGGAAATAAATTCCGTAATGAATAAAAAAAGAAAGAAGTAGTAAGGTCCATGTCACTTACTGTATGTAATGAGGGACAGAATGATCTGCTTTCCTTTTAAATGTTGGAGCTGTCTTGATTATGTCTCTAAATTTATAACTGTATTAAGTCTATGGTAGCACCCAAACTATAGGTTTGTATGTTTTCTCTCTTAAAATGGTTGGAAACCATGACACTAGGTTTTGTTTCATGGTAGCAAAAGAGTACTCAGTGGGCCTGAAGACTGATCACAAAACATGTTTAGAACATGGGCTTCAAGTTGCTACAACTGCTTGTATAATTCTGGAAGTTGAAGTCCACCAGTCATAAAAGAGCCAAGGTTGCCTACCCCTGACCTAAGGGTTTGATCTCAGATGTTTCTTCCCACAAAGCGAGCCCAAGCTGGAATGTTTTAAGTCTCTCTAGGAGGGGCCCTTCTGTGACAGCCTGTGATTTCCTTATACGAGATCACCCAAAATATCTCCTTACTTTTATTCCTTCCTTTTTTAAATGGACAAGGTGATTTGAAAGTGGCTTTTTATATATATATATATTTAATTTTAACAGATGCTATAAATCAGAATGGTGAATGATGATTCATATTAGGACCTCTTCAATTTTATGATATCATATTTTATAATATTGTAACCTGATATGAAGCAGAGGCTTTAGTACTATTTTAAGGCTGTTCTGGTGTTTCTAAGTCTGAGCTGTATAAAATTAAGAAACGTTTTAGTCAAGAAGCAAGTTTTTTTTGATAGGGATATTAATTTGGATGTTTCCCATTATAATAAAAAAATAAATAAAGTATCAGCCCTACCAATCTGAAGAAGATTACATTAATTAATCTTGAACACCTCCCATCAATTGATATCTTTGATATATTTTAGCTCCTCCAAGTCAAGCCATTAAAAGTTTACAAACCAATCCAAAGTATTAAATAATCCTATCTGATCACTTAGTTTATATTATAGAGTATCTTTCTTATAATTCTCATAACTTCCATCTTTTGTCTCATTTATACCCATAGTATCTGTCATAAGCCACAATGATATAAACAATGCCATGATGTATGATATATAATGATGTCAGATTTCACATGCTATCATTTGCTTTCCTTGCCTTTACTTGGGAGGCCTAAGTATTATATCCCAAATGGCTACTTAATTTAATTACTTGTAAAATGCAAATTATTTTTCATTAGGAACCTATAAAACGTACATCAAACTATGCTTTTTTTTTTGTAATTCCAGCAGAATTCAAAAGATACTTTGATGAAGGAGATTAGGGTGGTACTCAAGCCACCACTATGAAGAGATGTGCTTTTGGTTGATGGACATTTATTTTTGCTTGCTGATTATAAAAGATCTGTCAATAGTCTATCAACAAAACTGATATACTGGACAAAATATGTTGGTAAGGAGCCAATGGAAGTGAAGGAATGGAACAACAGACTGAATTTACATCAAATCCATTTCCGAACAGTTATGTGCTCACAAAGCTCATCAGACTGAGCTGAAAAGTTCTACATATCTCCAATGTTCTGAATCAAATAGGTGTTCCATTTTTTAATCAATTACTCCATCCATGAGTCACCCCTTCTCCCCAAGAAGTGAATGAATTTAGGATGCAGCATTACTGCAAAGTACCAAATATCTGTACAACTTTTCTCTGCCTATTTTGTCCACTTGGGTTTGGGCTGTTAAATATCCTTTCTAATATTTTCAGCTAGAAGCTCTATGTGAGGTTCAGTTCTTGGCAGCCCAGTAAAAGGGATCAAGTAGAAGAAGATGCAGTCTCTGAGTGATATTCTGGAACACCATTGCAAGGCAGATTAAATTACTCCAGCTGTCTACAGTTTTAGTGACCTGACCTCCGATGTGTTCAGATATCAACTCCCATTATTCCCAGCCTGCATTTTGAGAGCTTGACTCCAATATCTCTGGCAGTCTCTCACATGGATGAGAATGAATTAGTTTGTTCTATGGAATATAACTCTCTGTGCTTTTCACATTGCTTGCTTATTATACAAATATAGTATAGGTGCTATTGGAGGTGGTTATTACATTGCTTAGAATCTCATGGTATTTTGACACCATTAATCCCCACTAGGATTAGATGAACAACTGGCATTAAGAAGAAATCCTTCCACTTGCTATTTCTTCTCATTTCAGCTCTTCCTGGGGGCTGGAGGGAAAAAAAAAATCTGATGGGCAACCAACAAAGTGGATTGCAAGGGATAAGCAATTGACAGTCGTACATAAGGAAACAAGAGGCCAAAGTCATACAAGAAATGGTTGGGAAAGATATAAGAAGTTTTTTAAAAAATCGGCCTTCAAGTTTGTGTTGACTCCTGGTGACTGGCTGAACTAGTCCTGCAGTTTCCTCGGCAAGGTTTTTCAGTAGTTGTTTGCCTTTGCCTGCTTGTTAGGGCTGAGAGAGAATAACTGGCCCAAGGTCACCCGGCTGTACATAATCTTAACTTCAGAACATGGTCCGGTTGTATGTAATAGGTTGTTCTATGTTGCTTCGTAGAATGCCTTTTTTGCTTCATTTTTGAAAATACAAGGAATTTTGTGTCTCAGATTTCCTATTCACTGTTAAATCAGAGCTCAAAATATTAAAAATAAATTATTTTTATCCTGGAATTCCCGCATTTTAGTTTTGAATTTTTCTCTTTTTTATTATAATTTACCACTGATTAAACCTTCTGCAGAATGGGCTGGTTTTTATTTTCTGTATTTAGAAAACTCTAGATTTTCACTTCCCAGAAAAATATCCTTATAAATATTTTTATTTTTTATTGGAGTGGGGGGTGATACACTGAGTGAAATGGGTAGCGCTAACTGAGAGGAATCATTTTTAAAGTCAGCTTGTGTTTGTGCCTCTTAAACAAAAGCAGTACAATTTTATTATAACATGAGTTTTATGCCCCAACAATGCAAGCATAACAGAATGATATGGCAATGCAGATGTTAAAACTGATCTCCAAGGTTATCTTGTTGAAATTAGGAGATGTCAATATAAGTTGGGAAACTCTGGTGGCTGTTTTACTTTCGGTAGAGTAAATTTTTAGAAGGGAGCTACCTCTTTATTGTATAAGATACACATTCCAGCAGATATCTGTGTGCTAACCTGAAAAGCAACAACATGCTTCTGTTTTGCTAATATAAGTCAGTGGCCTTTCTTGTGGTAGAGAATTTAATGTCCAGGACTTGCAACTTGGAGACTTATCCTTCACTTACTTAAGTACTTTATCCTAAGTCGGTTGACAAGTTTTGCAATTATAAACGATCTCTTTCTCCTTATGTACTGAAGAATTGTTTATGATTAATGTCCCAAAGGTGTTATATGATTAAATTCCGCTTCATTCTCAAGACCCTGCTTTTTTGACATTGTTCTCCTCCTCCTACCGAAAAGCAATTCTTCTTTGAATTTTTTTTCCTGACTCTTCCTTCTAAGTGGTAATTTCATGATTGTATTAAAACTTATTTTTATCTAAATGATCATCACTATTCCTTCTTTCATGTGGCTTGCAGTCTCCTCAGCTTCATGCACTTATATATTCAGAATCATAGGGACATTTTAGATCGAGATGTTTACACAAAACTTCATCTTTTTGAATCTTCATTACTTAATATGTGTATAGGAAGGAATGCAAGAGAAAGAGATTAGGGCAAAAAAAGAGTAATATATCTTTTATATTTCTGACCGGAATATTTTTCTGTTGTCCATTTGTGATTGTGGAAAAATGCAACAATCTGTTTATCACTGCCAACTAGGCTCCAGGGTGGCAAATGGATCTCTCTTTCTCTCTCTCTCTCCCTCTCCCTCTCCCTCTCCCTCTCCCCCCCTCTCTCTCTGTGTGGCCCCAGTAAAAAAGTGGCATGCTTTGACAAAAGAGCGAGAACTTGTACTCCCACCACATCCCATTCCAATTAGTGTGGCTTCTCAGGTAACATTTTGAGATAGTTCTGAACTGGTAAAAAGTAACTATGCATGTTTAGAGGACAGACTTTAATTGGAAGCTCAGTAAGGAGAGTCCTTATTTCTTTATTTGAAAAATGATTTAATCATTTAAAGAAAAAACAGATGAAATGATATAGTAGTTGTAAGATGCCCATCAACACAGCCCCTGAAGAGCAGATTAAGCAGGCACTCAGATCACCCACTTGCCATCTTCCCATTAGTGTGAGTGGAATTGCATTTCTACAGTATGCTGATTGATTAATTAATTAAAGGCACCTCTGCATATAAATTGGGATATGCAAATGTAGTGCAAATCTGTGCCCTCTTTTATCATTTTTACAATAACAAGCTTACAAAAAAAAACATTAACTTTGATTGGCCCATCAGCTGAATTGCTAGATCTTTTCTGCATAACCTTTCTGTCCCCATCATGTTCATCTTTCCACTGACTGCCTTATAAATAGTTCTGAGCTCTTTCTTTCTTTTCTTTCTTTCTTTCTTTTTCTTTCTTTCTTTCTTTCTTTCTTTCTTTCTTTCTTTCTTTCTTTCTTTCTTTCTTTCTTTCTTTCTTTCTTTCTTTCTTTCTTTCTTTCTTTCTTTCTTTCTTTCTTTCTTCCTTCCTTTCTCTTTCTTTCTTTCTTTCTTTCTTTCTTTCTTTCTTTCTTTCTTTCTTTCTTTCTTTCTTTCTTTCTTTCTTTCTTTCTTTCTTTCTTTCTTTCTTTCTTTCTTTCTTTCTTTCTTTCTTCCTTCCTTCCTTTCTTCCTTCCTTCCTTCCTTTCTCTTTCTTTCTTTCTTTCTTTCTTTCTTTCTTTCTTTCTTTCTTTCTTTCTTTCTTTCTTTCTTTCTTTCTTTCTTTCTTTCTTTCTTTCTTTCTTTCTTTCTTTCTTTCTTTCTTTCTTCTTTTTTTGCTCCATGATGCCATTTCTCTTCCTGATCAGCTTTCTGTGCTGAAAAGCCATTCCTAATTATGTATATTCCTTCCATCCTGTAGCATGCAGATGAAAACCACTGAGTCACAATGCCATTCAGATAATAAACATCCCTCCCACTAGTGCATTTATACAGCATTCTCCTCTCCTTCTCCTCTTTCCTTTTAGGCTGTTCCTTCAGCTATCAGGAAATAGTCTGTCTTAAATGAGCCTCAGGCACTGCTCTTGTTACATTGATACCTTGAGGGCACAGAGAGGAAACACCTTTTTTTCAGAATTACTTTTAAATGATAGTAAAAAGGAAAGGTGGCCTGTCTTGTATCACTTCTTATCACACAGAGACACTATTTCTCTGCAGTTTCTAGTGTGCAGATTTTGCCGACAGATTTGATGACTGATACAAGTTTGGTGCCTGCCTTTGTACTTCCTTCTCAGGTGACACTCATTCAAATTAAACAGGGCTGGCCTTGGCACTGGAAGGAGTCCAGCATCTGAATGAAGGTGTAGAATTTGGCATGTGTCCGGCTCTGTCTCTATGACCTTTCACCTGTCTACTGAAGAGCTGTGTAGAGACCCTTTGCTTATCTCATTAAAGCAGATCAGTCCTAACTTTCAGCTACATTAGCTAATGGGCTACTGCAATATGCTGGCAGAAACTAGGCTGAAGTTTACCTTACATCCTTTTAATATTGTTCCTGAGCAGAGGTATCAACATTCTGCTAAGGAAAGCTGAGGTAAGGGAAGCTGGGGCCTTGGTTGGAATTTCATGATGGGGAGGTGGTTAGCCTTCAGAGGAGGAGCCTTCAGAGGATAGGAAGTGGTAACTTGTTTATGATTATATTGGGGGTTTGGGCCTCCAAATGCCATGGCTAGTTGCCACTGCATATGTACTGTGCATTCAGAACGTGTTCAAACCCCCTTCATTTTTGTCAATATTGTTATGCTGCATCCTGATTCTACAGTTGTTGAAATTCATTTTTTTCACATTAATCTACACTCGGTACCCCATAATGACAAAGTGAAGACAGAATTTTAGAAATGTCTGTAAATTTATTAAAAAGAAAAAAAATCTCTGAATACTATATAAATATAAATGGTATAAATATTCAGACCCTTCACTCAGTATTTTGTTGAAGCATCTTTGGCAGCAATTACAACCTTGAGTCTTTTTGGGTTTGACGTGACAAGCTTTGCACACCTGGATTGGGGGATTTTCTGCCATTCTTCCTTGCAAATCTTCTCAAGCTCAGTCAGATTGGATGGCAACCATTGGTGGACAGCCATTTTCAGGTCCCTCCAGAGATGTTCAATAGGGTTCAAGTGAGGGCTCTGGCTCAGTCACTCTAGGACATTCACAGTGTTGTCTTGGTTGTGTATTTAAGATCGTTGTCATGTTGGAAAGTGAACCTTCAGCCAGTCTGAAGTCCTGAGCATTGTGGAACAGGTTTTCATTAGGATATCCCTGTACTTTGCTCCATTCAGCATTCCCTCAACCCTGACTAGTCTCCCAGTCCTTGCTACTAAAAAACAACCCCATAGCATGATGCTGCCACCACCATGCTTCACTGTTGTGATCAGTGGTGGGATTCAGCCGGTTTGCACCACTTCGGGTAGTGCTAATTTTTTGTTGCCCAGGCCCAGAATGGACTTCCAGAAGCAGCAACACAGAGAACCGGTTGTTCACATATTTGAATCCCACCACTGTTTGGGATGATATTGGACAGGTGATGAGCAGTGCCTGGTTTCCTCCAGACATAACGCTTAGAATTGAGGCCAAACAGTTCAATCTTGGTTTCATCAGACCAGAGAATCTTGTTCTCTGAAGAGTCCTTCAGGTGCTTTTTTGTAAACTCCAAGCAGGCTTTCATGTGTTTTGCATGGAGGAGAGGCTTCCATCTAGCCCCTCTTCCATAAAACCCAGATCGGTGGAGGGCTGCAGTGATGGTTGTGCTTCTGGGATTCTGTTCCATCTTCACACAGGATTTCTGGAGCTTAGTCAGAATGACCATCAGGTTCTTGGTCACCTCTCTTACTAAGGCCCTTTTCCCCCTGCTCAGTTTGACCAGGTGACCAGTTCTTGGAAGAGTCCTGGTTGTGCCAAACGTCTTCCATTTAAGAATTATGGAGGCCACTGTGCTCTTAGGAGTGTAGCAGAAATGTTATTGCAGCCTTCCCCAGATCAGTGCCTTGCAATAATCCTGTCTCTGAGCTCTGCAGGCAGTTCTTTTGACCTCATGGCTTTTGCTCTGCTACACTACACATTGTCAGCTGTGAGGCCTTCTATAGAGAGGTGTGTACCTTTCCAAATCATGTCCAAACAATTTAATTTACCACAGCTGGACTCCAATCAGGTGTAGAAACATGTCAGCAATGATCAAGAGAACTGGGAGGCATCTAAGCTAAATTTCAGGTGTTGTTGCAAAGGTTCTGAATACTTATGCCAATATGATATTTCAGTTTTTTCTTTTTAATAAATTTACAGACATTTCTAAACTTCCATTTTAACTTTGTCATGGGGTCCTGAGTGTAGATTAATGAGAAACAAATGAATTTATGTAGGATCAAGCTGCAGCAAAGCAAAATTCACAAAAGTGAAGGATATATGAATACTTTCTGAATGTACTGTAGACGTACTCTTAAAACAGCAGCAGCAGCCAGCACACTGGAAGGAATTATACGGATCATGTACTATACTCAAACAGTGACAGATTCCTTTGATAGAAATTAAATGAGAGTAAATGACTTTATTTGATCCTCCAATAGTCGTTCCTTATAGATTTCATTGTTTTTATTGATCCATGATTAATAAACATTAACTAACTAGAGTAACATAAATCTAAGATGCATAGAGTAAAAAAGAGAAAATACAAAAACTCTATTCAAAAGAAAATAGAGACAGACAAGTACCATACATGTACAAATTTACTACATATATAAAGTATTACCGTATTATAATCTATTGCTGTTGAGATAAAGCCTAAAATTCACCCAAATTTGATAAAATGTGGTTCCTGCCTCTGATGTCTTATTATGTTAACTTTGTGATTTTTTTTTCTAATATAGTAATTGAAGAGGCCTTAAGGTTAGACAAAAAAATATGGAAAGATATGAAGAACTATTAGATAATCAAGGGAAGCTCAAATCAAGGGAAGAATTAAAAGAACAGGGAATAATTATAGATTGGTGGCCATACCTACACATTCAGTCAAAATATAGTAAGGACATGGCAGAATATGGGATAAACCGAGTACCACAACAACTGGACAAAATATTGATGGGTAGGAGAGAAAAATTCTTAACAAGAACTTATAAATATCTACTGGAGGTAGAATTGGAGGAAGAAATAGTAAAAGGGTCAATGATAGCATGGGCTCGAAATGTGGGTCGAACTATAGAATTAGAAGAATGGGAAAGAATTTGGAATAAAAACTGTAAATTGACAGTCAACTGCGTATAAGGAAAACCAATATAAAATGCTTCATAGATGGCATTTAGCACCAGCGAGATTGGCAAAGATGTATAAAAACATGAACCCAGACTGTTGGAAATGCAAAAACAAAGAGGGAACATTTTACCATATGTGGTGGCAATGTCCAAAGGCAAAGACCTACTGGGAACAGATAAGGGGGTGGATACAAGAGATAACCAAAGAACAAATTGAATTTAAACCGGAGCTATTTTTATTAAGTATAATTAATCCAAAGATAAAAAAACAACTTCGATACATCATCGTACACATAATAACAGCGGCACGCATCGCATACGCGCAATGTTGGAAATGTGAGAATGTACCACCAAATGACATGATCATCTATAACATACTAGAATGCACTGAAATGTACAAGCTTACTTTAGAAATAAAGGATAAGGAAGCAACAGAATATTACGAGATATGGAACAAGTGCTATGTTTGGTTAGATCAAAGAACAAAAAAGTAGGAAAGCTATGTAACCAACTGTAAATAAATATAAGAAATAGAGGACACAGTACTGTTAAGGAAGAAAAAAATGTATTTTGTTTTGTAAATTGTAAAGTGAAAAAGGAAAAAAAAAAAGGTTAGGGTGGCCTTTTCATATAAAGTTGAGGTGATAAACTGACATCTAGAGGGGGGGAAAGCATCAGTTTCTCTGTCTTTGAGAAGACTGTCCTTTCTTTAAAATAAAATAAAATAAAAAATCCTCACAGTTATGTTCAGCCCATTGCTATGCACAACACTAGCTCTATCCACTGATTCACTTCCACACAAGCCAAGAAAAAGAATGGAGACTTTTAATTTTCTTTCTTTATGTAAACCAGAGCAGAGTCAATACATTTTTTCTGGCTGTAGAGAATTACAAAACAATAGTCTCTTTCATGTACAGAAGCTGATTGGATGTGCAATTTAGCATCCTTCCACTGAATTTTAGGGGGTGCTGAATATGTTACCTAGCACATGTACCCTTACCTTCAACGTCATGTCATCAATTCTATGCTTCACAATCTGCTACCTTAAGCAACCACATTGGAAGCTTTTCCTTAGGCACCTAGTCTACTATTTCTCTAACTTGGCTATGGTACATGTTGAACATAGTTGTACATCTGACTGGACCTTTGAAATGGCTAGAATGACCACAAACGTCTCCTTCCTATGTATTTCACTCTGCAGAGTTCCTGGAAAATTTAAATTTAGTAAATTTAATACTGTGTGGAATTCTTTAAAGCAGCCATATTATTTCTTTGGACCATGTGGCAGTTTTGTATTGGTATCTAAGAACCCAGTACAACTTGGAGTTAATCCTAACTTAATAACATAAGAAAACAAGAACTATCATTGTAAAGGATTCTGTCACAGGGTCTCTGTCTCCTAAGTATGAGAGCTTGAGGTAATTCAAGAATTATATTCAGCTCATATTTGCTGCCACCACCTTGGGTGTTTCCCCCCCCCTCTCTCCAACCCAGAAACAAGCAAGCAAGCAAAAAAACCAAAAACACCCTTAAAGAAACACAAGGATACCTTAACATCTGGTTAACTGTCTAGTGATACCTAGGTTTTGCAAGGTATGTTACAAATTGGCACCAAAGTCTCTGTTTAAAATAGTAATTAGAATTTTTAAGAACACAGAACAACAGGCAAAAAATGGATGGAAGTTAGGCTTCAAAAGAATAAGATTGAACTTGATGTACTTAAGGTAACTGCTGAAACAAGGTTGGCTCTGCTATGGTGCAAAGTGAAGTGTTCATTGTAGGCTAGTGTTGATGCAACATTGGCAAGATGTTAGCGGAAAAAGTGATTCTAAGCAATTTGGAAGATTTATCTGAGAAAGTAGAAGTAGCAGGGATACTGGAAGAAAATAACAATTTCATTTGAAAATAAAGCTGAGACTTGGACTCCAAGAAAGTAGTATCTGAATAACTTTGAACAGTGATAAGTGGAATCTCTTGGGAGAAGAAGTTCATGTGGAACAGTGCTCCAGACTGCAGCAAAATCTACAAAAGAAGATAATACAAGAACAAGTAATACAAGTAATTCAAAGAGAAATAGATGGAAGATAGCAGAAGAAAACAGTGTGGTTTTATAACAATTTAAACAAGGATCTGAAGAAAAAAACAAAAAAGATACATTTAGGAAATATCACTAAAAGACAAGTCGCCAAGGAAAAGTACAATACCTGCCTGTAGCTTGGAAGTGTGGAAGTGTTCACGTTTAAAAGAAATTGAAGTTAATGAAGATAAAGTTGCTTAGAAACACACACACACAAACACTCATACCCATAAACGCACTCATATTAGTTTGACATGAAAAGAAAAGAATCAATAGATGAATTGCTGATTAAGGATGAAAATACTAATAGATAAGAAAGACAGGTCAGAACTATTCAACAGTAACCATGGAACCAATTCCTAGAGATGTGGAGGGCTTTACTTCAGTGGAGATGTTCAAGGAGAAGCTGGACAACAAAAAGGTGCACCTTTGGCACAGATTTCATGCTATATTACCTGAAATTATTCTTTTTTACATTTGAAATCATTTTGTATATGATAAACAATGACAAATGAAACAGTTGCTTATCTTTTATGTTTCTTTTTCACTTTTATTTATAATGTGATTTTGCTGTATTGTTGTTAGGTCTTTTCGTATTTGTATATATATTTTCAGGCTTGTAGTAACATAAATAGAAAAATTAAGGAGCTCTTTGACATGGATGCCTTAATTTAGGATGTTGGACTTGCTGATTTAAATTTGTTGTTCAGTTGCTAAGTGGTGTCTGACTTTTTGTGATCCTATAGACCATAGAATGCCAGCCCCCCCCCCATCCTCCACTGTTTCCTGGAGTTTGCCCAAATTCATGTTCATTGTATCAATGACACTATCTAACCATCTCATTCTCTGCTGTCTCCTTCTCCTGTTGCCTTCAAACTTTCCCAACATCAGACTCTTTTGCAATGGGTCCACTTTTCTCATTTGATAGCAAAAGTGTTTCAGCTTCAGCTTTAGTATCTGTCTTTCCAAATAGTCAGGATCAATTTCTTTTAGGGTTGACTGATTTGATCTCCTTGCAGATTGAAATAGCCCTTCTAACTGTATAATTCAGCGATTCTGTGGAAGTTCTTCCTTAAACTTCTCTGCTATATCAACAATACCAAAAACTGAGAAGGCAATCTTGTCATTTGCTTAAGAAGCAAATGTTTTCTACTAACCCAGTATCTTCTGTTTAAGGTTGGATGTTAATGATTAAGATTCCATAGAATTTGGAATTTATTCCATAGAATAATCTATATGATTATTCAGTGACAGCCTATTCATGGAGAAGAACAAAACTATCACTGAGGTTAGGCATAAATTGTGTGTATAGAAATGGCATACATTGACCTAGAATAGTGCTTCTCAACTTTGGCAACTTGAAGGTGGGTGGACTTCAACTCCCAGAATCCCACAATCAACATGCCAGTCAAGATTCTGGGAGCTGAAATTCACCCAACTTGATTGAGAAACATTGCCCCGGAGTATCATTTTTTAGCCTCATTTTTCAGCTAGAATCACAATACATTGTGCTAAATCATACTGGCTAATATATCATGCTGAGCCACAAACAAATAAATCTTGATTGATTTTACCTAATATATGAACTTAACCAAACATTTGAATGGGAAGTAAGTAATTCCATAGTGGAAAATATGGATCAGTACAAAACTAGCATCTCCAGAATCCTTATCTATAGGCCATTTTAATTATATTTGCACATAACAAATAGCTTATAGAAATGGCATACATTGACCTAGAATAGTGCTTCTCAACTTTGGCAACTTGAAGGTGGGTGGACTTCAACTCCCAGAATCCCACAATCAACATGCCAATCAAGATTCTGGGAGCTGAAATTCACCCAACTTGATTGAGAAACATTGCCCCGGAGTATCATTTTTTAGCCTCATTTTTCAGCTAGAATCACAATACATTGTGCTAAATCATACTGGCTACGTTCATATATCATGCTGAGCCACAAACAAATAAATCTTGATTGATTTTACCTAATATATGAACTTAACCAAACATTTGAATGGGAAGTAAGTAATTCCATAGTGGAAAATATGGATCAGTACAAAACTAGCATCTCCAGAATCCTTATCTATAGGCCATTTTAATTATATTTGCACATAACAAATAGCTTATTTAAGAAGAAAGGCAGTGAACAACAACCATGATAACAATAGCAGTAGCATTTAGTCTTATATATTGTCTCATAGTGCTTGACAGCCCTCTCTAAGCAGTTTACAGAATCAGCATATTGTCTCAAACAATCTGGATCCTCGTTTTAATGACCTTGGGAAGATGGAAGGCTGAGTCAACCTTGAGCTGGTCCGAATCAAACTACTGGCAGTCAGCAGAGTTAGCCTGCAATACTGCATTCTAACCACTGCGCCACCAAGGCTCTCTAAAAACAATAATTTATGTTGCCTTAAGTGCCTATATAAGTAGAAAGATAGAGAGTAATACAATGACAACTGAGTATGGCTGAACTGGTTTATTCTTGGAAAAATGATTTTATTCTGGCTCTCTGTCCTTAATTTTTTTAAAAAAGTTACAATGTTATACACAGACACTGAAAGCTAATTTTTGTTAGCTTTCAAAAATTAAGTAGAAAGAGGAAAGGTATGAGATGAAGCAGTATGTAATAATGTAATTAGTGTTGTTGTGTGGTTTGAAGCCCTCTCATCTTATAGTCTTTGAATTACCCAAAGAAGAGAAAGAATTGTGACTGAAATGGCATCTTTGGTCTGTGATGTTCTAACTTGCTCCTTATTCATTCATGGGCCTTTCTTCTAAGAATACCCTCTTCCATTTGGACAGTCATCAACCTTTGGATCTGCTGGGGAGTGAAAAAGTGTAGTGTGGATTGGAGGAAAATGGTGGGAGTGAATGGGAAAACGTGAGTGAACGGGGACAACAGGAGACCAAATACACAAATAAATTATTAGACTGTTCACATGTCTGCCGTTCTGTGGTATTATTCCCAATGTATTTGCAAAGCATGGCAAATACGTAAATATATTAGGGATGCTGAATTAATGCTGTTCTTAAAAAGATGCTACTTAAGCCTTTAGTTAAATGAACAACCCACCAATAATAAAAAAGGAGCAGAATTAAAGAGTGAAGAGTGAAGCATAATTTGCTTTAAATCAGTTACAAACAATGCATATGGAAATACCAGACATGTCACTTCTGGGGATATAGCGGAAGATGATTGATCTCTGTAGGGAGGCAAGGAGAAGATAGATAGGAAATGTTATTATGTCCTGGTTTCAGAATGAAACAAAATACTGAAATTATTCAGAGATGACTAGGACTAGGTACATGTTAAGAAAGTGTTTTCATGGAAATGATGCTGTTTTCATGAACTGCAGATCTCCTGCTGATGTTCCTAATAGAAAAACAATGCTGGTAACATTGGGCATTTGAAAGGTTAAAAAAAAACCCAGCTTCTCCTTATTTGGAAAAATGCCAAGGGATGGAGCAAGATACACTTGATCACATGTGGGAAAATTTCAAATTGCCAGTAGGTGGGGCATTTTGCTGACAGACTAAAAAGATGCCTGAAATGCCTCTAGAGAGCTTAAATCCATTCAAAATATGAGTCCTGAGCTGAAAAACGCAACAGTTAGCCTTGCTTTTCAATGCTCACTAGCTTTGTGAAATGGCAGCTCATGTTTCTTTTGCATTGCAAGTTCTTATGATTTTTCCATAATTTTGTTTGCTTTTATGTCCATCTGATCTGCATACCTATTTCTTTGTGCTCAGATGCAGATAGATACACTGAAATCATGATGCTCTGGCAATCTCTATCAATCAAAATATCACTAGAAGAAAGTACTTATCAATGTTATTTTTCTGAATATTTTAGGCTATGAATTGATCTAACAGTAAATTCTATAGCAATATAATTGGAGATAGTTTAGAAAACCAAGTTATAATCTCCAAATCAGACTGACCAATTTTACATATTAAGATCACAGAAAATGATCAGAAATATAAAATTGATTAACAATGCTATCAATACATATATATATTTAAAAAGGCAGAATAAAAGTCCTTTTCCAAGTTTCTATCAGAGTTTTTAGAGCATATCAGACAGTTGAAAAGGATTTATGTCTTCCTCGACCATTTTTGCACATACTTCTCTATGTCCAGGACTGAATTCTAAGTGAAAGGCATACAACAACTTTCTCAAAAACTGATCCAGAAATAACAGTTTAGAGACTGGACAATAGTTTTTTCAGATGGTTGGGTCCAGGAATGCTCTTTTTAATGGGGTGGGTGGGGGCACTATTACTCCCTCCTAAGCTGGTGGCATTATCTCCTCTCTTTTAAGACACCCTTACTATCTTACCATAATGTATAATACATTTATGGCTGCCTTTACTATCTCAAAGGACTTAATTTTCAGATGGCAGAACTCATTGCACAGAGGACCCTGCCAATTTCCTTAGGCTTCCTAGGCTCAAAATAATCTTATATGACACTGACATAATTAATGTACTTCATGTCTGGAAACTAACTGAGTGACAGTAGCCCTAACACTCTCAAGGATGACGACTGAATTGCCCTTGTGGGAGGGATTTTTGCAGCCTCTGATCACTGGGTTTCTGATGTGCCAGGATTGTTGGCAGAAGGGGACCAGAAAGACTTGGTTGTGTCTTCCTGGCAGTACCTCATGTTGATTACTTAGCAAAGGCAGCAGAAGTAGCTAACACAGAATTAGGCTATTACAGAAAAAGCGGCATTAACAGGCAATTTTTAATGACAAACAGGAAACATTAAGGTCAGAGAGTATAATTATTAGCCTTTATTTTAGAAGAGTACAAATATTGGAAAAATACCAAGGTGCACTACAGTAACAAACTTCGCTTAAGCAATCCTTAAAGTTAAAAATAATTTTAAAAAAATAACAGAAAAACGCGAGAAGGAGAGAGAAAAAAAGAAAAACAGACGACAAAGATCTACGTTACATATTAAACTTATAGCCACTGGTTTACTAAAAATATCAGTTATAATATAGTGCAACCATATACAAATTATTAAAATGTCCTAAAGAAGAACCTTTTCTTTCATCCTTTGATTAGTAGAAAATATTGTTTTTTTAAAAAAATCCTTTAAATTTAGAATAAAACTACTTTTCCAATTTCTCAATATGATTATTTTAGCCAACCCCTATGCATGGCAGAACCATAACTCCTCATAGATAATCAGATTCCAGAATTTGGGTATATAATTCAACATCCTATTAATATCTTTAACATTTAAAGGTTTGCCATAAAGCTGCTTATATGCTTAAAAATGTTATCCCAGAAAAGTATCAAATATTCACAGGATTATATTTATTTGTATTTAATACTTATTTGTTATGTATATGTAGGGGTGTGGGTCTATACATATGTTGTGTGTGTTTAGGTGTGTGTCATGTATGTGTTTCACTTTGAGAGCGGGCAACTAAATTTCATTTTTCATGTGTGCCGTTGTGCCCACAGTAAAAAATCTCTTATCTTATATAATATGGGCCAATGAACTGTCAAAGGTTTTACTTCTCTGATAGAGACTATCTGATGTCCATTGTTTCAAGTAACTTAAAGTGGCTAAAGCATCTGTCCCATTCTGAGCTGTCAAAACATGCCACTGTTGTGAACTAGGAAGACTAAATTCAATTTGAAATCAGGAAAAATCCTTAAAATAGTTATTTCATAACAATTGATTTGAAGGCCAGTATCCTGGCTTCGGTCCGTACTTTTCAACAAAACATTTTACCATCGATTTTTAAAGTACAATTTACTTTTCCAAAGAGTTAATTAAATATTAATGAGCCTTATTATCAAAATTAAATCTATGAACCAATATGGTCCAAAGGCGACTCATAGGCAGCACTTCTAGAAATAAAATACCTTTTCCACTATATATTTTTCCAAGAAGTTGCCATGATTGCAAGGGGAATAAGTAATAGCTTTGCAACATCAGAGGTGATATTCATAACTTTGCAACATAGGCCAGGCCATAGAAGATGATATTCTAATACATTTTCATTCAGCCTTCCAATGGTTATGATAAAATATAAGACCATAAGTATATTTTTTTGCAAATCAGACAAATTTAAGCCACCCTTTTCAAATGGTAATCTCAATTTAGCTAATGAAAAGCTTGATGACCTGCATTCAACATCAATAATAGCAGATGTAGCAAAAATCTTCATACTGTTACAGTGATTTTTCTTCAAATTAGCAACTGATTAAAGCATCACGAAAAAAACCCTCATTTTGAATTCAAAACACCGCAATATTTACAGAAGCATGGTTACTGTAGATTTAGATGCATTCATGATTTATCCGCATGAAACATCAAGTTGTAAATATGTTGATTAGTACTAACATTGCTGCCAACTCTGTACCTGCCACTTTTATTGTTCAATGAAGATGGTTTTGTTCTCTTTTCAGCCCACGTATACTTCTAGCATCCCTTTGTTTGTGTTCCAGATAGACTGTAAATATTAGACCAGAATAATACACATTAGTCAAATCTATTATTAAGAAATTAGTGAATCAGTGATTCCTTCACTTCAGGTTTTTTTTTAAATGATAAAATAGAGCTTTTGGTTTTCCAAGGTTAAATGCTAGAATGACACTGAAGCAGTTTTCCTCTCCATTTATATCTAATTGATGTGTTCTTTACTCAGACACTACTTTATTCTATAGTTTATGACTCAGTTTCACAGATATCCATAAAGGGAAATGTGACTCATGTACTATTCTGAATAAAAGTAAGACTAGAATCACACAAATGCTAAGCTGTGTTTGCTTTAAACATGGCTTGTGGAATAATCCTAATGCCTGGTTCATGCAACATACTAAATGGAATGGGAAACTGGTCACATGATGGCTTGGTGGAATAGATAGTTCAAATGACTCAAAATTATTCTTTCTTTGTTTTTGGTATGGAAACAAGTCCAGAGTCTACAATACTTACAATTAAGATGTATGAAGCTCACTCAGTGCTGACAAGAACCCTAGTGCAATTCCAAGAAAGGATCCAGATGATTTAAAGAGCTGCAGACCACATTAGAAAAACACCTCTGGAGGCTTTAGAATGGTTCCAGTATATACTGAACTTGGATGCATGGAATGGATCAACAATAATCTAAAGCCTTACAAGTCATACAAGAAAGCAACAGCCCATTGTGTTGGTAGTGTTGAAAATCCCTTCTTGTGAATAAGTTGAGTAGAGGAAAATTATTGACTATATTGAGTTACAACTGATCAAATCTTTGCCCAAATATTTTCTTTGAAACAAGACAATTGTACTAATGGGAATATGTGTTATGTTCGGATCACAGCCTGACTTGTTGAACTGGGAGCTTTTAAAATCATCCTTGTGAATTGAGGTTTAGGCATATTAAGGCTACTAATTCTGTGTAGATGGCACCAAAGAAATATTGAAAAATCTACCTGTAGAGCTCTTGTCCAGAATTTAGCTGCACACATCTGGTATCTTTAAGGGATATTAATTCCCTTAATTAAATACTGTACAATATTATACTAAATCAAGCAACAATATTTTTATTTATTGGACTGTATCACTTTCATGTCTTCATATTCAACTGGAAATTATATTTTTTCTGGAAATCTATTTCATATCATTTCCTGAAAATTGATTAGGTCCCATCAAGTTATTTTTAACTTCTAATGACCACATAGATGAATTTTATCTGTGACGTCCTGTCTCTAACCTGGTCTTTCAGGTCTTCCAACAGCACACTCATTGCCAGTGTAACTGAGTCCATCCATCTTCCTACTGGTCATCCTCTGTTTTCCTTTCCTTTAACCTTTCCCAGCATTAGATCTTTTTGATAGAGTTGGATCTTTGCATAATGTGTCCAAGGTAAGATATGTGAGCCTAGTCATTTGTGACCCAATGAGAACTCTGAATTGATTTGTTCAGTGAACCATTTGTTTGTTTTCTATTTTCAGGAGTCTTCTTCAATACTAAAGTTCAAAAGCATCAGTACTCTTTTTATCTTGCCTCTTTAAAATCCAACTTTTGCTTTCATAAAGCATCACAGGGAATACCATGGCCTGCATTATTCTGATCTTTGTATGTCAGACCTGCCATATAGTTTAAACCTCTAAATAAAAACCATCCTTGACTCCATTCATTGGGAAAGGTGCGTTTTTATTAGAGATCAAGTGTATTGCAGTAATGCAAAGCCAGAACTGAGATTTGCATGCCAAAATCACTAAGTTCTATTTTCCTCCTTTATCTGCACTTTGCTGCCCACTAAGTTTTAACCAATCCAGTTCATGCAAGCTGAGCTCAAGTTGGTATGTGTCTCCCTCCTTCTTCCGGTTGTGTGACCTTGGAGCAGCTTCCCGAGGCAGCGGCACAGCTTTCAGTTTTCCGCAAACACCCCCCCTTCCCATTGTTCCCCCTCCCTCCAGTTCATGGCATACTCTCATCACATGGCAGCAAAGCACAAGTGAAGCATAAGGTGGCAGCTGGCAATGTATAGAAAAACCATAGCATTTGAACATCATTTTCAAGGGCAGCATAATTATTGACTGCTTGTTTCTTTACTGTTCTATTTTTATATTACTAAGGCTGGTTACCCTACCTGTTCTGATTAGTTTTGTCTTCTTTATATTTAATTTCAGTGCTCTTTTTTCATCCTGAAAATAGAAAAATAAAATATAAAACAACCATGCTGGCATTAAACTACGTTCAACAAAGCAGACTATATGGTTACAGATAAAAAGGCCTAATACTTTAAGTGAGCCACATGCAGGGTTTTTTTTCATTTCTTTTTCCTTTTTTATAACAATAACAATAACAATAACAATAACAATAACAATAACAATAACAATAACAATAACAACAACAACAACAACAACAACAACAACAATAATAATAATAATAAACAGTCCCTGGAGCTCCAAGGTTTAATGGAGGAAAAATGGAAGTAGAAGCTACTAGAATTTTGCCTCATCTCATTGAGGGTTAGCTCAAATTCTTTCTTACTCAGTTAAATTTATGTTTGCAATTGGAAAGAAGGCCATTGATGATGAACATTTGCTAATATTATTTTTCATAAAAATATTGCTCATGATAATGCCAGGTCAGTGCTAAACTGATTTATTGTGTAAAACGTTCACTTTTGCCATGTTGTAGGATTTGTATTTTTAAAAGCCATTTCAGAAATAGTAAAAGAAAATGTGGACATAGAAGATAATGTACCAATCATCTTCTAACCCTGTAACAATAATCATGTTCCATAGTCAGAAGGCAGGATAAAAAATGGAAATGATGATGATGATGATGATGGTGATGATGAGGAGGAGGAGGAGGAGGAAGAGGAGGAGGAGGGGGGAAGGAGGAGGAGACCTCTAGCCAGTATGCTGGGGATATTTTACTGCTGGACTTAAAAGAGAAGATGATGTCTCTCCTTTTTTCATTAAAAACAAACAATTTCTTTTCTTTTAAAAACAAGCAGCTTCATTTCTTGCTTCTGTAGGAATCTTAACATAAGTTCTTTAGATGAAACCTAAAACCTGGAAAACTATAGATGCATAAGGTTCAGAAGGCAAAAGAGCAACATGATAACTAGGAGGAAAGAGTGCACAAGAAGTAGACCAGCTTCATACTGATCTTATTTTGATCCCTTTGTGAGGATAAAATAGGGAGACCAAAAGGGGAAGAAGGATTTGCCTTCCTTAACCCTGTGCAATGATTCCAACCTAACATCAAAACAGGGAAACAATCAAAACAGAAAGTCTTAACTTGTCACCAAAGTCAAAAGTGACTGAGATATTAGTTGACATGGATTTGATTGCCCTTATTTTTCATTCAGAGCAATAAACATGCTGAAACAGTTTCTTCAATCTATAATATTACTGGTGTAGAATCAGTAAGACAAAGAAACAAGATTTGAGATTAGAAAAAGAAAAAAAGAAACATAGTTAGAACTAGCTTATGTCAAAATCACTGAATATATCTTCTATCCATCTTTGCTTCTACTACATCCATATAGTTTCTCATGCATTGTCATTTGAACTTCATAACTTTTATTTTTCTCTTCTTCAGTTTTCTCTTATCAGTTTTATTAATCATAATGAATGTCCCATTTTTTCTCAACCCATTCATTATTTTTTCATATATGTAATTTGCAATTTGATCCTCGGTTTCTCTTTCCATATGGCTAAATTAACTCAATGTATTTCTTTTGTACTGGTTGCTTAGTTTTATATGCAATACAATGCATATTTATTCTTGACCTATTTTTTTCTTGTTTTGCCACATTCACTTCTTAACCAATCCATTCTTGTTGCCTGCAATTTACTTTTATGTTTCGCCTGATATATCTAACTTCTGTATAATAAAGTAGCATACAACTATCTCCAAGTTATGAATTCTTCCTTTCATATAAATCCAAAACAACAGCATTTGTTGCTTTCTGATATTAATTTTACCTTTTCATTTATGGTGAAATCATTTATAATGAAACCTAATTCATTATAGGGCATTGATCATGTGCTCTCCACAAAATCAGATAATCTTTGTTCACATCCCTCCTCTTTCCCTCCCTCCCTGCCTCCCTCTTTATTTCATTATTTCAGTAATCCATGCTCTCCACATATACTTTTCTTAGGTTCCACATTATAATCTTCTATGCTGCTGTCATCACCATGTGAACTTTTGGTCAGTCAAGGAGATCACACATGATTTTTAATAGGGCAGAAGACATATGCAAAACCTATGTAGTATACCCTGCTAATAGTAAGGACAGTTCTGATCATTTTGGCTCATTTTGGCCAATTTTGGCCCTGAGTACAACCATTTTCCCCAAGCATACTCATAGAATTCTATGCAACTAGGCTTTCTAATCTTAAGCCTATCTTGGAAGTCAACTTACTTTTCTCCATTCTATCAAGTGGGATGTCTATGTATCAAGAAACCCTGAAAATATGTGAGATAACTTCCTATAGTTGCCACTAAGGTATGAAGAACCATGCTAAATAAGAAAAACTACCACTCAACAAAGCTCATTTTCTTCTCTATCTCTATAATGAAATTTATATGTAACATGTAAATCAAGTTTACAATGAAAATAAGTGAAATCAAGAAGTTTACACTGTATATAATTTTCTTATACAATTTATCAAGCATTTCTCTCCAATATAATGGATTTTTCTAAATCTATTACATGCGGTTTTATACAGGTTTTTCTTAAAATTCATTTTTTATAAAAGAAATGGAAAACTCCAGGGCAAAAATCTGGAAATTTTGAATAAGTACATTTTAGTTAATATCTTAAGCTAAAAATAAACTGAGTAAGCTTGCATTCAGCTATGCACAAAATGTTCAGATATACTGTTAGAGTAGTATATGGAGTAGTATACTAGGAGTAATATACTATTCCTATGAATATGAGGGATGGATAATCAGTTCTAGGGGAGAATAGAAGTCAACCCTATTAGGGAAAATGTAAGTTTTAGGAAGAATGGCTTTATATTATGTATAGGATTGTATGTAAAAGCCAGTATGATGTGTGTCCATCTTTAATTATTCTTGTTTAACAATGCTTTATATATTTGACAGAAAGTGACAATGCCTTAAGAATGTACAAGGATATCTTAGAATTTATCCTTTTCACTTTCCAAAGTTTCTGAAAAGAGTATACAATGACTCTGATCTTGGTATATATTTCTCCAAACAAGAGTTCTTGGGGATATACAGGCTGCTATTCTTATTGAAACATTTGCTAGTCAACAATGGCCCCAACTGAGTTTAGGAAAAGAGTTGCATTGGATTCTTACTATCTGTGAATCCAGAGGCAAAGTAGGGTAATTTGGCAGATACTTTGAGTCTCAAGATAAGCCATTTGGTTTTGTCAGATCTGGAGCATCATTAAGTTGAGGTGTCAGTTTGTTCTCTATCCATATAAAGCATTGTAGAAACATTCAAAGGAAATCCAGTTTTTCAACTAGTAGGAAAGCTGCTGAGTACCGAGAATAAATCTTGTGATTAGAGCAGGAGCAACCCTTTTTAAGTATTTAAGAGTGGGAAGTAATTTCTTTTATCATCATTGTTTCTTTGGTTACACTCAGTTATGCAATTTTTTTTTTAAATGACTAACATGGCCAGAGTAGGGATTCTGGAAAGAAATGGTACACTAGCAATTATTTATAATGATGGCAAATCATTTTTAAAGGTGCTTAAAATATGCAAATATTAATTTATTATTTGTGTACTTTTATAGGGACCTATAAAATATACTGCTATTACATAAGCTGTGGTGACCATGATTCAGTATCGCAGCACAAGATGACATCAAAAATGGGGAACAATTAATTAACAGTGCAAAGTAATATAGCACAACATAAATTTCCTTTCTGTACTGGCTATGCCTTGTTCATCCTTAGAGCAAATTATTCAAGCAGGCAAGTTAGTGATCTATTTCAATAATCAGTTGGAGGGCAAAGACCTGGAGTGGCAAAGACCTATTTGTTGAGGACTGTTGAGGACTTCACAAGTAGGAAAACAGGTTTCTCAACTCGGAGGAGATAGAATTATGCACTGTTGTCACTGCAAGTACCAATATAGTTAAGCATAATTGTGAATAATATGTTAAGTGTAACCATGTGAATAATATGATTAGTGAGTTTCCCTCCCATTGTAAAAGAGAGAAACAACAATCAATGAATTTAATCACTTTATGAATCAAAGTAAATGAATTACTTTCAAAGTAACAAAATAACAGTTAAACATGTCACACAATCAGACTGCACCAAGAAGATCAATGATGTTATACAATGTCTGAAATAATCATAACATTGACTCATCAGCTGTATAAAAGGATACTGACTTCTTACATTTTTTAATAGGCTAGAACAAACAGTGAAGTCTACCACCAGGGAGATCAGTGGCAAGATAAATGCCATCTAACCTGGTATAGGGCAGAATATTTGCCTAAAGCAGGGAAAAAAGGAGCATGTATTACAGCTTTGCAATATAATATGCTCCCTTTCTGCTGATTTATAGGAATGGTGTGATCATAGGGACTGAACAGGTAGCAGTAATATTCCATAATGCAGACCAAGAATATTTTAACTTGATAGTGTAACAGTATAGAAAATTTTAGCTGGAAGATTCTTAAATGTTTGAATGACTATTGTTGAAAGAGATGAATATGTAACAATGTCTAAGTGCCAAAACAAAATAGTTTTGAGTTCATTCATCTCCAAAGATAGGTAGATAGATAGATGATGGCTGGCTGGATGGCTAAATGGATGGCTAGCTGGCTGGCTGGATTGACGGATAAATAGATGGATAAATCGATGGATAAATCGATGATTGATAGATGATAGACAGTTTGTAAATCACACCTCCCATTTAAAATGATTTTTAGAAGATGTTTGGGAGGAAAATTGGAAGAAAGATGATGCCACATTGCCACTGCTTTTTGTCTTGTTACAGCATGCTAAATGGTTGTACCAAAGATCCAAAACAAGGATTATTAGTACATGCAAGGGTGGTACATGATTTATCTAGACACAGGTGTCTAGAATGTCTGAAAGGGAAAAAGTATCAAGATGATATTTGTCTGAATACAGGACTGTGAAGTGTGGAAGAATTACCAAGCTAACATTATAACTGCCCGCCTCAAACTCATGCCTGTTGCAGCACTGCTGAAGACAAGCATGCCTTTACCCCTTTTCCATGCTGAGATTCCATCTTAAATATATAAATATTCAGCTTTTGTTTCCATCTGTCCTCTGTGTTTACTGTGATATCCACTGGTGAAGAAGAATGCCATCACTTTGGGTGATTATGGTAATGATGAATAACAAAACAATAATTATGATAAAAATGGATCTATTAGCAGTCACTATTTAAAACAACCACTTTAGAAAAACACAACCAATTAAACTGCTTTTCTTTTCATTATCCTTGTCTTTATTTACTTCATCTGTATTTACTTCATCAGCTTTTTTTTGTTTGCTATATTTGCTTACATTCTTTCAGCAGTTTAACTTATTGTAATGAATTCTTGGACCATTTTTTTTCTTCTGCATCTTTCTGTATTGGTCTTTTACTCCCCTTTTCATCTCTCAAATAGAGAAATTTAAAGCCTTCTATGATTCATTATTTTATTCCAAAGACGTGAAATTTCTAAATTTTAAATTTGTTACAAAAGTCCTCCCCTTGCTTTCTTTGCATATATATATATATATGTTGATAAAATTCTTACAAGAAAAAAGCGAACACCAGGATAAAAATAAACAAGGCTGTTTAATATAAACAGGCCTGTAGATAAAAGAGCACTTAGCTTTCGTCGGCCAAACTACCGACGTCCTCAGAGTTGGAATGGGAGGCATTCTGGGAGCTGGCCTATATAGCCTCCTGCCTCTGCGCCCGGCTTCTCGAGCGCGTCATCGGCCCATTGGTTGTAATAGTCCACAATGTGCTGAGTTGGTCTACACCTGGCAATCTGTCAGTGGCCTTGCTGGTTGCCTCAGATCCTCCTTCGCTTTCCTTGAGCGCGTACATGCACTCGGGGGGTGGCTGTCCAGCTGCCTTTGCTCCTTATCTTCTTCCCCTACCATTTTGGAGCGATCTCTCAACCTACAATTAAGACTCCCTGTGAGGCTGTCACCCTCCCCCAAGGCCGCTGTTGTCTCACCCGTGGCTCCCTCGCCCCAACCTTGCGAAGGATGGCCATTCGAGCATTCCTGCTCTCTGTTTCCCCCCCTTTTTACTCTTTCCAACCGCTTCCGCACGTTCGTTTCAAACGCCCGATCATAACCCCTTGTTAGTCCATCATCTCCTCCCATGGCAGTCATCGCCGCTTCACCTATAACCCTATCTCCCCACTCCTGCAGGGAGCTGTCCAATTGTTGTGACTCCTGATCCCCCTCCCCTTTTTTTGCCGGTTTGCTATTCTCTCTGGGGATCGCCACCTCCACGTTTATAATTCCATCCCCCTGCTTTTGCAAAGGGTGGGCTGGCCGTCTGCTCCGTGGGTCACCGCGTTGTCTCTCCCACATTCTGAGGGTCTGGTAAGCCGGTAGGAGGTCTATATGTCGGTTAATAGCGTTCTCATCAGAAAGCCAGGCTTCTTTAAGAAGGCGGCCACCCTTGGTAGTCCCACGAGATATGGCCTGCGCATTGTCCAGATTGAATGTATGATCAAGGCTGGCCATATGGGCCCACACTTGTGAGCGCTGCTCCTGCCTTTTAATTGCCAGTTCATGTTCATGGACCCTAGTCCTGAGCCTTTTGGTCGTTTCCCCAATGTAATTGCAAGGGCAGTTCTTGCAATTAATTCTGTAAACTATCGAAGATCTTCCTTCGTTGGGGAGTGGCTCTTTGGGACGCATGATCTTGGTTCTTAGGGTCTGCTCTGGTCTAGGGGCAATGCTCACATTGTGGGGGGCCAGCAGACGTGCCGTGGCCTCAGAAACACCACAGATGTAAGGTAAAGTTATGCGTGTGGCTGGTGTTGTTGTTGCTCTGGAATGTTGGACCCTGTGAGGTTGGTGTGGTCTGCTGTAATGTCTCACACATTCCGTAGGGTAGCCATTGAGCCTGAGGATGCGATACAGGTGTTTTTTCTCTTCAATTTTGGCTCTACCTGTGCTGCAGTGGGAATTAGCACGTTTGAATAAAGTCCTGACACAGCTAATTTTATGTGCTACAGGGTGATTGCTCCTGTAGTGTAGCGTTCTGTCAGTGTGAGTGGGTTTGCGATAAACAGACGTGCCTAGAGAGCTGTTAGGGTGCCGGCTGACAAGTACATCCAGAAAGGCAAGTCTCTTGGGTCTCTTCTTCTGATGTGAAACGGATGTCTGGAAATACCGAATTCAATTGTCCCAAGAATTTGGAACTATCTTGTCTTTTGATGACTGCAAAAGTATCGTCCACATAGCGTGCCCAAAATTTGGGGCGGTACTTGGCCATGACTATCATCTCCAACCACTGTAACACTGCCTCCGCAATAATGCCTGAGATGGGGGATCCCATAGGCGTCCCTTTTATTTGCTCGTATGTGACGCCCTGGAAGATGAAATATGTTTTTAGGCATAAAGATAGCAACTGTACCAAGTGGTCAATATGGAGAGAATCTGGATGCTGTTCCTGCTCCTCTTGCAGGCGGTCCTTTATAACCATGACCGCCAGATCTTGGGGGATGGAGGTGAAGAGTGAGGTGACGTCAAAAGAGATCATTACCTCACCTTTCTCTATCCTTAGGGGCTTTATTCTCTCAAGGAACTCCTCAGCGGATTTCACCGTGGTCTCGTTGTTATCGACCAGGTGACCAATGCGACCGCTAAGCCATTTGGCTAGTCCCGAAGTTGGTGTGCCTCTGAAGGACACGATGGGCCGTAGGGGAATGCCCACTTTGTGTACCTTTGATATATATATCTCCCTGCACATAGTAGTCTAGAATAGCTGTTGTATCTTTTCTTGTATTTATTCTGATTATTTTTCTCTGTAACACATGCTAACCATATTTCTCCTTTCTGACATCCTTTTGTTTCTATTTCCTTATTGAATATAGTTGAAATTGTTCCATTTTGCTATCCTTTTTTTGGTCTTCATTTGCTTTATTGTATTCTTATTGTCTTTAGTTCTGACAGTTTCTACTGAACAAAACTTCTCAGTTTCAAATGTACTGAATTTTGGATGTCCCATTTCCCTGGCAAACATTACCTTCAAATGTCCATGCCTTCTCCTCCCTGTAATCACCTAAATAATATTCCCCTAGACCCCAATTTCCAAAACCGAATTAAAAAGAGAAAAGTTTGCCACAATATATTTGAATTATAAATAGAAATAAAATTGTTATAATAAAATTCACTGGAACTTCCACAAGACAGAAGTTAAAATCCACTTTTCTTTGTTTCTCTCTCTCTCTTCTTTTTCTCTTCTTTTTCTTTTTCCCTTTATTTTACTTTTACTCTTTCTATTTCTTCCCTTTGACTCTTCTCTCCTTTTCAAATGTAGAAACTAATGTAGAAACTAATTTTCACTGAGAGAAAGTACTAGTGCAAAACCTGGAGACTGCAAGTGGATGAATTATCTTGTGGCATCCTTCAGGGATCTATTCTGTCCCCTGTGCTGCTCAATATCGACAGAAGTAGCCGAGGGACATGATTAGGAGGTTAGAATGGGGGTGAAGCATCCAGCTAAAGAAGGCTGTACAGATGGGGATGCTTATTGACCCAGTGACAGTGCTTGACATGTGGAAGATTGCTATACACCAGATGTAATCCATAACTTTGGGCTGATATAGCAACTGCAATTGTTCATAGACTGGCCTGGCTGTGTTCTCATCATTTCACATTTAGATGACTGTAATCTACTCCACATGGGACTGCACTTGGTGACCTTTTAGAAGGTATAGTTGTCTGCGAACTTGCTGCTAAGCTTTGCATTTGTGCCATCTGCAGTGACTACTAGTTTGGTTGTACATGCAATTCTGGTTATGACTTCAATCTCTAAATGCGTTTTAAGGCATCTATGTCCCATGGTTATGAACTCCCTTCAAGAGAAGCCAAGTCAAGAAACAAACTTTGCAAGGTCTACTTTGCTTCACTATTACAGGAAGTAACAGAATCTTGAAAGTCTGTCAGAGCTTTCCTCTGTCATACCTTACAACAGGGGTCTTCAAACTTGACCCTTTTATGACTTGTGGACTTCAACTCCCAGAATTCCTCAGCCAGCATGCCTGGCTGAAGAATTCTGGGAGTTGAAGTCCACAAGTCATAAAAGGGCCAAGGTCTTCAAACTTGGCTTTTTTATGACTTGTGGACTTCAACTCCCAGAATTCCTGCCTTACATGATTGAGGCAGAGTTATTTTGTGTCCTTTCTCAGGACTGGGTTGTTATTCACCTTTTTCTTTTATTATCTGTTAATGATTCTGCCAAGGGTTCTTGCATTTCTTCATCAATATTATCTATATATTCTTATGCATAAGTCCCTCTGGTTTTGATTTGTTCAGCTTTTAAGTACAAAACTTAGATACTTTAACTATATAAAGTGATCTTGATTTTAATTACTTGTTGGTTGCTTTAGGTGCCTCCTGGGAGAAGTATGGGGTAGCAATATTTTGAAGAAGGAGAAGGAGAAGAAAGTCCTCTTGAAGTGTACCTTTTCTTCCAAATTCTTAATAGTCATCTCTCCTGTTCTTCCTGACATTTTTTACTATTTCCTCCTTCTTTATCTTGACTAATTCTCTTTTTATTGCAAATATGAAAGCGGAATCTACGCCTTGAGTCTGAGGACTTTATGAATGACTTGATTATTGTTCAGATCTTTTATATGACGAGATGGGTTTGCAAGTAGTTTTAGTTAAATGCCATGACTATTTTTAAAATGGCTGTTGAAATATAATTTACACCAAAGTTTTGATAAGTACTGCTTAAACTTGCAAACATTATTTCATTTATATATCCTGAAAGGAAAGCAAAAATTTACACAAGCAAAGGAATGTTTTTTTTTTAGCAAGTTAGTCAATTGGTGAAATCAACCAATGAAATTGAGAGAGGGATTTGGAATTTAAATGAATGCTAAAATGAACAAAATGTAGCTCTTTATATAATGAAATGTAATGCAATAATATAATATTTCTGATGAATTCTAGCTGGGTACATGGAAGTTGTAGTCCAACATACCTAGAGGGCACTATGATAGAGGATCCTGATACATACTTCCAAAATTTCAATCCAATCAGAATTTTTAGAAAGAGGAGAAATTGTGGTACAATTATGGTAATGTGTATATTTCTGCAAGACGGTTAATGTTAAGTAACAGATGAAACATAAATATTGTGGATGTTTTAACCAACGTGAACTGCAGTTGGTTATTTCTAATTTTTCAGTAGATAATATTGTTTTGGATTGGCATGAGGTTCAGGGAAGAAATTAAATTCTAAGTCTGTAATGGAAGTACAAATGAACGATGAATGAAAATACAAGTGAAAATAAAGTTAGGGATGATTCTGATGAATTAAAGAGGGCACTTTGGCATAATGCAGAATATCTCAGTTGACAGCATCAACTTGCAGTAATCACATATTTAGAATTAAATACTGACCCCCCCCAAATATATACTTCCCAAAGATATGTCATTTCTAAGTATCTGTTTTAACTTTACTGGTACTCAAAAAAGGATTGAAATGAATATGAATCATTGTACAGAGGGCCATGAAACTTCTTTTAACAAAGAAAAGAGAAATGAGTTGGCATTTGGGAGAGTAGAGTTAGTTCCCTCAAGTACATTAGCCTAGACTCTTGAGGTCTCTGTTTTTCACTGAAAGGGATCAAAGGAGGCTACTCTGCAAAAAATGGTTGAACGGATTTGCAAGAAAATTAAGGAAAAATAAGGCTGGTTAATATTTACATAAATTGAATGGTTTCTCTTCTTCAATTTAGTAATCATAGATATTGTTTGCAGTTATTATAATTTCTTGAGTTGGAAAGATATTATTTATGTATTTTAGTTAAAGAGACATGCCTATCTGGTCCATCGGCACTGATTATTACTAATTAACGCATCACAATATGAAAACACTTCAAAGATTGATTGATGATTCCTTATGAGTCACTGAGTCATTGTCAATTCTTAGTGACCATATAGGTATATATATATTTTCTTCACGATGATCTGGCTCCTTTAGCTCTTCCAATGTTGCAGTCAATGTTACACTGAGTCTATCCCTTGCTGCTTGTTGTCCTCTTCTCTTTCTTTCTACTTTCCCCAGCATTAGAGTCTTTTCCAGAGAACTAGCTATTTCTGTAATGTGCCTGTGAAATTATATCTACTAGAGAATGCAGAAAAAGAATCCAGGAAGGAGTGTTTATTTTATGCAATGGGTGAACTCTCTTTGTCTGTGGGTTTGGTTCAACCAATAATATCATAACCAAAGCTGGATTTTCATCAAAATTCAGGTCCCTACAACCCAGAAAGTCCAAATGATGACCACAAAAACATCAGGCCCTACTTAACTGTCAAACTATCCTTTCTTTCTTCAAATGGTTAAACCTATATTATAGCTGAGAATGAGCTAGCTGGACATATACATACTTATTTTTTTTAACATTTTTGTTTTATTGCAATGTATAATATTTTTTTCTACAACTAAGATGGTATCCTCTTTCAAGTAAAGGTGTTCAGCATCAGGACCCCAACCCAGCATAAACCCAACTAAGACCTCTTGAGGTCTTAACAAAAGCTGTATTGTGCTAAGACAAAGAATGGGGACTGGTCCAGCATGAAAACACAATTTAAATTAAATGTAGTTAAGGTAAAATATATTTATTAACTAATTTATATAAACAAAAGTGCAATTAATAATGTGTGTGTGTCTTAGAAAGATGCCCACTACTGGGCTGATTCCATAAAACTTTGAATTTATTCCTCTCTTCTGAATCCAGGTGAGCATATTTTTCCCTTTTTGTTCTCTGGTTCTCCCCTTGGGGAAATGGGAACAACAGCAGCAGTCTCAGCAGAGTTCTTTCCATTGAATTTCAAGAGCTTTAAGATCTTCATTTGGGAGGTGCTGCAGCAGGGCCATGTATTAATAACAGCAGCTGCAGTTCAATGACTCATGCCTAGGCTGGGGAGGAATGAAAGACAGGCAGTTGGAAAAGGCACTTATTGCTTTCAAATGTGCCTTCATACCTTGTCATTAAATCTTCATCATGATTCTTTTAAAACCAAAAACCAAAATAATTCAGAAAGGGATTTTAAGTGGAGATTCAGTCCTTGCTCAGAAATTTCAGGAATTAAAGGTTCAAATTGATACCCGGTGGAATCCACCAGTATTAGCTTTTGTTTATTTTTATGCCAATGCAGAGATTAGAGCAGGCTGAAAGTAATTGTCTTCCTTTTTGTAAAGTTTTGAGTTTTAAAACTGGACTCACCATTTTATTAGTAGCCCTTTATTATATGTAATTTTATATTGATGTAATGCTGTCTTGTGCTTAGAAATTACTTAGGCTATACAGTTGAAATTATGTAATCAAATATTATCCTTCTCAATATCTGTAGAGTCAAAGGTGCAGACTTTCCATAACTAAGTTGCTTAATAATAGAATTGAACCCAAGTTGCTTATTATTAATTAGAGCTGGTTAATTTGAGTTTAGCTCACACATTTCTAAACCAGGAAATCCAAAATCCACCCAATAAAATGAAGATAAGATAAAGATAAGATTTATTGTCATTTTATATGTGGGCACACACTGGCACACATTAAAATGAAATTCTGTTGCCTGCTCTCAAAAGAAAGTATATATCTACCCATATACATATATAACATATACATACATAACACACATATACACATGGTATGGTATATACTTACATACATATATTAATCACTAATCATTTTGAATACATAGGGGAAAGAGGAAAGAGTTCACAAGGTTGATGCTATATGGAACAAAACTGTGACTGAATCTAGATGTTCTGCTTCAGATACCACAAAGCCTCCTCCCAGAAGGTAACAAGGAAAACAAGTTGTGAAGAGGATGTGTGGCATCCCTGACAATATTGCAGGCCCTGCTCAAGCATTGCTTATATTCAATGGTTCAGTGAGAAAAGTAAGGTCCTGCATTTAAGCAGGGAAAATAAAATGCACGGGTATAGACACTTAAGTATGAGCCAGCAATGTATCTCAGCTGTCAAAAAAGGCTGCATCAACAGCAGGATAGCATCAAGATAATAGGAAGTCAAAGTACCACTCTACACTGCAGTAGTTAGGCTGCATTTGGAATACTGCATCCATCTAGTCACCACAATACAAGAAAGATGTTGAGACCCTAGAAAGAATGCAGGAAAAAGCAACTAATCCCAACAAAAGGGGTCTGGAGCTAAACCATATGATGAACAATTAAGAGAATTAGGTATGACTATCCTAATGAAGGGAAGGACTAGGGGTGATATTATAACTATCTTCCAGTACTTGAAGGGATGTCTCAGAGAAGAAGGGGTCGACTTATTCTCCAAAGCACCTGAGGGCAGGACAAGAAACAATGGGTGAAAACTCATTAGAGGAAGATTCAACCTGGAACTAAGGAAGAATTTCCTGACAATGAGAACAATTAACAAAATGGAACAACTTCCCTCCCAGAATTGTAGGTGCTCCATCACTGGAGGCTTTCAAGAAAAGAGTGGACAGCCATTAGTCTAGGATGGTATAAGGACTCCTGCTTTGGGCAGGTGGTTGGACTAGAAGACCTCCAAGGTCTCTTCCAGTCCTATGATTCTATAAAATGGGCAAATAATACCAGATTAAGTAGGCTGTTGGTCTGATCCAGGATCCTGGTTTGTGTTTTAGCAAAACCTGGTTCTCACTGTGGCCAAACAGACTCCTCAGCCCTCAATTTGGGCAATAATAAGCAGAACAGGACTCTTGCTTTTTGTGCTTTCCAATTCTATGATATTTATCAGCTGAGGGAAAAACTGTGTTCATTGTAGTTTCAAAGTAGCAGCCATCAAATCATGCACCATAATTTTATTGTCACATTTTTTCCCATTGGGATTAATCAGAGTTGCATTCTGAAGCTTCATCTGGTGGATGACCCCCAAAAGTCAACCTTGGTAGGATGAGCTATTATTGAACTTGTATCCTTATATTGTGGCTGGAGTCAGAAATGGATGACTTGTAGTTCAGATGTCTCTAAACGATTGTTTCACTAAGTAGGCTTAAGAAGGCTAGTGGGTTCTTAGCCTTAGCCCCTTTCTGCCATGTATATTTTACTAACTTATTACTCACCCTAGTTTACTTTATGACAGCAACCCAACCTGTCCCAACCAAATATGTTGAACTACAATAATCAATCAATGATTGGATCTTTGGAAGTGAGAGGAATTGTAGTAGCCTAACACAAGTGGAAAGCACCAAGATGGGAAAGGTAAAACATCCAGGAAAAAGACACCAATTGTAGATTACTTCCATTCACTTGCCCAAAAATTTTGCACAGATGGATGTATCCATGAAATTATCAAGCACTGAGCTCAACTTGAGAGTATCTTTACTTGTGAAGATGTTGAAAAACAAGAACTTATTACTGCTTCTTTTAATCCTGTGGACATTGTAGCACCTGTATTTTGAAATAATTATATGGCTTCTGGGCTATACAATGTTCTGCAAACTTTTTAGTAGCATAGTTAGTTTTTATAAATATGAATGGAACTGAATACAGGATTCAGCGTAATAACTGAATTATGGAATAATATCCTACTGCTGCTCTAGTAAGCCAAGACATTTGTTTTTGACGCAGAAGTCATAAGGCCTTGTGATAACGTCCGTTCCCTTCTATGTCACCGATTTGGTGTTTTTTTTTAATTTTGAGAAACAGAGCAACAGCTGTTCAGAGAGTTTCTTGAAATGTCTCATTTTCACTTCCCAATAACTGAGATTACTGTATTTATGGACCCAGCAGCATTTTCTCTCCGAGAGAGCAAACCATTCCAAAGCTTTTGGTTGAGCCATTAGACAAATAATAAATAGAGAACATGATGACATCAACACTGATGCTCATCAGATTTCCAATCCATGTGCTTTCCTATGAGAAGGTAGCATGAGCCACACCAAAACCTAGCTTCATTTTTAATTCTAAAAATGTCTCAATGGAAATGAGCCCATCCACCAGAGAAAAGAAAAGGAAGGAGGAGGAAAAGGAGTAGTAGCAAACATTCTAGGGAATTCCTGGTGAGGAACAACATTCCCAGTTTACCTTCTTGTATGGGTAGTCCTTGACTTATGACCACAATTGAACCCAAAATTTCTGTTGCTAAGTGAGACATTTGTTAAGTGCGTTTTGCCCCATTTTATGACTTTTCTTGCCACAATTGTTAAGTGAATCACTGCGGTTGTTAAGTTAGTAACAGGGTTGTTAAGTGAATCTGACTTCTGTATTGACTTTGCTTGTCAGAAGATTGCAGAAGGTGATCACATGACCATGGAACATTGTAAATGTCATAAGTATGAGTCCACATTAGCTAAGCTGCCAAGTCAAATGATATCACTGGATTTCTATTTTATGATTCTGTTGTTCTACCTTGTTGCAACTAAGAGTGTTCCAGGTATCTCTGCCATTTCTTTTTCTTGAACTGGTTTTCCTCAAAGGACTGACACTCTTAGTAGAATCATAATAGTAAAAAAGTGGACACAGTGAATCCTTAAGACTATCTATACCCTACTATCATCTTATAAGTCAGTAGGTGATGAAGATTTGGTGGCATTACGTTTGGATCTCCAAGAGAAGAGACGTGTGTCTATTTCACTTTCCTGCCTCTACTGCTCCTATACTCCTGCTTATTCCTCCTTACCCTTACCCAGAGTGATAGCCTTGACATAAACAAGTTTCATTGGTATCATAGTCAACACATTCATCCAGCATCATGAATTACAACAAAGCACATTCAGTGTAATTTACCAATTCCATTTCATTCGGATACTAGAAGCTTTTTTTCCTCACAGCAAGTAAAATCACTGGAATTCTTTGTTGTTTTGTATTTTAACTTATTTTTTAAAATAACATGTTGCTTGACTGCAGCCAATCCTGCCCTCTCTCAAGAAATCAAAAAGTTTACATTTATGGATGCCCCAAAATTACTACCCCTGCATTGGATTCTCACTCTTGTGATTGGCTACTAATTAAGAAGGTCCCAAACCTGTAAATTTTCTTTTTCTACACAAGTTCCTCACTTTACTTTTAAAAATGAATTTACAAGTTCAGACAAGGCAGAAACAAATTGCTCTCTGTGGTTAGGAATAATTTAAGTCAGTCCTTAAATACGGTAACTAGCAGGTGTGTGAGTACAAGTTATAGAAAACCAGCCTAAGCCTAAATAAGTAAACAAACAAATAAGCCATTAATAGCTCAGAAAATCTTGTATATATATATATATTTAAAAGTCTTGTATATTTCTAGAATTAATATTCCAGAAGCTGTAACTTAAGAGTAGTGTGAAGAGATCCAATTAAACCATGCTGGCTGAGGAATTCTGGGAGTTGAAGTCCACAAGTCATAAAGTGGCCAAGGTTGGGGACCTCTGAATTAAACAACATGTGAACCCAAGTGACATACCACTCCTATAGAAGAAAAATAAAGCGTCAGTAGGAAGTTATGACACAAAGGATTGAAAATGAGAACAAGGAAGAAAGGAAGGAGATCCAACAGAGAAAATTTCTCTTTAAGATATGAGAATGATATAGAATTATATGTTGGATTAGCTAATAGTAAAGCAATGACAAAACAGGTAGTCCTCAACTTACAACAGTTCATTTAGTGACCATTCAACGGCACTGAAAAATGTGACTTATGACCGTTTTTCACAGTTACGACCTTTGCAGCATCCCCATGATTACGTGATCCAAATTCAGATGCTTGGCAATATGCTGTGTCCTAATGTCATGTGATCACCTTTTGTGACAAGCAAAGTCAATTCACTGAACAACCAGGTTACTAACTTATCAACTGCAGTGATTCACTTAACAATTGGGGCAAGAAAGGTTGTAAAATGGGGCAAAACTCACTTAACAAATGTCTCACTTAACAACAGAAATTTTGGGCTCAGTTGCGGTCGTAAGTCAAGGACTACCTGTACAAACAGAACCTATGAGAAACCATTAGTTTGTACAGGATTTCGGTCAATTGTCCCTTTTTCCTGTGTACTCCAGTCTTGTCTTTTCTTCTCTTAGCATTTTTTCCTTTCCAACATTAAGTGAGCTTTTTGTAGCCAAGCAGGCTGAATTCTCTTAGGGATATTTTGGAATTATTTGTTTGCTTTTCTTCCTTACAGCTAATAGGATACTCGCGAAGCTGCTGATGCCTTCCTTTATGCACATGGAATATGACATTTGGTTAACTCTATTAAATATCATATTCAGAGAATGAGTTTATTATTAGTATAAGGTACCAGATTTACACTATTGTTTGGAGAGACAATGAAACGTTGCTTAGTATAGTGATGTGATGGTTATTATGAATTGTTGTTTGGGGTAATGATTTCTAGAGTGATTCCCTACATATGTACAAAATAATCACATGTTCTGATCAGGCTATCTATCCAGGAATTATACACCCCAATAAATACAGTGCTGAAGATCCTTCAGGGACTCATATTTTCACAGAAGTGGCATTTGAATGAAGTAGTTTGAGTAGTTGCAGATGGTAGCTGAAGAGGAGTTAGGGATCTTCCTCTTCCTCTTCACTTGTTTGGGAAGGCCCGATAGTTATTGACTGCTGCCCAAAAACCTTTGACAAAATAAGAAAAGTGAGGTCTTCTACGCTAATTGACCCTGGAGACCACCTAAGTTATTGGGACACAGTCTGTCTCCATGGCCACCTCTGCTTGGAAAAAATGCTTTCAAATCACACTGGAGCCATGTTAACCCCTGGGCACTGACTGACAGCATTTTTTTAACCACTCATAAATCATACCTCTGGGATGCCATTTGATTACCACCCACACTGGTACATCTTGCACCTACCACATGTACCTCTGTTTAAATCTGTGATAAAAGTAAAAGCAAAGTATCAGAAAACAATAAACATGATCAAAGAGGTTAGTGGTAATAGGGTTCTGAGATATTTGAAATTGATTGAGGTGAAAATAGTTCCAGGAGGTAATGGTGATCTGGGAGATCAGATGATGGATTGGACGTCATTTGCAATAGCTCTCTGGTTGCTTTACCAGCATAAGAGAACGTTGTTTTTGGGGTTTTTTTTGGTTTTTTTTAAAAAAATACCTCAGCAGCTGAAAGCCTGCCATTATTCAGTCAGGAGAACACTGCCACCCACCCACTTGGCTGGTGCTGGAGCGAAATGATGAGCATAAGCCACAATCCATTTGTTTGTGCAAAAAACTGTGGAGCTGAAGTGCCAGCCAATGCCTGACTTGCTGTGTGTGTACTTGTAGCAGTATTTACAAGAACATCTGTGTATGCTCTGGCTTCAACATGCTCATTTAGTATCAAACTGAAATATAGAGTAAGGCTTATTCTCCCATTTAGGGAAGTTGCTTGAAGGAAGACATTGGTTAGCTAAATGGTGAGTCCTGCTTGGCCTGTCCTGGCCTCGGGTTAATTCTATTTTATTCCTGTAGGTTTGGGGTTAAATGGCCCCCAAGCAAGTTGGACGTTGAAACTGGGATGTGAATGTGCAAGATTGTATGGATTGGTCCATTGGGTACAAAATTGAGAGAAAAATAGTTTTTCAGCCTTGATATTATAGAATCCCGACCTCCTCCTTGTAGATGTCCAAGTGCTGACTTAAGCCTTATTTCAGTGGTAAAAATTACTTGCACATGTTTTTGTTTAGATTAATAATAACACATTATACTAAACCATATTTTGTTTCAATTGTAAGTGATTGAATCAGCTGGGAGGACTGAGTTCACTCACAGTTTTGAGCCATAGATCATGATTTACAAACTATAATCACACAATACATTAAGTCAAACAAATCACATTATGGTTTGGTGTGTTATGTGACTTACTACTAGAATTGTGCATTAGTTTAATTTGAAGTTCCATGTTATTTCTTAGTTTTACCTTAATTTCTTATCTTGATTTTACTCCATCCTGATCATTAGAGAGAGTTAGATTTTTTCAATTAATTTAAAAAAAAATCTAGTGTTGATTATTGTGTAGGTGAGATAAATAAATTATGCTGTAAAACTGACAATATGTTGAACAATAATTGAAACCGTCCATATGGAAAGAGGAAAATTATCATGGCTACATGCAGCATATATCCAATATTTATGTTGGCATAGCTTAAACAAGATATCTGCTGATCTGATTGAACTTTCACTAGTATAAAAAGTAGCATATTTCAGTAAGGAAAACTCTACCTTTGCTCTAATTCTATTTTTAAAAGTATTGATATTTAAATAAGTCTGGTTTCTAAAGGGAGTTCAAATAATAACCTCAAATAAGGATGGAGATTTAAAGAACACATGTATGTTGGGGTGTAGAGTTGCATGCTCTAAACCTGCTCAGAAAAAATGAAATGATATAGAGATAGCATTACTCAAGAGAGTTTGGGTTTGTGTACAGATAGCCAATTGGTTGTCAATATATCTATTATAATGTTTATGGTTTAAATTAGTAAAGCTCCAGAACAAAGAAAGGAACTCTGTTTGATTTCAGGACAATGTAGAATGAATGGAAAATGAATCTTTCCCCAATGTGCAATGTGAAATTAGAACAACATGAACATGACTATACCACATCAATATAGATTATAGATTATTTGGTTATGGTGTGATAATTTCCTGCCTTAGCTTTGGAATGAAGACATACAGTATACTAGAATTTAGATTTGTTCATATTATCAATAATGTATAAGAAAGGATTGCTAGTTTATTTACGTTCCATTGATTTTAAAGATACCTAAAAATGTCTAGAAAAGTAGATCTGGAACTAAAGTCAGTGGCATATAGGTTAATACGATGAATTAGTTTTTACACAAATTTCAATGGGAATTAAATTCAGCAAGCTAAGTTTGAAGCTAATCCACTGTTTGCAAAATGAGATGTTTATTCCAAGCTGTTTAAATCACCTCTGAGAAAGACTAATAATAATGTCAACATTTTAGACTTGGTGGATGCCTGTTCTAGGAATAGATGGGGGAGTGCACCCTTCCTGGTCCTTTTAGATTTTTCAGCTAATTTTAATACCACTGAACATGATATTCTTTTGGAATCACCTATACAGGTTGGGAGTTGGGGATACTGTTGATTAGGGAAGAGCGGGTCTGTGAGCTGTGGATTCTCCTAGACCAAGGGTAGGCAACCTTGGCTCTTTTATGACTCGTGGACTTCAACTCCCAGAATTCCTGAGCCAGTTGGCTCAGGAATTCTGGGAATTGAAGTCCACGAGTCATAAAAAACCAAGGTTGCCTATCCCTGTCCTAGACTTACACATACTGAGCTTATCACTGATTGGTTTTGCCCATCCAATAAGATCCAGCAGAGTGATGTGTTTTGAATCCCTTCCGTCAAATGATGTCCTGAATGGGGCATGAATGGCATGTTTTCTTTGTTGCATCATCTAACCTCTGAAGTAAAATTCTCCCAGGGATCTAGATGGCAGGGGTCCTCAACCCCTGGACCACAAACCAGTACCGGGCCATGGCCTATTCGGAACCAGGCCACCAGATGGAGGTGAGTGGCAGGAGAGCAAAAGTGTACATGCACGGGATCTAGACCCCCAGACCGTGGAAAAATGATTGACACAAAATCGATCCCTGGTGCTAAAAAGGTTGCAGACCACTGCTATATAGCTTCCACCTGATTATGTTCTGTAAAGCAGGGGTCCTCAACCTTGGCAACTTTAAGTCTTGTGGACTTCAACTCCCAGAATTCCTCAGCCAGCAGGTTGCCAAGGTTGAGGACCTCTGCTGTAAAGCATTGAAAGCCTGGCTATTTGTCCAGATATTTGCAACTGAGTCTTGACTGAATGAGTTCTTGTAAGATTTTGTTTGTTGGATTCTGGTTTTATGTAGTTATTCTGGATACTTATGTTTTGCTTCTTTTTATTGTTTTCATCTTTATTATCTACAGCATCCAGAGTCATCTGAAATCAGGCGCTTTTAAATCTATGTAATTTAATAAAATATATACATACATGCTATTAGTGATGCATATGGAGGCCATGACTAGGTGAACCTTTGCCTGATTTCACATGATGTGTTGGAACAGGACCATAATTCAGGTCTTTATTATTTTAGGATTTCATCTTTTAGCTTGGGATGTTAAATACTGAGGTTTCTGCTATACATGAAATTTGGAGCGAGATGACTCATTGTCTCTGGTCACTTCTGCATAATAATTTGCTCCCTGAAACTTGAATGGTGCTCACTTAGATCAGGGCTTTTCAACCTTTTCACCGACTGTACCACTTTTAGGATATGGTAATATTCGAGTACCACCTAGCAAGGTGTCAAAAACTTGATGACCAAAAAAACCCCACCTGTTCAAAGTTGCATTTGCACTGAAATGACTTACGACCATTTTTCACACTTATGACCATTGAAGCATGCCCAGGGTCATATGATTTATATTTGGATGCTTGGCAACTGATTCATATTTATGATGGTCACAGTGTCCCAGGGTCATGTGATCCCCTTTTGCAACCTTTTGACAAGCAAAGTCAATGGCAGGGCTGCTGGTGGCTAAGTGCTAAGGCGGGACTTCCCTCCCTCCCTCCTTCCCTGCCTCCCTCTTCATATTTTCTCTCTTCCATATATTCATCAAACAAGGAAAAGCCTCCAGAGATAGAAAAGACAAGCTGCTGAATGAACTAGCTTAAAAAGGCACATTCCCCTTTAAGAATTAGCTACTGGCTAGAAAGGAAAGTTAAGGAGCACAGCCAGCACTTAAGGAAGAAAAAAAATGTAAATAAGTACTGGCTGCCGGCTAAGGCAGCTTCCCCAAATGGCTCCATTCATAAGTAAAGGAATGCTACAGGCAAAATCCATTCAGGAGAAAAATACTTCAAAATCCCTCGCAGCAAAACTTACAGCTAATAATAGCAGAGCATTAGAAACTAACACAAGACATGAGCCATCAGTCAAATAGAAATTGCCAAACACTCCTTAAGAACACAAAGCCCACATTGCACAAATCCCAGAACTTCAAAGTCACAAAAGCACATAAGAATCCTTCCACTCTCCATCTCCCTCCCTCCTTCTGTCTCACCTCCAGCTGATGCTACCTTTCTTCATTCCTCATGGAGGGCAACCCCTCCCCTGCTGCATTTCTTGCCTGTTTGTTGCTGCCAGCATAGGTGGCTGCCACAGCAGTTGTAGATCGGCTCATGGCCAGCCGGCCGGCCTGATTGATGATCTCTCCTCTCCCCCCACCCTCCTCCTTCCCCTTCGGTGCAGCTAGAGCTGACTCCACCTCCTCCCAAGGCTGCTTCTTTTTCTCTCTCTCCCTCTCCTGCCCAAACTGCCTCCTTTTATAGCCTCTCCTGTCTCCACCCCCCCTCCTCCTCCTTTCTCATGAGGGAGGGTGAGCAGAAGTGAGCCTGGGCCCTTTGTCTCTCCCCAGCCACTCTGAAGCTCCGGAGTAGTACGTCCTTGCCTGCGCTGGCTCTTTCCCTCCCCCACTACACTTGGCTAGGCAGGGCTGCGTACCACCTGCCACTTGTTAATGTACCACAAGTGGTACGCGTACCACAGGTTGAAAAGCGCTGACTTAGATGAACTTTAGAAAGGTAGTTAAGGCAGAGATCCCCCATAGAACTTTTGACATCTGGATGATATTAGATGGTGGACCCTGAATTGAATTGTTGATTTAACCTGATTATTTTATTCATTTTGGTTTCATTCATGAATTGTTTTGTGAATTTTTATAATATAAACCATTAGGAATCTTTTTGGAGCAGGTGGGTTATAAAAATTGTAAACAAACAAACAAACATGGTGTGGAAGAGTCTTTTCTTTTCATTTGACGTTCATGTTTTCATTCTTTAGATAGTATCTTTGTCCTTCAAAATAACCAGTACTGTTTGATTGTAGCCTTTGTATTGACTTTGCTTGCCATAAACTGTGGGAGAGGAGTCCAACGCATCTAGAGGGCATTATGGTGAGGAAGGCTGTGTTATATGGTGGTGTAATTGCATCGACAAGAATAGGTCCTTGACATTTGTTGTGAATGTGGCTACTCACCCGCGTAAGAGCTTCAAGATTTAGCCTGATGACTGATTAAATTAAACACTTTGCTGTCTGGCATATCACTCTGTTGCCCACGGATGGTACAGATAGTCACTTAAAAATGTACAAACACAAGGAATCTATTATTGGCATTTTCTCTTGATTTTTCTCTGACGTTCAGCTTGAATTATAAGTGTTGTTGGCCGTGTATGGTTCCCAGCTTAAATTTAAATCTGTTATCTTTTAGAAGATGGCAACTAACTACAATCTCAGTAGCATACGGTACAGGCAGGTGGGAGATTTTCTTGGCTATGTTGTGAAAGAGAAAAATTAAAAAGGAGCCTACTATGCTGACTCACTAAGGCAAACAACTTACTATGGAATACATTCAGGCCTTAGCAAAAAAGCAGCTGATCCTGAGTCAGGGACTGACTAGTGTCTCCTCAAATTTCACCCCCCTTTTTAAAAAAAAATTCAATGCAATCAAACAATAGTGAGCACATAAATTGCATGCACTCTTGGTATAGTCGGATAAGACGTGGTGGCTCAGTGGTTAAGATGCTGGGCTTGCTGGCTGGAAAAGCTGGTAGGCCAGATTCGAGGTCTGGGCACCACATGATGGGGTGAGTTCCCATTCTTGCCTCAGCTCCTGCCAACCTAGCAATTCAAAAGCATGTAAATGCAAGTAGATAAATAGGTACCACTTTGCTGGGAAGATAATAGCACTGCGTGCCACATGACCACAGAAACGTCTTCACTGATTCAATGGCCTTGAAATGAAGATGAGCACTGCCCCCTATAGTTGACAATGACTAGTGGAGTAAAAATTGCAGGCACTCCTTTAAATTTTTTTTTTTTGGTATTGTCATATCAGTAATTGTAGATATTAGTGAAAACAAAAGAATAATTTATAGGCACACAAATAATTTGATGCACAGTTTGGGAGATTATTCTCCAGTGGATAAAAGCTTTAGTGGGATATAGCGATACTATGTTTATTTCAGGGTCTGGATATGGTTATTTGGCTGATCCAGAAAAAAGCTGCAGAAACACTCAGAACCAATTCTTAAATTAACAAGAAATCTTAAGTTGCATTTTAGTGTACTATCTGGTTTGATTTTAATATTGTTATCATCACTAATCACAAAATTGAAGTTCCATTTTTTTTTCTAATACTTTCTTGCACAATAGCTGAGTAATGGAGGGATTTGGCATTTGACCTTTTTATAGAAGCTTGTCCTATGACACATTTACAGCTCAGAATCAAGAATGAACACAGATTTCTTACTTGCCATTTTAAATTAATTGGGTCCCCTTTTCTCAGCTGTTCTAATAGTTCATCATCTGTTAGTTTATAATAAAGAACAAACAAGCCAGCAGTATCTATTCTTCATTTGTATTTAGGAGTAAAAGAACGAACTTGCAATTTTATGCTCCCTCACCTGGAAATAAGCCTCACTGAATTCAGTGGAACTTCCTAGATATAAATTATATAAATAAATTGGATTAAATTATTTATTTTAAAAAGGAATGCCTCCTGATTCACAAGACTGTCTTACATAGCTTTACCTTGGATTAAGTCCCACATTAGATAAGCATTAAATTGTATTAACATTTTTCAATAATCTCATGACTTGTCCATATGATCATGTACAAAAACTACCTTCCAATCACTTCAAATATGCTATGATAGATGCACATTGTGTCCCCTCTTTTAAATTCTTTGTATTTACAGCAAAGCATTACAGTTCGTCGGAAATTTATACCATGGTTTATAAATCATTGTACTGAACCAATATGGAGCAAATGGCTAAGTTTCTTCTTATTCCACAGTGCCAAATCTGGGGAGAAGACCATCTGCCATGGATTTGGAAATCTAGATTTCCTGTGGCCCAACCTGATTACAATGCAAAACAGAAGCATTACCTTATTTTGAGAACAAACCTGTGAAACTCTGCTGAGACACATACTGCAGAAAAAAAATGCAGCAAAGAGATCTTCTCCCAAAACATCGAGGTGGCTGTTCTTCCATATTGAATACAATATGGCAATAGCTAGGCAGAATGAACATGATCTTGTACATCATAATAACTTTGTCAGCTGGATTAACATGGTGACACTATAGTCATAGTAATCAATTACATAACCTACTTAGTGCCAAGAGCAAATTAAGCTGCTATAAATCAATGATGTCCACTTTAACATCTGACTCAATTATGCGTTACATATGAACAGTGAATTTTGAACATCTACAGCCATAATTATACTTAGGCTAAGTATGGTTTTGAGGTCTGACTTTGTTATCTATGTGCTAATTACATTAAGTCTGGTTCACTGTGACAAACTGTAAAAGGAAGTTGCCCTTAAAAATTAATTGGAAACTTAGATATATGCAGACTACAGCCACCTGAGTGCTATTCAGTGGTAGGCAATTGGTTCATGCAACACTTGGATAGCTTAGTGGTGCATTTCAGAGTCATTTAAAAATGCTAGCTTAACCTCTGAAGTCTGAAGCTGAGGTTTTTCTTATTGGCTCTCACTGAGGGCCTGTTTTGCAGTGTCCCAACACTCCTGAAATGTAATACTAAGTCAGGTTAATCAAGCTAAAAGAACACCTAAAGACTCAATTATTTTTAATAATCTTGCAGGTTGCACTTTTGTGGACTATGGTAGTTATAGTATTTTGGGATGGGATTGTTTAACTATAATTGGCTTATTATTCTTTTCAAAGTAGAATAATGGCAGAAGGAAATTATAAAAAGGGTTCAGGACTCTGAGTCTCAGCAAGATAGCTCTCTCAAATCAGAACAAAAGTAGACTAAATTTGGGAGTGTAGGGAACAGCAAGCCATGTGAATCCTGAGCTGGATCAGGGTAAGTGTTGTGGGGATAAAAGAAAAAAAAATCCTTAATGCCTTTCTAAAGGAGAGACAAGTGGATACTGCTGTGGAGATTGCTGTGGACAGCTCCATTGTAAGCCTGCATCATTCCTGGTCATATGACCCAAATTGGCGGGTATGGAGTCTACCCTGAGGTTTCTAGTGCACATATATACATAAACAAACAGACACAGCACAGTACAACAGGAGAACAGAACCACACACAGAGAAATGTAACATGAAGCTTTACTATAAAGAAGAAAATACAGATGCCTCCATTGGCCACAGCTGATAAAGGGGATGGAAAAAATATTGCTACTACTCTGCTGCCTTTCCCTAATTTTTTTAAAAGAAAAATGGTAATGATTTAATTTGTAAACTTCCTTGAAAGCAATTGTATCTGGAAAGGGGAGATAAAAAGTAAATAGCTAAGTTTGGCTTTGGGCATGTAATTTGTTCACATCCCAGGCATTTAGTGACTAGAATCCAGTAAGTGTGGGCCTTCCAGTGTTTTAGGAGGAGAAACAGTGGATGGATGTTGAAATAAAATGCATGTGAAAGAGATTAATTGCTCAGGGAAACTTCCAATTCCTGTCCAAAGAACACATCCAACCCTACCAAAATGTTTTATTTTCCACTGAATTCCATAGAAGAGGATTATAATGCAATCCTATTCATGTCTTTTTTTAAAAAAAAATAATAGGCACAGAAAGACAAGGTTGGTTGAAACCAGCTGAGGTTATTCGTGGTGATAGAAGTAGTGTGGGAAGGAAGGTAATTTTCATAGGACCTCAACAGGAGAAAGAGAGATTTTCATAGGACCCCGACGGGAGGTTTGTCTTTCCTCTATATTATTGGCCTGATGAAAACTGATACTAGTTAAAAAAAAAAAAACCCAGACAAAATTGGTTTTGTAAAAACGTTTACCATCAAGTTTGTTTCTCCTCTCTCTCTCTTTTTCTCAAGGGAAGATGGGATCATTATAAAAGCTTGTTGCATTGATAGTTACAGCAACATATATGGATGCTGCAATTCTCTTGATATTACCATCAACTGCTAATTTACCCTTTCAAGGGAGAAAATCAACTGTTTCTAATTGCAGTTCTTTTTCTTTCCATTTGGCTTCTAGGAGTGCTGAAGACCAGGACCACATTGTATTAAGGCTTTCCCAAGAGAATGTAAATGTCTTAGTTTACATTTTACAATATATTTCTTGTAATATTATTTTTAATCATTACCTATATATATAGCAGTTTTCCCTTTTTGATTTCAAAGTAGTTTACAAATAAAAATAAAAGCTTAAGCCATCAGCAATGAGACCTATAATGCTAAAACAAGATTCATTTTATAAAAATGAAATCAATATCATAGGCATTCTAAGAAATGGACAGAGTAATATTTATATTGATACAAGAAAACATTTGTAGCTCAGGGTTGAACTGTGGGTCCCTGGTGCTCTCTGAACTCGGTTGTTTTCTTGCAGACATTTCATTACCAAACTAGGTAACATCATCAATGCATCACCATCATCAGTAATATTAATGTTAAAAGTACTGGGTGAATAGACATGTCTTCATTTTTTTTTTGTCTAGACCAGTATTTCTCAACCTTAGCAACTTTAAGCATGGCTGGCTGGGAAATTCTAGGAGTTGAAGTCCACACAACTTAAAATTGCTGAGGAGACTGAGAAACATTGGTCTAGAAGAAGACAGCCTGGAAGGCAGTCAAATTTTCTTTAGTTTCTTCTCTCAGCCTATTCCTTAAAGTATCACATGGTAGCCCATAGTGTCATCTTAAAAAATCCTTTTTTGTGCAATGGAATGACATGTAGTATGAGTAAAGTTTAAAAGAATAATAAATGAAATGCAAAGAAATCAAACATATATAATGGTTAGTGTAAGGTCCTGCCTCAGCTACATCTACTCAGGAAAGCATGACTTGTGAAACAAGCATTATTTCAAAAGAACTTTTACTGAGAGAAAGTGATTGCAAGGAAGTCAGGCGGAATCTGAAGTTCCCGCTCAAACCATTAAGCAAATTCCCCAATATGCAAAGCCCACCCCAATGCCCCAGTCCATCAGGAGCCAATCTGTTGGCGTGAAGAAGTTATGAGAACTGAGAAGGTGATAAGTCGTCTTCCTGGCACTGCGACCTTGGTAACAGGGTGGAACTGGTCGGATAGGAGTCCATCCAGATGGCCCATCTTCCAATTCCCATACTAATACATCAAAGCAAAGCAATAAGCTCTCTATTTCCCCATCTACATCCTCCCTCCCCTCGGAATGGCAGCATTCTGACAGGGCCTGACACTTAGGATGTTGGACAAGGATTTGGGAAACCCATATTTGGAGCTCTGTTCTCCAGTCAATCAGTCTAAACTATCACAGAGGGCTATAATGAGAATAACATTGGAGAAATCTCATGGACACAATGTAAGCTCCTGGAGATAGATGAAATATGTATGCATTAAATACATAATAAATGTAAATTACACTGTGGCTTTAATGCCAAATTTGGACTGTTTTGGACAACAACCAATAGCTGAACATGCACACACACACACACACACATCTAGCTGCTGTTTCCACTGACCAGAACTGGGCCAATCAAAAAGCCCATTTTTCTTCTTCCATTAAATACACCAACATAATTTAATGGCTGCATCTGTTTTATTGTCTTCTGTTAGGTTACAGAAACTGAGTCAGCGAGAAACATGCTGCTCAGCCTCCAGGCAAAATAATCTCTGGCATTTCATCTACTTCTTTGGAAACTGGAAAGGGTAAAAAAAAAAAGCCACACTATATTGTCATTGAATAACAAAGGCAGAAATTCTACACCTGATGACCTGGGGAGGAATATGTCCCACAGAATTTCCTTTTAAAGAGTTGGTTTGAAACGGGGAATAAATTCTGATTCCCATTTTAGGATCCTCTCTGTTTACATCTGAATTAGTTACTTCTATTAATTCTACTATTGTCCACCTCTTCCTTCTGAACTATAGGAAAGTTTTGATATTAATTTTTAAAGCTGGGTTATAAAGTGATGACTGCAGTAAGGATTTGGAGGTTCTCTTTAATGGCTTAAACATACACTCAGTGATAGCCTAAGGCCACACTGCACATTACTTTAAATATGTAACCAGCAACTATCTTCTTTCCTTCTAGAATACACAAAAGGGACTTGATCTAGATTTAGCTCTTTGTCCCCAACTGTGACCCCCTATATTGACAATTTACATTGTCCAAACATGACCCGATATAATAAATGGGCAACTTTGGGGAAATGAAGAAATTGGGGGTGAGATTGCATTTGGACTAGAATAAAGAAAGAGGAACCTTGGAGCTAACCACCGGGCCTTTGAAATAATACATCATTTGGCCCTTATGCTCATGGTCTAACATATGCTTAACATACAAAGGGCTCTGCCCTTGGCATCTCTAGAGATTTGGCAGGGAAAAAGTCAGTTCAGCACCCCTGGAAAGCTGCTTACCATCATTTAGTTGACACAGGGGTAGACAGACCAATGGAACGACTCATTATGTTCAGGCAGCCAAATATCTTGAGCTTCAAAAGGATCTGTCACTTTCACAAAGGTGAAAGCTCTTTCATAAAGCCCTGTCCTTTTCTCACTTCTAAAAGGAAAGCAACCATGTTGTTACACTTTGCCTCACTTCTGGAGTGTTGTCAACCTCATGGAATTGCTGTAGCAGATTGAATAGAAAATCTTGATGGTCCAAAGTACCCCAGTAAGGCACATCATGGAAACTTTATACATCTCTACTTTGGATGGTCTTGCAGACTGGCTGTTGGTTCTCAGTGAAGTATCTGAATTATGCCACATTACTTTCAAGTCAAAGTGCATACAGTAGTATTTGAGGCTGATTAATTTCTTTGGGCATATAACCCAGGAAATCTCCTAACCTTCCTTCAGGTAGAAAAATACAAAACAGTACATGTATTATTTTCTTTTATGATACCCTAAGTCAGATATTTAAATCTTGATATTGAGGTGAATTAATTTCTTTATGCTCATCAGTTATGCTCTCATTGTCACATCTCTCTAACTGTATCTTTGCATAGACTTGGAATCTCAATGAGGTTATTGAAAAGGCTGTCATAGCTAATACTTTGTTGTAATCTGTCTTCTCATTTCTCAGATGTTTTTCTCTCCCGGAAAAGAGGATGCTCTCTTTCTTTCTTTCTTTCTTTCTCTTTCTTTCTTTCTTTCTTTCTTTCTTTCTTTCTTTCTTTCTTTCTTTCTTTCTTTCTTTCTTTCTTTCTTTCTTTCTTTCTTTCTTTCTTTCTTTCTTTCTTTCTTTCTTTCTCTCTCTCTCTCTCTCTCTCTCTCTTTTACTTCAAGATGCTTTAGAAGTTCTTTTGCCTTTTATTTAATAGCGATTTGGAGTTTTCTTGCAAGGCCATGGTTGGATTTGCTTTCTTTCTTTCTTTCCTTTTTCTAGTTCCATTAATCCATTGGCCCTCCCTTTCCATCTCAAAAAGATTGTGGACCTGAATTCTCTCCTCATATTTTGCTTCGAGATTCATTGAGATGTAGGAAACTAGAGAGGGAGGGAGGGAGGGAGGGAGGGAGGGAGAGAAGGAAGGAAGGAAGGAAGGAAGGAAGGAAGGAAGGAAGGAAGGAAGGAAGGAAGGAAAGAAGCAAGCAGTTAAAGGTAAATGCAGGAACCACATATACCACTATGATAATTTTTTTCAGAATTTTCTTTTCCTTTATGGGGAAAGCCAAAGACTAAAAGCAGTTTCTTTAATATCACACTGAAGGAAAATTGTCATTTATTTTTGCAGTCCTAAAACTGGAAAGTGGGGAAGAGGTGGCCATTATAATACACAGAACTAAACTGCTCATGAATTTTATTATATAAGTTTGTCAAAGAAAAAAAGCAAAATAACAAAGGATAAAAACAAATGGTTCCAGAAAAGGCTAAAATGCAAAGAATTTGCACTGGCCTTATTCTTGGTAGTAACATCTACTAAGGCATCTTTTATGATATTTCATTCCTGGGACATATATGTTGACCTATGCCTAGCAAAAAAATTCCTGAGATATCTACTGTGAATTTCTAGGTGAGCAAAAACTCCTGCAGTTTCCTAAGATTTAGGGAAATCCTGTTCAACCAATTAATAGTTCCTATTCCAACATTACCTGTGAGTACACTTCAAGGCTTTATAAAACATAATGGAGAAGATAATTGTCATCCAAGTTATCTAGCAAGACAACAATCTGCTACATAAATGGCATAAAAACATTTTTGTTCTTTGCAGTAAATATTTATTTCCCTGTATTCTACCTAGGTGGATTCTATAAATGGCTCAAAGTTCACTGAACACCACATACATACAACAGGTTGAATGTTTCATCAAAATGATCTGCTAAATAATACAAACAGCAGTACTTAATTCTTAGGTCTAGCCTTCAGTTTGATTCAATGATCCAGGAATTACAGCTACAATCTCCTGTTTTTTCTTCATTACCTCCAGTATTTTTTGTTGGGGGAGGGGACATTGAGAGGGATTTCCACCTGACACATAGCTACTCCTTTTCAGTGAAGATTGTCCCTCCCCCAGACAATGGCATCTTTCAGCCGCAGCAGAGGGTGTGGAGGCAGAAGCATATTGGAAGATTAAGCCATTTTTAGAATGACACAAATCGTGGGCAACAGAGCTATGGCTTCTCTCCCATCCATAAATAATAATAACAATTTTAAAAACCAGCTACCTCTGTTCTAGGCAGAGACTAGTCTTAATGTTGAGAAACACGTGGGGATGGGGTTTTTTTGGCATAAGAGGTGATAGTGAATAAAAATTTACATTTACCAACAGGGAATTGACGTGTGTTTCAGGAGCTTTGTCGATTTCACTGCAATTTCACTGAAGAAATTGGTTTTTTGCTTCTATTCCATCAGACCCAGCAGAGAGACACAGATTAATCAGAGCTCACTATATTTTAATCTGCCCATTCAAGCCTAGGTGCATATTCTAGGCATTCAAGTGACATTTCTTGTATGAAAAGTATGCCAGCCAAAATTGAGATACTAATTTTTTGCAGATGTTTCCTGTGCTAATTGTTGGCATCTACAAACATTGGTGCTTGAATAGCTACTACCAATTTGTATGTATCTATAAACAAATAAAAGCACTATTCAGGATATATTTCTTTTGCTTGATTGGAGGTTTATTTTGGGGGGGGGGGATTTTCCAGAATATCCTCTGATGTTGTGTTGAATGGAAGGCATATTAGGTTCAATCTGTAGTAAGTTAGTTGCCCTTAATTTTTTTACATTGATTTCTATACAGTCAAATCAATGTGACTCATAGTCAGTGTTATCGTGTTAAAGTAAGTTCTAAGAGCAAAGAAAGTGAACTTTGAACATAATGTATTTCTCTTATATATAGTAATCATAATTCAGAGCCTTTTTAAAAATATTCCCCTTGTTCTTTTTAAGGTCCTGATGCATTTTTCCTTAACCATAACACAATCATGCCCACACAATATCACATTGTCCTTATTTCATCTCTAGCCTATGAGTAAAGCAGTTTTATATTGTTGCTAATTGTGTAGTACATTAAAAGTTGTATTTCCCCTCTTATTCCAACACTGTTCCTTTATGATCTAAAGGTGTGTAAAATTTATTTTGCATAATCATCAACCTTGGAAGAAAAGTCATCCAAGGTGAGTGTAACTGGAGATATGATTATGTGTCTGATGAGGGGAAGATACACCCACTACCCTCTGGTCATTCGTCAGCCTCCACAACAACCATTCAGCCAACAATCTTAGTAGCTGCGAAATTGAAAGTATGTCCTTGTTCATTGAAATATGAGGCTACCAATGAGTTTAGGTCTCCTCATCTGACCACTTTCTTGTGTCCTTGCAATCTGGTGGTTAGCTTCCTCCCCAGTTTTGCAGCTACTAAGATTGTTGGCCATACAGGTACAAAGATAGCCAGGGAAATGATGGAAGCCTGGGCAACGGGGCCCTTGTCAGTCAACAGGAATGCTGATTTACCAACAATTTATCAAATACTTAGGAGATGAGGACTTGGCAGCATGAGGAAACAACAGCCAATTGCCGGCCATCAACACACCAATCAACCAATAGGAAGGCATCACATAAATATGCATAGAATAGCCCAAAGCACACATTCTGGTAGAGAGAAGTTCCCTGAGGATGGGCTCCAGCATGAGTCTGAAAGCTCAGAAGGCTAAACCTCTGGTCCTGGTGACTGACCCAGAATGGATCTTGCAACCATTTCTCTCCCTGCATTTGCTCTCTCCATTAGCATTTTGTTTCTTGAGTTCCTTTCATATTTCCTACCTCTCCGCCTTTCGTGTTCCTGACATCAATACTCTTTCAATGCTTCCAACCAAAGTAGAGGAGAGGAGATCAGGTTTCTGTTACATTATTTGAGAAAGAAGAAGAAAGTTTGTATTAAATATTATATTCTGCAATGTTTTAAGAATTTTAAGAATTATCAGTTCTGTTTTTCCTCACTGAGGTAGCCAGAAAACAATGAGAGATGCTGGTGCAGTTTACTTCTCTATTTCTTTGTGTTTGTCAATTTCAATCTCTCTCTCCTCCCCCACGTAAGACAGTGGTTGAGCAGATGGTCAGTTTCTGTGTTTCTGCTCTATAGGACCTAACTAAACATCATGGTAGGATCTCCTTCCCAATTCTTGAGAGCTATTTATCTCCTCCTGTCTTTGTACATTTATTTTTTATGCAAATGAACTAAGGTGAGAGACCCCCCAACTGGGGATGGGAGATGGAAGAATAGACAAACAAGCCTAGAGAATCCCAATTCAATTTTACAGTAGAATTGAATTCTACCCAGACTGTAGTCAGAAATTGGACCCATATGCCTTCCTGAGTATAAACTATGGAAGAGCAAAATCAATTCATTTAGATATACTTTTTTTAATTTTCAGCCTGTATAAGAGACAGAGGGGGCATTCAGATATACAAAAAGGTAAAGCATCCCATATATTTGTAAATACTATGTAAGGCAGAAAGGATGAATCTGCAAATCCATTGTTTTCACAGTGACTCAATAAAATAGCAAAAAAGGAGAAAGAATGGAATACCTTTTTATTTCCTCTCCTCTTTTTAATGATAAGTTCTTTGACTGAAACAACAGTAAATGTTGCACTTAAAGCTCAGCTTAAATCAGTTGAATCTACTTAGCCAGTTTAAATGCCCTGTTGCAATTTGAACAGCTATAAAAATGAAAACATCTATTGCTTACGAAGCCTTCCCAAGGTTATAAGACCTTCCTTGTATCCTGAAAGCAATGTTTAAAGCAGCCTATTACAACAACAGTTTTATGAGCCAAGGGTTTTAGCCTTTGTTATATGAAGGCAATGTCTTATCCAACGGAAGTCACTAGTGAAATAACCTCAGGTAGATAACTTGCCTGACTCAGAGCAATAAGCAATAAGCAATATAACTAAAATTCAACAGAAATCATCAGAAATAACTGAATCAAAATAATGGGAGGAAGGGGATGATGAGCAAGGATCAAGATTTATGTAAAGGACAGAAATAGGAGACAACAGAAAGTGAACATGGCTACCAGAAGCTTCCTACACAACAAAGGGGATAGGAACCAGGAGAAGCTACGCATTTTCTACTATCATTCCCTTCCTAGAAACTGCTCAGCTGTGCAGATGTAAGGCATACAGGTAGGATACTATGGCTGGGAGCAAAGGACTTTTGGATAGTTTGCATTTGATCTCCAGACTGTAAGTGAGGAAGACACAACTATTTGCAGAGACTGAAAGTAAAGAAGAATGAAGGATTTCTGACAGAAGAAAAATATGGGCAATCAGTTTATTATGATCTTCATGACTTCCCATTTAATGGGTGGGGTTTATTCTGGCCCATTTCTAATGCTGTGTTAATAACACAATTTTTGACAGAATTAAAAAAAACTGTAGTTGTCTATTACTCCTAACCCCAAGTTTTCTGATTTTCAAGGAAAGATATATTTGCTACCTAGGTAAATATGTCTACAAACTTAAGGACAGCAATCAGTTTGAAAATGCAAGTTTGTTTGGACAAATTTGGCAGATAGCTCAAATAGCAAGGAATTACTTGGTTACCAGAACAAAGTGCTTTGAGATTGCAGGAGGAGAGCCAGGTTAGGTAGCTAATAGTCAGAATTAGTTTGATAGCATCGAATTTTATTAAAAGGCATCACTTTTGAGGAAGGGAGGATAAGAGAACCATTAAAACATGATCTCTATCCCTCTCCAGTGTAAGCTCTTTCTCACATCCTGTGTTTAATTTGCACAGTTAATTGTGTTGTAATGTCACATTTTCCTTTAGTAACAGCATTTCACACTTAAAGATAATTTTATATTTACAGGGTTAAATAACATGCCAGCACCTGATTTGGAATTAGTTTCAAAGGAAGGTTTCCCCTGCAGGAGAAGGGAAGATTTTAAGGTTGATTTTGACTTGTCTGCAACTGTGCGTAGGTATTGATGCATACCTACACTGCAAGCGATTGATGGGTAAATGCAGGTTGCATATGGTTGAAGATGGGCCACTGACCTCCCAAATCTAAATTACAGGTAATCTCCGAGTTGTGAGCATTCCCTTAATGAACGTTTGAAGTTATGCAATAAGCGCCCCCTAGTGCTTACGAGCAAATCCTGAAATGATGAATATTGCGGTACCATGGCATTCGTTCACCCTCACGAGCGACCGCAGTGGCATTGCAACATTCACCCTGATTATTCCCTCCCTCCCCACCCCTGGCCCAGGTCTCCCTAGGCACTAGGCCTTCAATACTCACCCTGCAAAGATCAAAATCCTTCACTTTCTTGGCTGCTCCAGGCCTTCGGTGAGTTCGTAGAGAATGGAGGCTTAAAGTAATGCAAGATCATGCGAGATCAGTGGTGTGAGCTCTCACACTACTGATCTCGTGTGATCTCATGGTACTTTAGGCCTCTGTTCTCTGCAACAGAGAATGGAACTGAAGCCAGGGGACGCTTCTGCATACCTCTGGAGGCTGGCTCCAGGTGCCGGAGGCCTTTTCCAGGCCACTGCCTCCCAGATCTGAAGCCGGGAGATGCTTCTGCGGCTCTCCGGAGACTTGTTTCTGGGTGGCAGCAGCCTGAAAAAGGCCTCCGGCACCTGGATCGGGCCTCAGGAGGGCCACTGAAGCATTCCCCGGCCTCAGATCCGGGCAGCAGTGGCCTGGAAAAGGCCTCAGATGCCCGGATCCGGCCTCCGGAGGCACGCAGAAGCGTCCTCCAGCCTCAGATCTAGGCGGCAGCAGGAACCACGGCAGAGAGGAGATGGATCTTTTCAAGATGAGTCTGGCATGGCATGAAGGGAGGGGGAAGCATGAAGTATCTTAGTGGGTTGGGGAGGGCTTGGGGGCCAGTTCCCATGAGATACCTCATGTTCACTTAACAAGCAGGGAGTGATCTCGTTTGAGGTACGAGATTCATTCCCACACGTTTTGGGGTTACGAATGGAATGTGCAGGCTCCATTATACTCGTAACTCGAGGACTACCTGTACACATTGTGCAGAGATGTGTGTCCTGCATACTGATTGGTTCATCCAACTTCCTGTTGGGGCTTTGATATTTTAACACCCCTAGCAGAACATTATCATTTGCAGAAATATAAATGTAACAGCTATGCAACCATCTCTGAGTGACAAATGCTTTCCCTAACATGCATGGATGCAGAAGTCCAACACTGCCTTAATCCTCTCCCCTCCCTCCTAATATCTACAGCAACTTCCTTTGCCCTCACTGAGCTCTAATTTCAAGGCAGCCACTGTGTACATACTTAAGCCCATAGAATTCAGAATAACTTATTTTTGAGAAAATATTCCAGTCAGTTATGATTGAATGTAATGTCATGGATTTTTAAAGAAGGCTTCCCCAATGTGCCGTTGCACTTATTACAGTCCTGTACATTGTACCCAACAGCTTATTGAAGCAAATGGAGGGAAAGTTGTCCAGAAAAAAAGGACTCTAAGACAAAAGTTATTGTACTTGCAAAAACTGTAAGCTGAGAGCAAATGTTTGAACAACCCACCTTTATTGGATACTTCAGTATTTTATTTAAAAGAAAGGAAAGGAGAGGAGAGATTGTTAACATTGGCATCAAAGTAATACAGGAAATAGGAATGAAAGAAGAGAGAAAAGTAAATAAATAAGCAAGTGTGCTCACAATAGAAGGAGGCTGTGACATATTTGTCCTTTAAAGTGAAATTGAGAGAATCCATGCATTCATGCTCTCTCTCTTTCTCTCTCTGTCTCTCTCTCTCACACACACTCTTTTGAATGCATTTATATTTGAACCTATATTTAATGATGTCCCCTTTTTTAAAAAAAAAATCAGGACAAAAACTATCTCCTTATGCATAGGCTATCTATGTATTTCAGAATTTAATTCAAAGAGTTGGTTCTGACCTTGAAAACTTCTCATGAGAAGCAGCTTTCTTCCACATTAAAGTCATCCCCTGAAACACACTTATCATTTCCAGGTCCACATTAATGGAAATGATGGAAGTGGTCTTTTCCCCTCTAATTCTGCACTCGGGTTCCATAGAGTATCCTGTCACACAGCCCTGCTTTTATACATTGCACTTTCCATGCTGGAATCCAAGGTCTATGGGATTTGAGCAGAGCCACCTGATGCTATGCTGCAGGTCCCATAAAGTTATTTTTCTATAGTGCCACAATTGCATATTCTTGATAGGTTGATCCTCTGACACACCAAGTAAGAAATGGCAACTACAAACATTGGTCAGATGTATTGCTCTATCTATTCTTCTACATGGACCTCTTAGTGAGGCATAAGCCTACCCTGCAGTGGCTAAAGGATAACAAAAAGGGGCAGACGTGGGTGTTCCACACAGCCATACATCCAGGATCCTTGGAATCTGAATATAAATATAGACAGTCTCCTCTCATACTGAATAACTGTGCTTTGGGATGCAGCAGAGCTACATAATAATAATAATAATAATAATAATAATAATAATAATAATAATAATAATAATAATAATAATAATAATAATAATAATAATAATAATAATAATAATAATAATAATAATAATAATAAAAAGTTGGAAAGGACCTTGGAGGTCATCTAGTCCAACCCCCTGCTAGGCAGGAAACCCTATACCATTTCGGACAAATGGCTGTCCAGTCTCTTCTTAAAAACTTCCAGTGTTGGAGCATTCACGGCAGGTTGTTCCACTGGTTAATTGTTCTAACTATCAGGAAGTTTCTCCTTAGTTCTAGGTTGCTTCTCTCCTTGATTAGTTTCCATCTGTTGCTTCTTGGCCTGCCTTCAGGCGCTTTGGAAAATAGCTTGTCTCCCTCTTCTTTGTGGCAGCCCTGAGGTATTGGAACACTGCTATCATGTCCCCCCTCGTCCTTCTCTTTACTAAACTAGACATATCGCAGCACAGCCTAGCAAATGGTTGAGTATTTGCTTAATGACAACAAAATAAAGTATAAGTAAATCAATAAATGAAATGGAAGAAAAGACGGCCATAGAAGACACATTCATTCTTGCAAGGCAGGCTTTCTCTTACATTATGGAGTCCTTGATGCGCTCTGAGTTTGGTTGTTTCCTTGCAGACATTTCATTATCCAACTAATTAACATCATCCATACACATCTGCAATGAAACCTCTACAAGCAAGCAAGCAAGCAACCAAGCTCGGAAAGTATCAAGGACTTCACAATTCAACCTTGAGCTACATACAGTATACGCTCTTCTATTGATTTCACTTATACTTTCTGAAATATGTGTTAACCCAGGAACAAACTGTCTGGTTCAGAGAAAGAAAAGGTGAGATGGGAGATGGGTGTCTAATCACCCATGTGGCCAAAGGATGGCTAAAGGATGGGAGAAGACTTCAGGGATGAGACACAAGGACGATCTTATAAGGCAGGGGTCTTCAAACTTGGCCCTTTTATGACTTGTGGACTTCAACTCCCAGAATTCCTCAGCCAGGCACGCTGGCTGAGGAATTCTGGGAGTTGAAGTCCACAAGTCATAAAAGGGCCAAGTTTGAAGACCCCTGTTATAAGGTATCAGCAGAATCAATTGGAGTCATCATATTTACTGTTCTCAGAATGTGTCATATAAGCACCTTCTTCATTCTCCTCAACACCAGTTATACATGCTGAGTACAAGATTGGGTTGCTCCAGCTGCTGGTTGCTTGAATTCCAACCTTGTGGTACAGAGGAGACGTGAGAAAATGTACTCTGGGACTACAGGATGGGGGAGTTTGTGGCATGGCGAGGAGGCTGTCTGGATTTGTCCAAAGTGTGGCAAGGAAGGGCCCAATTGATGCAATTGGGAGGAGGCACAGCCTTTGGGTTCTGTGGCTGTTAATTTTATGATTGCACTTTTATTTTGAAATGTCTTTCCCTCTATTCTTTTTACATATATTGACTAAACTTGTGCTGAGGGAAGAAGGTGCTCTTTAATTTTTTTTCTTTTGAGGAAATGGTGGCATTTGGCATAGGGCTTCAACCCACACATAAAAAAGGCAATCTTTTCCAGGTTTCAGAATGGATCTACAATTAACTAACAATTTCTGGGAATTTAAGTTTTATTTCAGGAGCACTGATTAACAAGACATAACCCACCACAATCAAGCCAGAGGTTGGTCTGTGGTAATGTACAGCTTTACTTCAGGATAAATTTAAAAAGTGTTATAAAATAAGTAAATTAGCTTTCTTGATATTTCAAATGATAAAAGTATTTAATCTGTTAACATGTGATGCCATTATTCCTTCGTACTGCAGGTTTATTTATAAATTAATACTGAAGTAGATTAACAGCAAAGTCCTGCCTGTCTATTTAGATTCAAGCCATTATGATTTCAACTGCATCCTAAACTGCATTATTCAAAATGGTATTGTAAAATTAGGCCAAATTCTATTTTCTTCTTATGTGGATATAGTAAGACCTTTGAGAACATGCAGAACTAAATAAGGAAAGCAAATACATGGAAAGCTACTCTTAGTATAGCTGTGAAATTCATCTGTTGACACAAGCAGTTTCAAGAAAACATCTTTTTCTGGAAAGCAAAACAGATTGTGATGTTCCTTGTGGAGAATATTTCTAGAAAACATTCCTACTATCTTCTCTTTTCTTCATCTGATTTTCTTCCCCCCTTCGCCCACCCGACCCCCTAACTCCCTCTAAGAGTTCCTTAATTAATGCTGGTGTTGACAGATGATGGCAGCCATGTGACAGAGCAATATTGGCATTTCAAGCTTGGTAAAAGGATGGCATGCTTGCCAATGACAAGGCACAGGGCCAAGATAAAAGGGACATGGAAGATCCACAGGCTGATGCATTTTATTATTGAAAAGTAAAGGCAGCAGTTGGCTTCCTGATTTCTATCCATCACTACCACCACCTTCCAAATCCCCTAACTATACATTATAGTCTGCCTGAATGTTTCAGAAGAAAATTAATCAGGAAAACAACTTGGATTAAATCCCTGGTATAATAATACAGAATTAGCAAGCCCTTCACTTCTCAGCAATTGTTTCAGTCCTAAATCTATCTTATCTTATCTTATCTTATCTTATCTTATCTTATCTTATCTTATCTTATCTTATCTTATCTTATCTTATCTTATCTTATCTTATCTTATCTTATCTTATCTTATCTTGTCTTGTCTTGTCTTGTCTTGTCTTGTCTTGTCTTATCTACCTACCTACCTACCTACCTACCTACCTACCTACCTACCTACCTACCTATCTATCTATTCCCCCTCCCCTCTCTCCCCTCTCTCAATTATTATCCATCATGGCACAATTGTTAGAATGCAGTATTGCAGGTTAATTCTGTTGACTGCCAATTGCCAACAATTCGGCAGTTCGAGTCTCACCGGCTCAAGGTTGATTCAGTGTCCCATCCTTCTGAGGTTGGTAAAATTATGATCCAGATTGTTGGGGGCAATATGCTGACTCTGTAAACCTCTTAGAGAGGGCTGTAAAGCACTGTGAAGTGGTATATAAGTTTAAGTGCTATTGCTATTGCTATCATCTATATATCATCTGAATTTTCCATATCAAATCTAGTTTATTACTCCAGTTATTACCAGGAATTGCAGGACACATATATAATAAATGAACAAGTGGATAATACAAACAAAGCTAGATATCTTTTTTAAAAAAGAATGATCAGGAGACAGTTTGAATGGATGTATGGATGGGCTTCTAGACAATCACTTTAACAGTGAGATGGGTGGCATATAAATTAAATAAATAAATAAATAGATAGATAAATAAATCCGACTTTGTTAAGAAATATTGACCATTGTAAAAAAAAAAGCAGAAAACCAACAAAACCCCCGACATTATTAAAATACTTATTAAATTCTTTAATAAAATGTTTTCAGCTTAAAGTCTTTCTCCACAATCTAAATTATGAACACATTGTATTTAATATATACTGTAGCGTGATATCACCTAGCAATCTCTTTCTGGTATCCAGGATACTTAAGTGTTAATTGGAAGCTTCCTGTTAGGTTGTCCCTGCTTTCTCTTCCATATATCTGGGGAATATCTATTTCCCAGACATAAAATGTATGTGTGAGGGGGAGAAAGTTTTACTCATGTTCTATAATGGTGTGAGTTCTGCTATAGATTTTATAATAAAACAGCATTCATATTCTGCTATTTTAAAAACTGAAAGCAAATGGAAAGAAGCCACACTGATTTGTTAGGCTAGGTAGGCATGAGCTGACTAATAAAAGGAAATTCATCGTGACTCTCACAGGAAGCCCCAAACACCACTGTTTTTAAAAACTGAATATTGCTAATCACTTTTTCCAGAATGAAAATATCCAGTGCTTCTCCATTAAAAATTCACTTTTGATCACCACAGCCCATTTTCTCCTGATCTCTCATAGCAATAACCCTGTCATCCAAATATCCACCAGGTCTTGGTGTCAATATTCTTTTCAACCTACAGTTGAACCTTGAGATAACACTAGGAGAACCCTTTTATTTCACTTATGTGAATATTGGATAAAGTCTGTTTTTGATTTTAGTAATAGTTAACCATAGTTTTAGATTCTATAAATATATGCATGAGGATTTGAGACTTCCTGAAATAGATCTATGCTTCTTTTGGTTTCTTTTAAGATATATTCAGTTAAGTAAGTTGTTAAATAATTCATTAATGACTATATGAATTGGGGTGCATAATTATTAATAAATTAAGGACAGGGAACACTCATTTTAATATACCACATATTTTAATCTAACATGGTATCCATGGAGAGCACTTGGGTGATATAAGAGAGGACTCTAAAGCTATCATTTTCATTTGTTCCTCACTTACCTCTCAGCAGCCTCATTCAATTATATAAAATGCTTAATTTTTTTCCAGCCTGCCTTTCAATGTCATGCTAGGGCTGCACTTAAAAAAACAGTGGATAGGGCCAGGTCCAAAATTATAACTAATTTTGCTGTATTTATGGCAAGCTTCACCCAACAGATGGGACTGAATCACTTAGGCAGATTCACTAGAAATCCAAGCTCTTTTGATAAGTAATATTTTTGGAAGAAATTAGGGAACCATAACCAAAGAATTTCAGCCGTGTTTCAAGAACAATCTTAATTTCTTTCTCTATATGTATATGTGTATGTGTATGTGTATATACATATATTTGTGTGTGTGTGTGTGAAATTCTTTTGTAACCTTTTTCTTCCTACCTAGAGAATATAATGGATTACATGGGCTATTCTCTTGAGCACTGTGTGAGAATTACCTTCACAATTTATAATGAAATGTAATGAAACAAAGGGAAGATGAGGTGTCTATGGTCATATCCCTCCTGGATAGTTAAGGCTACCTGGGTGTTTGTGTGTGACGTTGCTGATTCTAGTGATGGTTAATTCATCCTTGAGAAAGGGGGTTGTTCCTCCACTCTTAAAGAGGCATTGGTTTACCTCCACCTCAAAAAGTCATCACAGGATCCCACCATATTGGACAATGTCTGTCCACTACCCAATCTCCTTTTTTTCAAGGAAGGATGTGGAGAAGGTGATTGTGCGGCAGTTTCACCAGACCCTGGATGAAGCTAGTTATCTGGACCCCTTTTAATCCAGGTTTCAGGCCTGGATGTGGGGGAAAAATGACATTGGTCGTACTTTTGGATGATCTCTGGTAGGAGTAGGATAGAGTTGGTATATCCGTCTTGGCTCTACTTGGCCTTGCTGCAGCTTCTGGATTGGCTCTGGGAATTGGGAGAAGGTGGTACATTATTATGCTGGTTATATAAGGGGCTGGTCCTAGTTGATTAAGAGGAGAGATCTTGCCCTCAGCTCCTACTATGGGGTGTGCTATAGGGTTCAGTGTTTTTTCCACTCCTGTTTAACATCTACATGAAACCACTGGGGAAAACCGTCACCTGAGGTGAGGTATCAACAGTATGCTGATGATACTAAATTACATCTCTCTCCTCTGGTGAAATTAAATGATGCTTTGGATGTCTTGTCCTAGTGCTTGGAGGCTATTCAGGCTTAATTGAACCCTGGCAAGAGCAACTGGCTTTGTCTGAATCATGAGGCTCTACTCACAGTTACTCATGCCTTGGTCATCTCCAATTTTGTATTGCATTGAACATTGTAATGTGCTCTACATGGGGCTGCCTTGAACAATATGTTTAAGAGTAGCCAGAAACCAAACGATGCAAAATATGACAGCAGATGGAGAGATGTTACAAGCTATAAACTGTGGATCGCATTGCTTGCCAGTTTGCTTCCAGATTTAATTTAAGGTGCTGGTTTTGAACTTTAAAACCCTACATGGCACGGGGCCAGGTTATATGAGGGATTGCTTCTCCCCAATTACATCTACCTGTCCTAACAGATCAGGTATGTTGCAAGTCCCATCTATTATGAAGTTCCACCTGATGGGACCCACGAGACCAGCACCCCCCCACACAACGTCATCCCTCCTGAGGAGAGATTAGCCCCAGCCCTCATGACTTTCCTGAAAGCTCTTAAAACTTGTTTTTTTCTAACAAGCCTGAAGATCCACTGATAGGAGCTTGCATGCTGGTTGTATTATATGTAATATCTTTTCTCTTGTGATCTTGCTTTATTTATGTTCATTGTTTCTAACTGGTTTTATAGAATGTTTTAATTGCTGGTTTCTTTGTATGCCATCCGGAGTCACTTCATGTAAGATGGACAGCCATATAAATCTGACAAATAAATATATTCTGAAATAATTTCCCTCTTCCATCTCATCAAAAATTATAATTTGATAAAGGTCTCTGTGTACCATGCTCCATGCTTTTGGGGGCACAGGGGACACAGTAGAGGAGACACAACCCTCTATTCTCAAAGTATTTCATGTGACAAAAAGAACGATTGAAAAAAAGTGTTAAAAATAGTTATGACAAGCCATAAAAAACACTAAGAATCACAATACAAGTTTTATACCATCAAAGTGTCTACAGACCACATACAGCTCTGTATCCCTAAGATTCATTGTTCTTTTACTTGTCTTATAGTCACTCTACTTTAAAAAAAGGCCACCAAAAATCCCTCTCATACACACACAAACACAGAGAGACACAAAAAGACACTACACTCTTTGTGAGTAATGGCTAGCTCATGATTCTATCTCTGCATGGCCAAATCAGTAGGGTTTCTCTAAAGAATTTGGCTTCAGCCAAATAGCTTATGGCATTTGTTAATATCCGTCTGTACCACAGGCTTCTATATAAGGAAACCATTCTCTTTCTAATCCACAAAGCAATCTCTAAAATTAGAACTGACCCTCTTTCTCTTTAGAGACACATAAAAGAAAGTACTAGACCAAACATAAGACAAGAGGAAAAAAAATCACCTAGGCAGAGAAGGTTCCTATTTGTGCTCAGCAACTTTTGGTTCAATCACTGGAATTGGATACAACTTGCAAAATGAGGGACCCTGTAGCACATTTGGTTGCTTTACAAACCACAGAGGGAGAGTCGCCAAGTTGGACAATATGTAAAATAGGAAATTTGCAAACCTATTCAGCAGTGCTAGAAATCGGCAGGAAAATGATCTGGCAATATTCCACATTGAAACTTGGAGCATTTAATACTGAACAAAACAGGGACTGTGAACCTAATCCAATTTGAGGGCCTGTCTAGTCTGGGTTGCTCTGGAGCTAATCCAGTCTGGTGCCTGAGTCTGGCGCACAATTGGGGAGGGAGATGGTAACAAAAAAAAAATGAGGTATTTTCTCCTATAGCTGAGAATGGGGGGCACGGGGGGGGAATTAAACAACTATAAAATGCTTTTTTTTTTTAACAGAATAGGATGATTTTTTTTGTTGAGGTTTGGCACAATTCTTTTTTTCCCCTTTAACATCTACATAATACAGCTGAATGATCCAGACATCTGGAGAAGGATGTTGTAAGAATGCTGATACCACCCTTCTCGAATTAAAGTGGAATATTGTATATGATTTTAATCACAGACTGATTGGATGATTGCCAAAAAGCATGAAACTCAAGCCCAGCAAGCTGGGTGTAATTTCTCTTTCTTTGATAATGGTGAGATTGAACTTCTTGAGAAGAACCAAGCTGGGGTTGCTCTTCAATCCACCCATATCTGGAGGGCTGCCTATTACCACACACCCCTGCTCAACCCTGACACCAGAGTTGAAAAAAACCACATCTTACGGCAGCGGGTGGCTCCCAGCATCCCTTTCATAATCCCCAGACCTTCTCCTTAGTAAGTGGGCCGATACTTTCAGACTCCAATTTTGTATTTCTTAAGTTTTGGAGAGTGGTTAAGGGGGAGGATTAATCAATTAATGACCCATTTCACCCTTTCATCTTCCCAAGTGGGTCTTGGCCCCTTGCCCTCAACCTAGTACACAAGGCGTTTTCAGAACCCTTGAACTAGTGAAAGTTGTGTCTTCCTGTTTAGGATTGTTCTGCAAGACCATTCTCTGGATGACTCAACTTCTGAGGTTAAGAGAGCTGATGATTGAGGAAAAGTTATTCTTTGTTGTAGTGCCCCAATTATACAACACTCTCCAGGGAACTTGCTGGCAGAAGAAAGTATTAGGCAATTTTAGTTTCTAGACTTTATGCTTGGATTGGAGCAATTGACTGTGGAAGAGAATAATTGGCATTACTTCATCCTTCAGAATGTTGTGAGTTGCATTTTGGGACCCTTCTGTTTGACTGGGATCCAATCTCTATTCCAAAATCCTACCTACAGGATTACGTGCCTAGTTTTCAACTTTTCATGATCCCAGTGTCTGCTTGCTCAATTTTAGTTGTTGGGATCTCCTCTAGTATTGTATATATCTTTTTAGATTTATTTTGCCACCTTTCTCCAAATTGTTTGTTTGGTTAGACTTATATTCTGCCTTTTCCCCCAGGACTTTAAAGAGACACATATAACATTCCCTCCCTGCTAGTTTCTTCACCCCAACTACCTTTGAGATAGATTGGACTGGCCCAAAGTCAAAAGATTTCCATGTCTTAAAATGGACTTGAATATAGGTCTCCCCACTTCTGATCTAGCCCATGAACCAGCATACTAACTGGGCTGTCAGGTAAACATATGAGAAAGAAAATCATAAACAAACAGATCTCTTTTCTGCTTTTAACCAAGGCTGGAGTCAGAAGGAAAGAAACAAGAAAGCTTTCGGAAGTGTTGGGCTTGGAAGCTCCCAGCTCAGGTCAGCATCTATAATGGTCTATTTACTCCATTAACTGAAAAATAAAAATGTGAATTGTTCATTTTGCTTTGTAAGAAAATCTAGAACAGTGCCAATTCAATAATGTTTTAAAGATGGCTAATAATGATGAAATACAAAGCCATCATCTTACATGACAGGAACAAATGGTGCCTTCTGACTGGGCATCAAGATTGTGAAATAAATTATAAAATGTGGCTTCTCAATAAGTCTTATTTTCTAATAGTTGTAGAAACCCACTGCATGAGTGTTTATGATTGTGCTGAATATATGCAAAGAACTATAGCTCCATGCGTGTGTGCATACCGGCTGGCCCGATTCCAAATAGACCATGGCTGGTAATGGGCCACAGCCCGGGGGTTGGAGACCCCTGATATACACCATTTAAAAGTTGAGTGATTTGGAAAGTGAAATAATATTTGTATGTGTTTTCATTTTAAGAAGCCACAAACTGGCAAATAGTAAAAAAAACAAAAAAACCCACAAAACAAATCTTGGAGCTAAATAACAACTATCCCTGCAGAATTAGAGAAAAACCTTGATAGAGAGAGACTACCCAAAGAAGTTTGATTACTAAGAATACAGGCAAATTCTAAGGATTTTTCTAACACAGGGGATCATTTTCCTGATTTTATGAACAGAAAGTAAAGTATGAAGACATTTTTTAAAAAAAAATTGGAAGGAAAGACCAATTTATGCATGAGTTATTGGTTTACAGATAATGCCTCCTATATGCCACATTTATATCAGAATGTTTTGCTTTTGCTTTTTTTGACAAGTTGATGCCACTGTTAAGAGCTGTGTAACTCATCTTTCACAAAAAAAATATGTGCTATCTGACGCTGCTTATCCTGAGTCAGAGCATTCATTGATCCATCTGAGTGATCCAGCTCTCCAGGGTTTCAGAGCACTTACCTGGAAATGACAGTGACTGAAACTGGGACCTTCAGCTTGCGAAGTTTATATGCTGTATGACTGAAGGTAATCCCTCTCCACAGCAGAAGATGCTGCCTTATTCCAAGTCCAGCTGTCCACCCCCTCAGAATGATCTATTCTGGCAAACAGCAGGACTCGTGGGCTAAGGCAAAAGACCTTCCAATCATCTTCTACCTGATTTTTTTTAAAAAAAATAATGGAGATAAGACAGTTGATGTTTTCCAGCAAAAAGAAAGACTTCAGCAATCCATGCGGATGCGTTACATGTTTATGAAAAGAGAAGATGGATGACACCAAAAGCTCTGTACCATTCCTACTCTATTTAGTCAACTGAAGAAATAGGACATGTGAATGCTAAATGTGCAGCTTTTGAACAGGTGAGCGGGCATTTTGCAAAAAGGCAACCACAAACCTTCCATTATTTATTTGCCTTAAAATTAACTTGAATTTTGATTTGTTAGAAACAGGTTTGTATAGGAGGAACAGGGCAAATAAAGTTAACAAGATATAAGAAATATGTTTTGGAAAAAAAAAGGGGGGTACAATTTATATGAACTTCTAGAGTCATTATGATCCCCCCCCCCAGTTACATGGTATTCCAAGGTGAGTTTAATTCTAAAAAAGAGAAAATATCAGCAGATTAATTTATAGGATTGGTCACACAGTATTACTTTGGTGTAATGCTTTCTTGTTCTAGTTCTTGGAATTGGTAGGATCCCTGCTATGTAATAATATATATATATCATATCTCATTAATGAATTGCAAATAGTAGTAGTATGTAAAATTCATAATCATATTACTAGGTAATGGTTTACACGTTTTTTCCTCCAGTGTAAAGTAAAGGTTGAGAGATAGCACGAGATTTCAGTTGAGATGTTACCATGAGAAGGTAGATGTGGATATGAATGTATATATTAATGGAAGACAGAAAGGAGGGAACAGAGAGGCGTAGAAGATATGGAGAGGGACATTACAGCCATCTTTAAGTTCAGAAAGCTTCCTTAAGATGCTAGAAATGTGAACAACATGAAGAGACATTTTACCATCCCTGGTGGACATGTAAAAAAAGCTAAAAAAAAAAAATCAGATACATATACATACAAAATCAGAATATTTGAGATTAAAGTACAACTGAAACCAGAGATTTTTTTTTAAGACAAATGAATAAGCAACTAGAAAAAAGTCATGGAACTTTTTTGTATACATGACAACTGCAGCGAGATCATTATATGCTCAAAAGTGGAAAAACCTGATAATATCCCCAATGGAGGAATGGTTGGTGAAGACATAGAACTTGCAGAGACAGGTAAATTAACTTATTTGATTAGATTAAAATACCAATATCTATATTTTATGGTTGATTTATAAACTTTTCCCATAAAATGAAAACAATGCACTTATGATTTATGGTTTTGAAGACTGAAAAGAAAATCCTGGATAATAGAAAAGATTGAGCTTTCTTTTGTAATTAAAGAACTAGCGATAACTGTAATATATTTGCTGCAAAGGAAATCAAAAGCTTCTTTCTATTATTTCATTCTGCAATTCTGTTTTTGTCTTTCTTTTTTCTCTTTTTGCCTTTATTTTTTATTAGTTTATGTTAGCTTTTATGCTCTGTATGAAAGCCTTCCCATGATAAGGGAGAAGAGCTAACCCACCCCCATATTAGAGCTGATATAGATCATGTAGATCTAAATCTTATAGGTATGCTGGCTTTTCCTCAACTTTGCTCCTTATGTCCATTTATCGTTACTTTTTTTATTCCAAATAAGCTTCCATTTAACTTTCACTGTGACTTAGTGAATAGAGGGATAGTTGATAAAGAAAGTAGCGATTCATCTTTGAACCAGTGTTACTTGCAAAACAGTAACATAAGCTAAAACAAAAGGTCTAAGAAAGGATTAGCTAAAATCCATGGCTGAAACTATGACATTTTTTTTCTTTTGAAGTGGATTGCTTTGGGAGGACATTATGGCCAAGAATAACTACTTCACTTAAGTCAGCCCTTCTGTTGTGTTGCTGTATAGCTCCCATCATTTCCTGCTCCCATGTGTAGTGCACCTTGGGGAGGGGGGGGGGGCTGAAATTATAGCCCATTTCATTTGGAGAAGTCTGTTTTGAGAAAGTCCCCAAGCTTGCTCCCTTTTCTTCCAGCTAATACATCAGATACTTTTGTTAATAAATAACTCTGCTCAAGAGCTGATTGTAAAATTCCATTCCTGCAAGGTGCTTTTCCAAAAGGCAGACAGACTTTATTGGGTTTTTTTTTCTTTGAAAACATTTCACTTCTCATCCAAAAAGCTTCTTTAATTCATTAAGTTCAATTCATAACTGAACTGAAGAAGCTTCTTGGATGAGAAGCAAAATGTTTTCAAAGAAAAAATAAACCAAGAAAGTCCAGTTGCCTTTTGGAAAAGCACCTTTGGGACAAGTAGGGCTATCACTGTTGAGCTTAATTTGGATGTTTTGTGAGATATGGGTTGTTTTTTTAAAAAAAAATCCTGGGTTCTAAGCCAGTTATGGCATTATAGGCTATGGTTAACACCTTAAATGGGGCTCAGAAACTCCAGGAATCCACAGTTGCATTTTCAAGATTGGTGTAATGAAGCTCCATATAGTCACCAAATATTTGGCAGAAGCATTCTGCACAACTGTACCTTCTCAATAATCTTCAGCCCATGTGGAGTGCATTACAATATTCCAATTAAGAGATTATGGGAGATGTATCATAAAGTTAAGATAACTCATCCTAGATAGGATCATCGCTGGTACATCAGCTGAAGTTGTCAATGAAGTGTCAGTGAAGGCCGCCACTGCTCTAGTCATAGAATGGAATCAAGAGGAACTCCCAAATTACATAACTTTTCCTTAAAAGATATTCAATATAAAATGTTTTCCTAATTCTTGGCTGTAAGAGTTGCTTATTTGCAGTGTCTTCTTTTTTAGCCAGATTCAGTTTCTGATTATTAGTCTTTTCCCAATTCATTAGAGCTTCAAATATGGTACTAGTCTTCTTAAGTAGGAGTAAAGAGAGATAGAACTGAATATCAGATTGTGAGTTCTAGTCCTGCCTTAGGCATGAAAGTTGGCTGGGTGACTTTCAGACAGTCACTCTCTCTTAACTCAACTCATCCCAAAGGGTTGTTGTTGTAGATAAACTAGGAGAAAGGAGAATTACATATGGTCACCACCTTGAGTTATTTATAAAAATAATAAAGGATACAAATAAATCAATCAATAAAAATCAATCAATGTAGATCTTCGGTAAAAAGGAGAAAAATTGAGTTTCTTAGATTACAAAACTGAAGACTGAAGAGAAATTTCCAAGACCATTCTGTGGTGGAGGTCCTTTAGCTAGGAAAGGAACCACCATAATATAGTGACTCGATTTCCCTATTCAACTACTCCAACTCCCAAACTAGGGAAGTTTCTTCTGAGCTTCTTGCCCCTTCCACATTCCTGCTGCAAGTTCATCTGCCTTTTATCTAATCATTCCCTTGGCTGCATATCTTTGCGCTGTCTCCCAAGGTCATTCCTACATACCATTACATCCAGGGTCCAATAACTGAAATAAATATTGCAAACTCTGACCAGACATTACTCCAACAAGATCTGCAAGAAAGGTGAAATCTAATTAGGGACTGATGACAGAGATTTTTACCCTCATGTTGCATTGCTAATTGATCATAATATCTTCTACTTGATAAATTAAGTTTGCTTTGGGATTAACCTTGAGTAGTTGGGCCATTACCTAAGAAAACCCTGTTGGATGATTCACTGAGGATGCAACAATGGTATGGTCTGTTTCTTTAAAAGAAACAGACCAAACAAAAGAGGAGGTGGAGTTGCTCTCTATATAAGAAATAACTACATCTCTACAGAAATAGAGCACAACAATGATAAAAACTGTCTTGAATGCATTTGGGTCAATATAAAAGGGGAAAAAATGACATTGCCATAGGTGTATACTATAGGCCACCCAACCAAACAGGAAATAGATGAACTTTTTGCTGGTCAGCTAACTAAGATATGTAGGAAGCACATCACAATAGTAATGGGGGACTTTAATTACCCTGACATCAACTGGGAGACAAACTCTGCACCAAGTGGAAGATCAAACAAATTCCTGACAAACCTAGCAGACAAAGCACTATTGGATCTAATTCTCACTAACAGAGATGAAATGATAGAAGGTGTTGAAGCCACAGGAACCTTGGGAGGTAGTGATCATGTAATATTGGAATTCAACATTATGGAAGCACAAGCAATAGAACACAGTCAAACTAGAGTCTTGGACTTCAAGAGAGCTAATTTCAATAAACTTAGAGAGAGCTTGGGAAGGATTCCATGGATGAGAATACTCAAGGGGAAAACAACTCAAGAAGCTTGGGAAATTTTGAAAAGCGAGATAATAAAAGCCCAGTCTAGCACAATACCAACAAAGAAGAAAAATAACAACTCTCAAAAGAAACCAGCATGGTTGCATAAAGAACTCTCTGATAAATTGAAATATAAAAAGAACAAGTATAAAAAGTGGAAAGAGGGGCACATAAGTAAGGCAGAATATCAGCAAATAGCCCGTGCCTGCAAAGATGAAGTGAGAAAAGCTAAGGCTCAAAATGAACTAAGGCTTGCGACCAAAGTCAAAAATAACAAAACAAAAGCTTCTTTCAACATGTAAAAAACAAGAAAAAAGTGAAGGAAATGATTGGTCCATTAGTGGGTGAAAGTGGCAAGAAGGTGACAAGCAACAGGGAGAAAGCAGAACTATTTAACTCGTTTTTTGCATCTGTCTTTACACAAAGGGAAAAAACAGTCCAACCTATCAAAAACAGTACCATAAAAAACAGATTAGAAACACAAATTAAGATAGGCAAGAAAATGGTAAGTGAGCACCTGTCCAGCCTAGATGAGTTCAAATCACCAGGACCAGATGGATTACACCCCAAGGTTCTGAAGGAACTGGCAGATGTGATCTCAGAACCACTGAACTATATTTTCCAGAGGACTGGAAAAGAGCTGATGTAGTTCCCATCTTCAAAAAAGGGGAAAAAATAGATCCAGGAAATTACAGACCTATCAGCCTGACCTCAATACCTGGGAGGATTCTGGAAAAGATAATCAAACAATGAATCAGCGAACACCTAGAGGCAAACAAAGTCATTACTAAAAGCCAACATGGGTTCATCAAAAACAGATCATGCCAGACAAATCTTATTGCATTCTTTGACCAAGTGACAAAATTAATGGACCAGAGGAATGCTGTGGATATAATTTACTTGGACTTCAGTAAGGCATTTGATAAAGTAGATCACAACCTACTACTTGATAAGATAGGAAAATGTGGGTTAGACAGCATCACCACCAGATGGATTCGTAGCTGGCTGACTGGCCATACTCAGCGTGTGGTCCTCAATGGAACTGCATCTACATGGAGGGAAGTGTGTAGTGGGGTGCTCCAGGGCTCTGTTCTGGGCCCAGTGCTCTTCAACATCTTCATCAACGATTTGGACAAGGGGATAGAAGGGGAACTCATCAAATTTGCAGATGACACCAAGCTGGCAGGAATAGCCAACACTCCAGAAGATAGGCTTAAGATACAGGACAGACTTGAACACTGGGCGCTATCTAACAAAATGAAATTCAATGGTGAAAAAAGTAAGGTTCTACATTTAGGCAAGAAAAACCAAATGTACAGGTATAGTATAGGTGGTACCTTGCTCAATAGTAGTAACTGTGAGAGGGATCTTGGAGTCCTAGTGGACAATCACTTAAATATGAGCCAGCAGTGTGCTGCAGCTGCCAAAAAAGCCAACACAGTGCTAGGGCTGCATTAACAGAGGGATCATGTGAAGTATTAATACCACTTTACAATGCCTTGGTAAGGCCACACTTGCAATACTGCATCCAGTTTTGGTCACCACGATGTAAAAAAGATATTGAGACTCTAGAAAGAGTACAGAGAACAACAAAGATGATTAGGGGACTGGAGGCTAAAACATATAAGGAATGGTGGCTGGAATTGGGTATGTCTAGTTTAATGAAGAGAAGGACAAGGGAGGACATGATAGCAGTGTTCAAATATATCAGGGGCTGCCACAAGGAAGAGGAAGTCAAGCTATTCTCCAAAGCACCTGAAGGCAGGACAAGAAGCAACAGATGGAAACTAATCAAGGAAAGCAACCTAGAACTAAGGAGAAACTTCCTGACAGTTAGAACAATTAATCAGTGGAACAACCTGCCTCCAGAAGCGGTGAATGCTCCAACACTGGAAGTTTTTAAGAAGAGACTGGACAGCCATTTGTCTGAAAGGGTATAGGGTTTCCTGCCTGAGCAGGGGGTTGGACTAGATGACCTCTAAGGTCCCTTCCAACTTATTATTATTATTATTATTATTATTATTATTATTATTATTATTATTATTATTATTATTATTATTATTATTATTATTATTATTATTATTATTATTATTATTATTATTATTGTTATTATTGTTATTGTTGTTGTTGTTGTTGTTGTTGTTGTTGTTGTTATTGTTGTTATTGTTGTTGTTGTTATTAAATAAACCCTTTTTCCTACCACAACTGCTTGTCACATAATAAATCTTTTTTCCCCCAAAAGCCAAAATTCATTTCTGTTTCCAACACCTCATAGACATATTGATTTTCATTAGTATTCTGAGAATATTCTTTCTATTCCTTTGCAGAAGAGACTACCTCTCTTCTCATTGCCTTGTTTTTAATGCTTATTTTAATTCCAAGTTTATCCCTTTTCAAATGAGTAAAAGTATGTTCATCTATTTAAAAAAGATCATTGTTTGCTAAATATCTATATACTCTATTGTACATCTCTTGAAAGTAGATGCTTTAATCTGTAGTCAGAAGGAACTTGCAGTCAGGTGAACTTTGTGTTTGTCACAATTGCAGAGGAGTGAAAGTTATACAGAGTCCCACAAAGGCTTCATATTATAACCCTGAAGTTAAGGAAGTCCATATGACAGATCGACATCATATTATTTCAGCTTACTTTCTGTCAGAGAGGTGCAATCTCCATGATGTCAAAGATGTTCCAGTATTAGTACAAAGAAGCCACATGAGGGAGCATTTGGAGAATTGAAAGGCATTTATTTAATCAATGTAGCTGAACACGAGAATCAAATACCTTTTGAAGCCCAGAACTTAAATGCGTCTAAAAATAAGTCCTTGTTCAACAGCTTGTATTTAGTCTATGCATCATCATTGCAAATGCAATATTTATATGAAATGCTTTCCTCAGTTATTGTTTGCTTCCCAATATTATGGTTTTATTGTTTTTTTTTACACTATGCAACCATTTATTGTTATCAACTGTTCTTAAGAATAGTCATTTGTTTGTTTTAGAGTTCTTCAGAATAAAAATAGAGCTTTACAAAAGCTTTGAATGGAATGATTCACAATGTATAGAAGTGTGTACAAAGTTTCTCTCTTCAAATCTTTATTGCGGTCATGTCCTTTGCAAAGGTTGTGTGGCTCTTTCAGAATCTGTCCTGGTGATTTCTACTGGTGTGCTTTTTTTCCACACTTAAATGTGTCGACAGCTGGAAGCAGCTTCTGAAGTAGCTACCCAAGCACAGAAAACAACATGGCTGCTTAGCAGTTCTGTGTATGGACGTTGCTGTGTATGGACTCATGTGGGTTGCACGTCTTCTCTTTGAATACTTTGCTCAGCAGTGGGAGATAGATCTTTAGACAATAACCATACAGAACAGGATTCCTTATAAACAGGTTGAGTCTCCATCCTGAAAAGGGGAAAGGAATGACATAGAACATCCTCTATAATATAGTTGGCTTATTACTAAAGATAGGAGACCATGTCAACAAATCTGCAAAACTAGGGAATGGCCAAAACATAACATTATAACATCTCTCCACTGCCTTTTCTTGTTGATGTCTTCTGGAAACTGCCAAAGTCAGGGAGCTGCCTGGGATGATCTTCTGCACAATTCTGAAGAATATTTTTGTTTATTTATTATGTTTATTTAGATTAGATCAAAAGCTAATTGAAAACTATTCCATCCTATAGTCTATTATGGGGGGAAAAAAACTGCTTTCAGCAAATGGAAAACAAGCGTCTCTCTCCATCCCCATTTCCACCTGACAGTCGAAGCGGGCAAGGCTTTAGGGCATATCATAGCGCTCCAGGTTTAGAATATTCTGACAGAACAATAGAACTTACCTGCCCATCAAGCTGTCATTTTAAGTAGGTGCTCATTTTGACAGTCCTTAAAGCAACCTTTAACAAGTTGTCCTCCTGGCTGAGAGCATCGCTTGCTGGGATTTGTAGTCGAGTAAATCTGGAGGACATCATGAAAAAAACCTAACTAATCAGTGTCCCCCAAGATCAACTGGAGCTAACAAGCTCAGTGAAGTCTGAATGGTTGGGGGAAATTGAAGCAAGCACAATACTGGATGCATGGTCACAATGCAAGCCCAATCCCTTTTGCGTGTGTGTGCAACATCAACATACAAACCACAGGAATGAGGCTTGCATTGTAACACCACACCACACCCAGTATTATATGTGCTGATTCCTTTTCCCATAGATTCCCTTGAATTACTTCATTCTGCCCCAAACCTACATTTTTAAGAACTTGCAAATGCACTGTATCTTAGTAGAATCAACCACTTTTAATTTGATTTATTTAACAGTTGTTTATCGCTGCCTTTCTTAATCTAATGTTCTCTAAATATGTTGGACTTCAAAATCCATGTCACTCTTATTCCTGTATCAACCTTCTTCTTTCTGTGTCCCATGCAGGGAGGAAAGATAGCTTTTCTTCGAGATCTGAATTCTGATAGAAAACACACAAAGCCAGGCACACCTCTCCATTCAACTGTATCATTACCCAACCTGCAACATTGCTAAAGAATCAACAAAAAAGATTGAACATATTGCAAGGTAAGCATATATGCCATCAAATCCCCACTATAGTGCCTCCAAAGAATCAAACATGTGACAATAGATGAAAATGAAATCATGGTCTCATTTGATGTCACAGCACTTTTTACATTTATAGACCCAGCATTAGCCAAATAATCCATGACAACACTACTACACAGCACACCTGACCTAACAAAACACTCCAACATTGAAATATCCTGAATCACGGACCTTATCAACCTTTGCCGCCTAATCACATACATTCAGTTCAATGGACAAATATATCAACAAATCAAAGTAATACCCATGGGATCATTGCTTTCAAGACTAATAGCAGAGACTGTAATGCAGTACTTAGCATCTGAAGTATCCCATGCATACAACCCTAAATATGGATCCAGTATGTAGATGACACCTTTGCCATCATAAAAAGGACCAACTAGAGAACACACATGAAACCATCAACAACATCTTCAAAGGGATAAAATTCACTAGGGAAGAAAAAACAATAGCATGCTACCCTTTCTGGATATCCTCATCAGCAGAGGCAGTGATGGCAAATTGAAAAGACAAATCTATCATAAAACTATCCACATCAACCAAGTGCGCCACTACCAAAGTAACAACCCAACTCCCACAAGAAAAGCTATATAAGAACGTTATTTAGATCATCACAAATACACTGTAGCAACTCTGAACATCAGAAAACATCATCTGTACAACATCTTCCAACAAAATATTCACGTGATTTCCTCAAAAAGTGCCTGACCACTCAACCCAATACAGCACAAGCAACACAAGTTGTGAAAAGGATAACACTACCATACACCAAAAACATCTCAGAAACCACCAACAGACTATTACAAACGTATGACATCATTGTAGCACATAAACCAACTAAAGCTCTCCAAAACGTCCTAAGTAAACAAAAAGACCCAGCAGCCCTAGGAAAAAAAGAACAGGAGTCATCTACAACATACAGTGTAATTTCATAACACATGGACAAACTTAACCTGAAAACATCCTAGTCCAAAAAGACTAGAGCAGGGGTGTCAAACTCTCAATGTCACGTGACGTGTCACGACGTATTGTGACTTTTTTTTGCCATTGCCGGCAATGGGGTGGGCGCGGTTTCGCTATGATGTATCCGGCCTGTGGGCCGGCAGTTTGATAGCCCTGCACTAGAAAATTCCTGGAAGCTTGGTACTCAAACAAATTGGTCATCAACAGGCACATAGAGGTAAACAACATCTACATGCCATTCAAAAGAGACAATCAAAAGCCAAAAAAGAAAACAAAAAGAACAAAGCACCTCCTCACAAGCAATCAACACCCAGATGAACAGAGATTAGCACCAATATTAACATTAGACCAACAATCAAGAAGCAAAAAATACACCAATCAAGAAATGAGCAACTCAGACAAATAAGCTAACAACAGCCCAATTAAGGAACTACAAAGACCACTCCCACCAATACTGACCACTACAAAGACTTATAGTATGGAGCAAACTCAGACAGAATCTGAAGTGCAATTGTGTATCATTGATGAACATATACTAGCTAAAAAGTATAAACTTTATTGAAATTTAAAATGGAAGAAGAACAGATTAAAGAACATATGATAACATAGGCTGAGAATTTTGGTTATAATATATAGATGGATTAATTGAAAAATATGTGGTCAAGAGGGTTGAAATTTACATTGTGCTATTATCTTAAAGAGAATATTTTAAAATGATGTACATGATGCCAGAGAAATTATCTAGAAATTATCTAGAATGAATAAAGGCATTCCAGATCTATGTTGGAAATATGAAGAACATGAAGGGATATTCTATCATACCTGGTGGACATGTACAAATCTTAAAGAGTATTTTACATTCAACTGCATACATTGATATTGAGATATTTAAAGATTGAAGCCAGAACTTTTCTTTTTAGGATAGTTGGAAAAGAGTCATGGAAAACTATTTCATTTATGATTACTATGGGAAGATTATTATATGCACAAAGAAGGACAGATTCTGCACTACCCACCATGGAGAAATGATTGTGGAAATTGATAAAATTGGGGTAGATGGTGAACCTGGCTTCTTTGATTAGAGAAATGTCATTACTGATATTCATTAATTATTGGAAATCTTATATGAACTTTTTTGTGTAGAAGAGAAAATATTTTTTGACTTATTGTTTTGATGATAAGAAAGAATGGGTTGTAGAAAAAAAGGAATTATGATGTAACCTTAGAGAGAGAAGTTGGATTAGAATTGTATGAGTCTGCTGAAAAGAAGATCACAAGCCATTTTTTAATATTTCTTTTCATGTTTTCTGTTCTTTTGTTTTCTTTTTCTTATCTCTATTTTTTCTGTCTTTTTTTTTCTTTCTTTTTTCTCTTTCACGTTTACGATATATTTGTAAATGTACTTTTTTATATATGTAAAATCTTTTAATTAAAAACTATTTTAAAAAGAGAAGATGGATGCTTCAGTGGCTTCAACCAGATATAAACAATGCAAAAATTCCATGCCATTAACACTCATCCTAGATATAGACCCTTCCTTCTACAGCTATTTTTTTATTTCACTTTTTTTAAAAAATTAGGCCTAATAAATGTTTATGTAATGTGATCATTTTTGCAGATATGGATCATTGGCTAAAACTGATACAATTGCCAATGGTACAGAAAAATGTGAAAACAGAAAAAGTGAAAAAAAATTCATTGCTGCCAGTTGTTGTCATGGATCCAAGCTCTCCCCTCTCCAGATATGAGTTCAGAGGAGGAGGAGAGCCGAGTGTTGGTCAGGATCCGGGCTCAGAGAGTGCTAGCCTGACGGAGCAGCTTCAGCTGGGTCAATTGGAGAGCAATAGCCTGAGGCTGAGGGAGGCGAGTCACAGCTGCAGCAACTTGGCCAGAAGGATCCAGGCAAAGACAGGGAGCAGCTGCCACCCATTAGCAATGAGGAGGTGGAGCCCACACCTCCTCATTGCTAATGGGTGGCAGCTGCTCCTGTCCTTGCCTGGAGTCTCCTGGCCAAGTTGCTGCAGCTGTGACTCACCTCCTCCTGATCCAAGGACACGTAAAACAGAGAGGAGACAGGCACAATGCTGGTCAGCTACACTACTCATGAGGAGGCAACCTTGTTTCTCATGAAAGGCTGCACCGTACATAACCCCGCCCTGAGGACTTGAGTGTTCCTGGAGCAACATGCCCAGTTGTGCTATGTATCCTGGCCTGTTTGACTCCTGGACTGCTTTCCTGGACTTTGTGTGTGCCCATTGGACTCAGTTACCTAGTGACTCTTGCTGTACTGAGCTTGGAATCTGGACTTGTACAACAGGGGTGCTTTCTGAGGACCTGTTTGGGGGGTTTGAATAAACACCTAGAGAATTTTTGCCATACGTCCATGTGTGTGTGTGGGGCGGGAGTGGGGCAGCACAGTTGTGATACTTTTTATGGCACAGTTTTTGAGAAGTTAAAATTAAATCCAACTGATTTCACATTACAAACTACATTTCCTCATAGAGAACTTACAAATATCAGAAATTCAGAGCATCCTGAAATTGCTCCTGGAGCACTGAAATACCTTGTTGCTTACAGCAATATACCTTTGTGAGAGAACCTTCTCTTTTTATGCAGCAAAAAAAAAAACAAGTATAGAAATAGACTAAATATAGAACATGATCTCTGCTGACAAGTAACATCAATTGCTGCAAATGTTGAACTTTTATTCAAGGCAAAACAATCACACTGCAGTCACTGAACATTGATTTAGTTGGTTAAAACATTAGCTTTCCAAATAATTGGGAAATTTAAAGATTCTTTCATGTACAATGAACATATTCCAGATTAATTGTTTACTTTTCATTTTATTACTAATTTTTTAATACATTTTTGCTCTCCTGACCAGGGGTGTCAAACTGCCGGCCCGGGGGCTGGATGCATCATAGCGAAACCATGCCCACCCCATTGCCGACAATGGCAAAAAAATCGCGATATGTTGCAACACGTTACATGATGTTGCAAGTTTGACACGCCTGCTCTTGACTAAGATTCTGAGATTTTTTTTAGCAGGTTCCATGGCCTGAAAAAGGTCAGAACTCTCTGGTTGAGATCACATTTTTTGGAGAGAATACAGATCAACAACTATGTACACAGAAGACTATATTGCAACAGTCATGCTGTTAGATAAAATAACTTTCACTTTCCTTGCACCATCATCCTAACCCTGTAATCATATTTATCACCATCATTAGTACTATAATTCTATTAGTGCAAAATAGAAGCCACATAACTCACCTATCCCAAACAAATCTTTATTGTGGTCTTTGTGTGTGTAATACATTAAGTATACATTAAAATTGCAATTAGAAGAAAAATGTGTTAAAATAGAAGAAAAAAAGAGGAAGGAAAACATTAAAGGTACTGTATCAAAATAATGCAGTTTTACTTATTTGTTGCCTCACTCTGGCAGCAATGAGACAAAATTTGGCTATATTATGATGGTACAGTAATGGTCTTATTGTCTGCTAAAAGTTAGGATATGTACTATTGGTCATCTCTTTCAGACTGGATTAATATGTCATGCAGGTTCAAATAGAAATTACAGTACAACAGGTTATCCTCTATGGCATGGGTGTCAAACTTGCCATGTCACGTGATGTGTCACGACGTATCGTAACTCTTTTTGCATTGCTGGCAATGGGGTGGGCGTGGCTTCGGTATGATAAAACCGGCCCGTGGGCCGGCAGTTTGACATCCATGCTCTAGGGTGTGGAAGTCAAAGAGTCAAAATCAGTTGTGGAAGAGGGTTTTTTTATATTTACCATCAATAACTGCTTAAGGGAAAGCACTGAATATAACCACAGCAAATGCTCTACAATGTCTATTGTTTATTAGAGATTGTCCATAATAGATGGCTTGGTGGTGAAATACAATCTATTTATATAGCCTAAATATTGGTACTGTATTGCTATCCTGTATCAAAAAGATGTCCTTCAGTTGTCTTTTTGCTTGGTCATATCCAGTGGTGGGATTCAAATATGTGAACAACTGGTTCTCTGTGTGGATGCCTCTTCCAGAAGTCCATTCTGGGCCTGGGCAACAAAAAAAATAGCTACTGGTTCTGCCAAAGTGGTGTGAACCAGCTGAATCCCACCACTGGTCATATCCATCCTTTATATTGCTTCATTAAAGGCTGCCAGTGTTTCTTTAATGGATATCTTCCATATAGATTGGAAGTTATCTCTGTGAATAAAATGTGTCAGCTACTGTTAAAGAGTAGTAGCCGGTAATTAAAGATAACTATCCAGATCTTGACTGTCCTGCATCTGGTTTTGACCATTTTGGACTCACACATAGTTGCTGTGGTAATTCACAGTTTACTCAAGAGTCAAGAAATAAACAGTCAAACCATGCAAATCAAACAGTCCCAGTTTCTTGCTTGAATGATTTGTTTTTAAATAGGAGTGTGCAGAAAAATAATCCAAAATCAGTCCAAGGTTCCAAGAGGTGGATCAGGGTTGTCAGCCAGTCCAGAGATCAGAATTTCAAGATTTCTTACAGAAACAAGATTCACAGGAATAGTACACAAGAATTAAATACCAGATGGTTGCTTCCAGCAAAGGGAACATGGGTAAGGTAAGGGCTACCTCTTAAATCAGACTGCAGCCAGCTGTCACTAATCAAGAAATTTATTCCTTTGCTTGGCAAGAAGCCTATAAAACAGGCATGTCAAACTTGTGATGTCACGTGATGTCGCGTGACATATCGCGACTTTCCCCCCATTGCCAGCAATGGAGTGGGTGCAGTTTCGGTGTGACGCATCTGGCCTGCGGGCCGGCAGTTTGACATGCCTGCTATAAAATATCTGCCCCCTTTCTACTCATCAGTGTGGGAACTGGGAGGCTTTACTTTATCCTCTTCTGACTGCTCCAACTTTGCTTTATGCCTGGTGCTGTTATAACTATGTTGGCTAGTTGCCCATGGGGACCACATCTTACCCTCAAGTTGCTATTGCTATAAAGTTTATATATTATTAAAAATAATTGTTAATCTATGTAGGTGGATGGCATCTTCTTCCACAATGGTTCCTTTGGGTTAAATACAGATTTGAGATCTACAAAAGCTGCATAGAGATCCTTTGGATCTATAGGTATATTTTTCCACTAGGTGTTATAATATTATTGCTTGGTCAATGGTAGATCTTCCTGGTCTAATGCCAGCCTGTTCTTCAGCTAGCATATTGTAATCTTCAATTCAATCATAAAACTTCTTCAATAAGTGTTCGGCATAAATTTTGCTTATTATAACTAAAAGGCTGTCAGCAGTGTTTTCCAAATATATTTAAACAGAAGATAAGGAATGGGAAAAATTTTGGGGGGGGGAAGGTGTACAGCTGTGAATTTTACTCCTGATCCTCCACACAAAGCATGTTTGCCTCTCAGCCATAAGTTCTCTTGTTCTCAGTGGATACATTAATGTGTTCTCTACACTTTTTGTTATTCTTATCAGCATTTGAAAATTGGTAATAGCCTTTCTCAGCAGCATTAAATAGATCAATTTCTCCTGTTTCTCAGACCCTGCAGATTTGTGTTAAACTGAATGCATTGGCAAGATCTGTCTTCCAGTCTTTCAGAATTTTCCTCTTCCTGCGAAAGAAATTCATGTTCTTCAACGTTATCAAGCTTCTTCCTTTTCTTTTTTTGAGTTTATCTACATGATATTTGTGAGCTTACTTTATTGTTGTAGGTGGTAGATCCTGCTACTTTGTAGAATGAAAGACCGGATGCTCACATTCACTTTGGCTTACTCAGGGCATCTTTTGGGGACAGTCATCAAAACAAGAAACACAGCCAGGTAGTTGAAGCCCTACCCTATTTTACAAGTGTGAGAAGCAAGCAAGGCACATTGAAAATTGATTTGGCTTTAATTCCCTGGTTGCATTTCCCATTTTGACGTCATTGATCACCCTTGCAGGTATCTGAGCATACTCATATTTAAAGAATGCTCCACTTTATCCGTGAGTAAAAAAAAATATGAAAAATCTCTTTTCTTTTTTAAAAGAATGTCAAAAGCAAATTCTTTCCCATTAAATGGTATCACATGCGATTGGAAATGATGCAGAAGAATTTTTCTCCATGACACTATTGCATTTCTACCTAGGTAACATATTTTGAGGGGACAGGAACTTCTCTAGTTGTAAAAATAGCAATCAGTTACCTTCCTACATGGTGATTCTTAGCATCTTTTCTTATTTGATTCTTTGTTCAGTTTTCTTGTTACCATTATTTTAAACTGCCTGTTATTGACATGTGGTCTTTCTACCTTTGAAGAAGTATTATCTCGCTCATTTTATGTGCATTACTTTTTGATATAAAAAGAAGTGATATATTTTGCTTTTCTCTGGAAAGAACAAACATTAAAAAAGATTGTATATATTAGAAGGATAGGTGACTTGAATTTAAGAAACCCCCTCCGCAATTTTTTTTGTCATAATTTCATCAAATCTGACATGATGTCCCCCTTTTAATGGTACATTGTATGGGGGAAATTCTAGTTTTCCTTCAGAAAAACGCATTTTCTATTTTCCAATGAAAAATCAGACAGAGGCTAATCTGGTTAAAAGTAATGTTCAGATTAAGACAGCCAAGAATACAGTTGTCACTGGAAAAAAGTAATATGAATATGGAATTGCATCAAAAGGCCCCTCTGTATATGCACTTCAGTGAGCACTGTATAAAGAAGCATTTTTCCAGTATGAAAATTTGATTGCTGCCCAGTGTTAAACTGTGTCCATGCAGTGTCTGGACACTACAAGATTTAAATATTGCACTTTGCCCAACATTGCTGCTTGAAGCTCTGAAGAAATATCACAGGAAGATCTGAAAGGACATTGCAGCTACATTTCATCTGAATATGGCTACAGGCTGGCTTGTGATTGGAGAGCAGCACAATCAGGGGTTCTGGTAATGAAGAGAATGGCAACAAGTTGGCATATGTGTGTGTCCTCTTGGCTTTATGGTTCCTGCTCAAAGACTAGGTAGTAGCCATGGCTAAGAGGGTCTTTAGATAGGTTCATCTTATATACCAACTGCATTCATTTCTGACAATTCATAAGTAACTCATAACATGTAGTAATCTTCCAGTTGGATCAACTTGTGCGTGCTAATTTGGGGTGTTTTGCAGTATACCCATACATCATTATTGTTCCACAAGCTGTGCTGTCCTCCAGTGAACTCCCAAGTGCAATTAAAGGTGCTGGCAATAATCTTTTAAAACCTACATGGCACATTATCAGGTTATTTGCGGCACTGTGTGTCTCCAATTATTTCTGCTTGCCCACCAAAACTGAGTGGATGAGCCTGTTCCATTAAGTAGTGTCATCTTGTGGGTCCCAGGAGTTGTGCCTGAGCTGTAGAACAGCATCCTGCCAGGGACCCTGATGGCCCTCAGTATGGCGTTAAAGAACTCCTTATGACCTCAGGCATATGGACAGCGGAATGGGGCAACTTGCCACAGCCAACTCATTGTGACCAATTTGCTTCAGCCAACTTGTTGTGGTCAATTCACCACAGGACAACTCGCCATTCACCATGGGACAATTCACTGCAGGACAAGAGTTACACTAATAACAAAGAAATATTGGAACAGAATCGTTTAAAAAAGGATGCCAAAGGAGGGGCAAAATGAAATGTGAATGACAAAAATTAAAATATTTGTTTTAATTATTTTAAATAATTAAATTGAATTGTTGAATTGTCCTGCACTGAGTTGTCCCATGGCAAGTTGTCCTGCAGTGAATTGGCCATGGTGTCTGTGGCAAATTGGCCATGGTGAGTTGGCCGCAGTGAGTTGTTATAGACCCCATGGACCAGGGTGTTAGGCAAACCCTACTGGTTGATTTGTTTGATTGTTTCTTACTAATTATTAACTGGAATAATCTTAGATCTTTGACATGTATTATAGTGATTTTTTCTGGTTGTTATTTTGTATTAATTGTGCTATTTTATTCAGGGGAGGGTAGGTTTTAATTTCTTATTCATCACCTAGACCAGGGGTCCCCAAACTTTCTAGGTTGGTGGTCCAAGGTGGCAGTGGTGGAGGCAACTTTATGCATGTGAGTGTGCGCACGTGTGAATGGGGCTACGAGCGTATGTGTGATGCAAATGGGGCCGCGAGCACCTGCACGATGCTCAGGTGATGCTATGCGCCCATGCAATGCCGTGATGCTAGCATGAGTGGGGATGTGTGCGCTCGCAGCGATGATAGCACTGGCACAATTCCATGACGCTAGCATGAGTGGGTGGTGCACTTGTGGCAACACTAGCACCTGCTCAACGCTCATGGCATCACTAGTGCTCACGCTAGTGCGAGTGAGGGGGTACGAGCGCACATATGCGTGTGCACTGGCCAGCCACTCACGCGGCTCAGTGGCCAACAGCCCACAGCCCGGTAGTGGGCCGTGGACCACAGGTTGGGGACCCCTGACCTAGAGTCACTGTTGTGAGATGGGTGGCCATGTAAAATTGTTCAACAAACTAATCACATTCACTTTCTCACTTGAAATGTTGAATATGAAAAGGCTAGGTATGATATATATGCCTCCTTGTCTTTTCATTGATTCATTGTATATAATTGGATGGCCTTGTGCAAATGAGAACCCTTTAATAAAATCTCCACATAATTCCCAATAATACCCTCTTCTACAACCTACCAAATACAGAAAATGTACAGGGATCTGGAATGCATGCAAGATATTTTTTTCATTTTATTTCATGGCCATATACCATCTAACTATGAATGAGAAAGATTCTAGCCTGGAGGCCAAGCTCTCAGTATACTGCTGATTTAAATGTGACTTAATGTTTAAATGCTGTGTTCTGTACTGCAGCTTTCATCAGATCTTAATTGTAAATATTACAATGCAACAACAAAAACTGAGAGACACTGAACTTAATCCATCTGATTGAGGCTATGGTAATTCATTTTTCATTATAGGTAATCATTTGATCATTTTTATTAAAATGAAGCAAGTCAGAAAGACCAATGTTTCCCATTAATACTCTCTCTGGAGAACTCTTCTTCTAGGTCAACTGAGTTGGATTTAAAAGGCAAATGGTATTATAAGGTTAATTTCAAAGTGAATTATTCAAGAAGTGCTCTGTTTCAGCAAGCAACATTTTGTGGAACTATTTTTATGTCCTCCTTAAATACAGTTCACCTGTTGCATGATCTTTTATAAATCCAGGAAGCATGTTGTGTATGAAGAACTGCTTCTGGTAAAAGGAAGTTTGGGTGGTTAAGTTCAATAAATGCTAACACATAGGATATTATAATCTTTCAGGAATATGTCATTAACCATAATAAGTGAAAAAATGTAGAATCTACATCAGACATGCCTAAGCTGCTACCCACAAGCCAGCAATAGCCAGTAATAGCAGGATAGCTAGTAATGTAACCCCATACAATTGTAAACTTTTAACATTATTACATATTTATATACATTAACTATATTATATATTTTATATACGGCCTAAGACAATTCCTCTTCACTCAATGCAGCCCAGGCAAGCCAAAACGTTGGACCCTGTGATCCAGATCCTGCAAAGACAAACACACAAGATCTGTGCTACGACAAATCCTAGGGCTTAATTCTCAGAGCAGATATAAAAAGAGAAATTCCTCTTGCTTCATGGCCAAGTTTTGTTGCCCTATTAACAGAACTAGGGATGTGGAGGGTGAAAGCCTTCTTCCTGGGTTTTCTCTTAACATTTTGGTTATGATGCAAAACCTCCAGAACAATCCAGGATGAATATTGATATTTTAGAGCTCTAAATTAGGAACCTGAACAGGATCTGATGGTCTCATAAGTATCACTAAATAAATTATTTTGCCACTATCCTTCAAGACCTATAAACTCTCCCAATTCGTAGATATACTTACAATTGCTGCTCTATGAACTCTATAGTAACATAGTCTGCTCTTCTCTCATCTGCTAATCTAAGAACACTGAAGCAGGACGGCGTCCATTTTTTATGGACAAAACTAGAAAGAAAAAATGCTTTCCTATTAAAGATGTTTTATCTGCCAGTCAATTGCATATGAGTTGTTTAATCTATTGATTACATTTGATTACATTTAAGAAGTTTGTTGCATCTGTTTTAGTTTTTGTATATATACCACAACAAACACAATCCCAGAAAGAACCTAAATGTTTGTGAAGGTGGACATTTCTATTAAAATGTCTTTAGTCAGCTGCAAGTGTGGGTGCATGTGAATGTGTTTACAACCCCTCCATCATTTTATTACCAAAAAAAGTAACAGCAATTTTTTAGCTAAGCAAAAATTTATTCCCTTGTATAATCTAATTCAAATTACAATCCTAGTAGAAGCAGCTCCCAAATTCTTTTCAGAGAACATGGCATTTATGAGCATCTGAAATGAATAACCAGGAGTAATGTTCTAAACAAGTAGTAAGTGTAATGTATTGAGTTAATTTTATGAAGCAGGTGGCTGGGATTGTGCAGGAATGGTTAGCAGACCACGTGGCCTGCCAGCCAGACTTCCTGTCTACAAGACTGTTAGTATGCATTTGAGCGGGAGAATACTGTGCTCTCATTGGCTGCCGCCGCCCAGAGCTGACACTATAAATAGGGGTGAGCAATGCTTGTTAGTTTCGGTTTCACAATTGAAATAAAGAGAGTTCTGTTTCACATGCTGCCTCTTCAATGCCGAAACGGAGAGCAGATACAACATTGGCGACGAAGGTGGGATCGTGCTGCCGAAATTCAAAGAGCTGAGTCACTACGGGGGAAAGGCCTAGCGAGCGCTTGGTCGGAACGGCGTTCCACCCCCTCACTCTATCCTGCCAGTATGGAAATGCTGGAGGAGAGTGTTTCCAAGGATCCGCCCTGGCAGTTCCACGGAAGCCTGCGCAGCATGAGGCATTGAAAAGGCCGCGAAAGACTCACCGTGGCGAAGATCGGGAAACCCTCCAAATTCGACGTTGCTCATCCAGAGAGGTGGAGCTCCTACGTCGCGAGAGTTGAAAATTACCTTCGGGTAAACCAAGTCCGAGATGACGGATTGAAGGCCGTGACGCTCCTGTGTGTGGTCAAGCAATTTTTGATATCGCAGAGAACTTGGTTGCACCAGCGCTGCTTGAGTCCATTGCGTACTCAGAACTGAAGAAGATGCTCAAAGAACATTTTGAGCCCAAGCTTTCGGTCATCGCTTGGTGGCACACTTTTGAACAGCGAGACCAGCATCCTGGCGAGTCCGCCGCCGACTTCATAGCCGCTCTTCGCCAAGCTGCACAGCCATGTGAATTCAAAGACCTTGAAGAAAGGCTGTGGGACCGTTTAGTTTGTGGTCTAAGGAGCCGAGATCTGCAACAGAAGATCTTTGCTAAAGAGACTGTCTCATTTCAAGACGTGTTGAGGGAGATAATGGCCGAAGAAGCAGCAGGCGGAGCTGTTAAGGCCTTGTGGCTCTCCAAGAACCCTCCTTACACGGAGGTCATCCACCACGAGGATGTCGAGAGAGTTGAAGACTCCGACTCGGACCACGAAGTCGATCGGGTGCAGCAAACCCGGGAAAGAAGGCCTCAACGGCAACCTGACAAGGCAGTTTCCTTCTCTCAGTGCATCGGGTGTGGAGGCCATCACAAGCAGGTGTGTGGCAAGCAAGGTCACATCACCGCCGTTTGTTTGGGTCACAGGAAAGAGCATTCCTCAGAAGAGTTGCCTCGGAAAGGTACTGGGGTCCCCAGTCAGAACAGGGTGGGCTTTTGCGCGAGTAGAAGGAGCGTGTTTAGGACAGACGCCCATTGCCCACTCAAGGAGAAATTACACCTCAAAGTCAAGTTGCAAGGGGTTCCTTCTGACATGGAGTTGGACACGGGTTCAGCTCTATCGATAATCTCCCAAAGGACCCTTCAGCAGATTTGTTTGTTGAAGCGGCAAACAAATTAAGCTCAGGCCATTGAACCTCATTTTAACTGACTTCCAAAATTCCCAGGTAAACGTCAACGGGGAGGCCACACTCGGAGTGCAGTTCAGGAATTTCGAGGGTCCCTTGGAAGTCATAGTTGTTGAGGGCAACTGCACTAGCTTAATTGGGCTCGATTGGTTTGATGCTTTGGGAATTCAAGTGATTGGGTTAAATAGCTTGCAAACGTCGAGCCTCTCGGCGGTGTGTAAAGAGTTTGCTGATGTCTTCAGCTCAGAATTAGGGGCATACAAGGGGCCTCCAATTGCACTTCGGTTAGACCCTTCAATAGAACCGATAAGGATTAAGCCTCGTCGGGTGCCTTTTGCCCTAAAGCAGAGAATCAGTGCAGAGCTGGACAAGCTGTCGCAGCAAGGCATTTTAGAACCAGTTTATAGCAGTCCATGGGAAACCCCTATTGTCACGCCACTTAAGGCCAATGGAGAAGTCCGCATTTGTGCCGACTATAAATGCATGTTAAACAAAGCTCTCCAGCAGCACTCTTATCCGATGCCTGTAGTCAGCCACATTTTGGCATCTCTACAGGGAGGTCACATTTTTGCCAAATTAGATTTGGCCCAGGCCTACCAGCAGCTGCCGGTGGATGACACTACGGCGGAGGCCCAAACCATTGTAACCCACCAGGGAGCCTTCAAGGTGCAACAGTTACAGTTCAGGGTTAATGTAGCCCCTGGCATCTTTCAGAGCGTAATGGAGCACACGCTCCGCAATATTCCGGATGTATGCCCATATTTCGATGATGTCCTCATTGCAGGGGAATCAGTCGAAAACCTCACTGACAGGCTCTGGGCCGTTTTGCGGCATTTCCGTGAAGCGGGGCTGAAGCTCAAACAGGAGAAATGCAAAATTGGAGTCACTTCCACTGAATTCCTGGGGTTCTGTATAGATGCCGAAGGCATTCATCCTGCTGAGTCCAAGCTTAAAGCAATTCAGCAGGCACCCAGTCCCAAGATGAAGGGAAAGCTTCAGGCTTTCCTGGGACTCCTTAATTTCTATCATGCTTTCCTCCCCCACAAGGCCGCAGTGGCAGAGCCATTACACCGGCTCTTGGACAAGAAGGCCCCATGGAAGTGGATGAGTGTCCACGAGAGGAGTTTTGCAGCAGTTAAAGCATTGCTGTCATCTAATGCACTGTTGGCTCGTTTTAATGAGCAGCTTCCAATCAGCATTGCCTGCGATGCATCCCCGTACGGAATTGGAGCTGTGTTAAGCCATCTTAAGGCTGACAGAACACAAGTCCCCATAGCTTATTATTCTAGAACCCTCTCTTCAGCGGAACGGAATTACGTGCAAATAGATAGGGAGGCATTGGCCATTGTGGCTGGCATCAAAAAGTTTCATACTTTTTGTATGGCCGCCATTTCACGGTCTTCACTGACCATAAGCCACTTTTGGGGTTGTTCACTATGAACAAGCAGACACCCCAGATCATCTCTCCTAGAATGTTGAGGTGGTCAATATTCCTATCTGCTTATGACTATTGTCTGGTTCACAAACCGGGTAAAGAAATGGGCCACGCAGACGGCCTTAGTAGGTTGCCTCTACAGCTATTAGAGTCAGATCCTGCTCCAGCCAACCACATCCTGGCTATCCAGGATTTGCTGGAGTCTCCCCTTAATGCAGGGGATGTTGCTGCAGAAACAGTTTATGACAGCATGTTGAGCCGCGTGTTAAACTGTGTGCTCACAGGATGGCCTGACACGTGTCCTGGCCCTAACTTCCAGAGTTTTTGGAAAAGGAAGCATGAGTTATCCACCTTTAAGGGTTGTATTCTGTGGGGCAGTAGGATAGTAATCCCGACCTCACTAAGGACTAGAATCCTTGATTCTCTGCATGAGGGACATCCGGGAATAGTCCGGATGAAGGCACTCATGCGCAGCTACCTTTGGTGGCCTGGGCTTGATAAAGATATTGAGGCCCAGGTCCACGGGTGCCTCATTTGCCAGCAGTCAAGGCCAGAAATGCCACATGCTCCTGTACATAGATGGGAGACCACTCAAGCCCCTTGGTCGAGGATTCATATTGATTTTGCTGGCCCCTTTCAGGGGCAACTCTTCCTCATTGTTGTGGACAGTCATTCTAAGTGGCTAGAGGTCATTCCAGTGTCCACTATGATGACTGCCAGGACCATCCAGGTTCTGCGCAGCATCTTTGCAATGCATGGGCTCCCAGATGTCATAGTCTCAGACAATGGGGCTCAATTTACATCTGCAGAATTTCAGTCCTTTTTAAGCGCAAATATGATTAGGCATGCCACCTTGGCTCCTTTTCACCCGGCCTCTAACGGCCAAGTGGAATGCAGGGTTAGAACCACAAAGGAATCCTTGAAGAGGATCACAACTGGCAATTGGCACCACAGGTTGGCAGATTTCCTACTCTGCCAATGCACAATGCCCTGCACTTCGATGGGCAAAAGCCCAACTGAGTTAAGATGGGGGAGACGCCTGATCACAAAGCTGGATCACTTGCATCTGGACCGGGTTGCTTCACAAGTGCCGCAGCCTAAGGCACCAAGGCAATTGCAAGTGGGTGATCTGGTTTGGGTGCGCAACTATGGACAAGGGGCACTGTGGGTGGTAGTTGTGGTTTGCAAGGTGTCAGGGCCGCTCTCATACGAAGTGGCCCTGGAAGACAGTCATGTGCTCCGCAGGCACATTGACCGGCTGCATTGGAGGTTGCCATGCCACTCTTCCGCTCCTGGCTCTGCTCTCGGGGGGAAGGAGGAACATGATTACGATCGTGCATTGGAGTCTCTCAGCGAAAGCAGGACCTTGCGATCGCCAAACGGGTTTTTTTCATGATATATATATATATATCATAAAGGTAAAAAAGGATATATGCAGTGTTATCTTCATTTTAGATGTCAAAAGAGTCTCTCTCTCTTTCTCTCTCTGTCTCTCCCTCCCTCCCTCTCTCTTTCCTCTCTCTCTCTCTCCCTCCCTCTCTCTCTCCCCCCTCTCTCTCTCTTTCTCTCTCTTTCTCTCATTCCCTTTCTCTCTTTCCTCTCCCTCTCTCCCTCTGTCTTTCCTCTCCCCTCTCTCTCTTTCTCTCTCTTTCTCTCTCTCTCCCTCTCTCCTCTCCCTCTCTCTCTTTCTCTCCCTCTCTCTCTCTCTTTCTCTCTCCCCCCCTCTCTCTTCCTCTCTCCGATCTTCTGCTCACCTGGCAAGCTGGCTTCAAGTTGTTCTCCAACAAGCTGACACATATTCTTATTGGGCTAGCTCAGGGGTAGGCAACCTTGGCTCTTTTATGACTCATGGACTTCAACTCCCAGAATTCCTGAGTCAGCATAGCTGGGCTAGCTATCTCTCTCCTGCCCTTCCTGCTTCCTGCAGAGACACAGCAAAGGGAGGAGCCCCGCCCAATAAGCTTGTCAGCTCATCAGAACAGGGTGAGGCTACTCTCTTTTTTACACACACACACACACACACACACACACAGAGAGAGAGAGAGAGAGAGAGAGAGACAGAGAGACAGAGAGAGAGAGGGAGGCTCTGTCTCTCTCTGCAAATGGCAGAGGAGGCTGGGAGCCTCAGGTTGCCGACCTGTGACCTATACCATCTCAGACAAATGACTGTCCAGTCTCTTCTTAAAAACCTCCAGTGATGGAGTGCCCACAATTTCTGGAGGCAAGCTGTTCCACTGATTAATTGTCCTCACTGTTACGATTCCAGGTTGCTTCTCTCTTTGATCAATTTCCAACCATTGTCCTGCACTCTGGCACTTTGGAGAATAATTTGGAATTATTTAGAATAACTTTCCCAAAGTCTCAACATCTTTTTTGTAGTATGGTGACCAAAATTGTATTCCAGGAATGGTCTCACTAGGGTTTTATAAAACGGTACTAATACTTCACATGATTTTGATTCTATGCCTCTGTTTATGCAACCCAGGATTGTATTAGCTTTTTTGGCTGCTGCTGCACACAGCTGGCTCATAGTCAAGTGATCGTCCACTAGGACTTCAAGGTCCCTCTCACAGTTACTATTTTTGAGCCAGATTTCAGCTAATCTGTACTTGTACCTTTAATTTTTTCCTATCTAAATGTAAAACTTTGCTTTTCTCCACATTAAAACTCATTTTGTTGGATAGGGCCCATTGTTTAAGTTTGTCAAGAACTTTTTGGATTCTGAGCTTGTCTTCTGAGGTGTTGGCTATTCCTGTCAGTTTAGTGTCATCTGCAAATTTGATGAGTTCCCCTTCTATTCCATCATCTAAGTCATTAATGAAGATATTGAAGAATACTGGGCCTAAGGTGGAGCCTTGTGGTACCCCACTGCTTACTTCTCTCCATGTTGATGTAATGCCATTGAGGACTACTCGTTGAGTATGGTTTGCCAGCCAGCTACAGATCCATCTGGTGGTGATGTTGTCTATTCCTCCTTTTTCTAGCTTACCAAGGAATAGGTTGTGGTCTACTTTATCAAATGCCTTATTGAAATCTAAGTAAAGCATTTGACAAAGTAGACCACAATCTACTGCTTGGTAAGCTAGAAAAAGGTGGAATAGACAACATCACCACCAGATGGATGGTTTGGAAATGGTTTGGAAATAACAAGCTTCCAAGAATGTAAAGGCTGCACATTCCACCAATCCTTGCAAACGAACTCCATGTTTGAAAAAAGCACACAGATCAGTCAAAGAGGAAATAAGTTATAGTTGTGCTGTTCCCTGGCAGCCTATTCAAATAAAGTACCAAATGTTTTGAAATACAGCTATGAGTGGAGGGGACTAATTGCTATGTACTAATGATTGGTGAACTGATAAGCTAGTTGGCAATACTCAGTTTGGTTTTCTGTGCAAATAATACTAATTGCCTGGTTGAAGGATTCACATTGAACTGAATAGAGTTCTGGGTGAGTAGCAACATTTACTACGGAACCTCTAAAAATAAGATAGGGAGTAAATCAGTCTGAATTTGCTGGGGGCTTTTTAAAAAAAAAATTATATCAGATTAAAGTAGGAAGTCATCTAAGAACAATAATTCTCCAGTTGTGCATTCGTTAGCTTTTGGGGAGAAGATACAAAAATTTGATCTAGAATTAGAGTTGGAAAAGACAGTTTAACCTACTGCGCTCAACTCTCTGTTCATTGCAAAAATGTTAAACTATGTTGCCCATACTCTATTATTTGGGACAGAAACCTGGTCAGTGCTGAACAACTTCTCTCGATGCAATCCAAAGTTGCATTTGCTCTTGTTGCAGCTACCAGTATATCATGCTATAGGCTCATGTTTAATTTGCAACCAAGTATTATTCCAACATCTTTTTCATAGCAACTATTACCAAGCCAAATATCCCCCATCCTATACCTGCGCATTTCATTTTTGCTTCCTAATTGAAAATCTCTGCACTTATCTGTATTAATTTCATCCTTTTACTATCAGACCAGGCCATTTTGAATCACATTTGTATCTTCTAGGTCAGTGTTTCTCAATCTTAGCAACTTTAAGATGTGTTTTAAAATTACCAAGGCTGAAAAACACTGTTCTAGGATTTAATCCCATCCATTTCATATCATTTACATCCCATCCAGCCCTTCATCCCTGATGGGGCCCTGGTACACCATTGCAACTGGCACAAAGTAGACCCTTAATGAATCTGGAAAAAATATGGCTTTCAGTGATGTTCGTCTTGAACATTACAACCATAGAAGGGGAGGGATTTGGCACGGAAATTCTTTATTTACAGTATAGTTGTTCAAAGAGATGCTGATGAAACTTTGAAGGTCATTTGTGAAGGATTAGAATACCCCACTTCTAGCCGGTGTAACAGAATAGTTATTGATCTTTGTTTTTTAAAATGATTTCAGCATATGTGCAGAAGGTATTTACTTTGAAATGAAAACTATTCTCCACCTCAATGCAATAATTTTTCCACATATGAGGTTTTATATGACTTCTACTCTCCCTTCTTGGAAGGAGATAGATTTCTCCGTTTATCCAGTGTATATCCCATGTAATGTTTTTAATTATTTTGACCACCAGTTGGCAGTGTGTGACCAGTTTCAACTTTCCTGGGAATCATCAAAGATAAGTAGCTATGTCTTATTTGATGGAGTTCAAACCCTCTTCCTAGAGTACACAATTTTATATCCTGTGTGATGCTTTCAGTTATATTAACCACTTGGAGGCAGTACATACTGGTTTCACCTATGAAGTGGGATGTGGTGATTGTTAAAATAATATAAAACATTCTATATGGAAACATAATATAATGTAACATCTGTATTGTTTTTTTCTTTAAGAATTTGAGGGGAGATGAACTGTATGAGATCATTCTGGCAGATCTTCTAGGATTACCTTCATTCCACACCACTGCACATCAGATCCTAGATAGCTCCTCAGTTTAATGCACTATATATTGTCATCTAAATATCTATGGAGATTCTCAATCATCCAGGTAAGGATTGTTCCAAAGGTGCTTTGTTTTTCCTTGAAGGCATTTTGCTTCTCATCCACAAAGCTTCTTCAGTTCATCTAAATGAAAGAAGGTTCTTGGATGAGAAATGAAATGTCCTCAAGGAAAAACAAAGTCCAGTTGCCTTTTTAAAAACCACCTTTGGGATTATCATCTAAACTACCATTCATGTTGTGGTTTTGAATCTCATAGAATAAGAACTGGCTACATAAATCTGATAAGGACTGATAATGATGTAACTATTCATATATTACTGTATCTCCTGGTGATGAATCTTTCTTGAGTGAATTTGTTGTCTCTAAATGAAAATACGAGGGGAATTCGGAAATAAACCTCTGTTTGAGCATGTGCGAGAAATAGGCGGTGATAGTGACGCCCATCCCATGGCGCCGTGCGCAGTAGTTCAGTGGGCAGTGAGGAGTGGAAGGAGAAGGTTGTGTTGCAGTTGACTCATCCGCTAGATCAATTGAAAATGAACCCTGCCATAGAAAATCCCTCCAATGTTTACGGACCAAATCTGATAAGTGAAGGTGTTGTATATCAATGGTGTTGCATGTTTAAAGATGGACGAACTGATGTGCAAGAAGTGGCCGCCCATCTGTAGTCAGGAATGAACTCAAAGGTCCATCTGTTCACGATATCTGCACTTTCTTTACACTTTCCCCAAATTTCTCGGACTGTCTTGTACAAGGTAGTGACAGAACATTTGGAATACCGCAAGTTCTGTGTTCATTGGGTACCAAAACTCCTTTCTGAGGAAAACAAAACACACCAAATGGGTTCACGATGCTGTTATAGGGTGGCTTCATTCCCAGGCGGGAGATTTTTTTGCAGAAGGAATTTCAAACCTTGTAAGACGTTATGACAAGTGCCTCAATTTGAATGGCGATTACATCGAAAAGTAATGTAATGTTGTAGTTTTCTGATGTGTATAATAAAAGTTCTGCATCTACAAGTGTCTGTCATTGATAACCAAATGGAGGTTTATTTCCAAATTACCCTCGTAGTTTGCATGGGTATATGGAAACTTTCTATGGGAATCTCACTGACAATAGAAGAATTTACTTCTGGCAAAATTTGAAATAATTGTGCCATTTCACTATTAGTATTGATACCCAATAGTTATATACTGAAAGATGAAGGATTTGTAATATGGGCAGGCATTCAGATTAATGGAAGCCGTGTATTTGCATTGCTTGGTGATTAAATGAAAACTAATTTTATTTTCCTTTGTGCAAAAACCTTTTCACTGTGACAATGTTCCCTGAAATGATGGCCATATTATTGAGTTGGTCTCTCTGTTTAGCTCATTAGAATGTATTTGTGATATATTGTTGCAGCATTCATTATGCATTCCTCTCCCTGTTCATTTTTTCCTATTATAATTTTTGAAAAACTTGAATGGGTCACGTTCCTGATATTTTCAATCAGTGTCAGAGGTATATTAGTTCCTTGATTAGATAAAAAACAACACAGAGAAGAAAAACCACAAGTGTTCGGGTGTCTTGCCCTGCTCCCAATCAATAATATCTTCCAGCAGTCCAAGAAATGCATCAGTGAACAAATATAGAGGCTTTCTTGCTGATTCTAACTAATGGGAGAAAAACCTATTCAAAACCAAATCCTATCTTTAGTCTTGTTCTTAAATAGCCATTTGGGTTCACCAGTTAATAGCTGGAAAGGTTAAAAATTGGAAGAATATAAACTAATCTGTGATGGATACTCCTAAAACATAAAATGTGGTTTACTGGCATGTACTACACACTCATTCGTCTGTCACATGATGCTCATGGACTTCTAAAAGATAGAGTAAGTACTATTTACCAAATTCGGGTCTTATACGCATAGTTAATCTTCAAAGGGATGATAATCCTTTGGATCTGAAAAAGGTAATCTTTGAAAAAATAATCTTCAAAGGCTATATAAATATGATTAATAAATAATAAATAAGTAAATAAATAACACTCTTCTCTTAAGTAAGACATGATATTAAATTGTCTATTCCTGATTTTTTCATCCATTGTAATGAATCCTTTGAAGTCGCATCAAGCATATCTTGGGGACTGTGGCAGAATTTGATCAGTATATGTTTATGAGTTAATAAATATTAAGGCTGTATATAAGACTGTATATGGAGGGGGCATTTCTTTTCTATCAGAAAATAGTTCAGCAAAGAATGATTTATTCATTTAAAAATTGCTCCCTCCTTGTTCATGTATACAGAATGATTAAGGAACATGTACTTGAAATGTATTCCAAATTCCAACCAAGTTCATCCAATTCAATTGATTGGAAAATAATTATCACCTAAAGTTTTAGTGACTTACCAATGTACTTGACTTTTCTAAATTAGTGTATTTTCTTCACAAGACTATAACAGGTACAATCACTCCATCCTTTCCCCCTAAACTTTGTATTACATTGAGAAGCAAGCAATATGGATTCAGAATGCCGAAGGGAATAAATTGCAGTCTAAAATCTCCCAATGTATTTTGTCATTTGACCAAACAGAAAATATATTGTGTTGTTTAAAGTTTGGTGGATCCCTTCCACCTGCAATTTAATTTAATCCATATAATTTAATCAATTCAGTGACCAGAAGGGCAACAAATAAATGTTCTAACATACCAAAGTGGGTTATACTAAGGTGGGTTATACTAGCAGTTACATATATTAGGCCAATATGCGGTTTAAGCACCTAAAGTTACCAATAGGTGGCAAAAATAAAAAAAGTTGAAGTTTCAAAATTTAATAATGACCAGATAAACATGACTTCTCCTTTGCATTTTTTTCTACATATTTGTAGAATTAAAAGTGAAAAGAAAAAAAAGGATTTATCAATCAGTTAAGTTTGAGGTCCCAATAGGAAGGGAGGAAAGATCCCCAGTAAAGAACAAAAAGGAATTGGAGCTCAAAAACTTTAAAAAAAAAACAGAGGGAAGAAAAGGATAAATAAAACTAACATAATAGTAAGAAGGTTAAATAAATAAGGTAGAAAAACGAGCACAAATAGGCAGATAAAAGGATAGTAAAAAAACAGTCACAATTACCTAGAACAGAGAAGGAAGAAACAAGGCTAACAGCAAACCACATCCACCAACCAAAAAGAGGGATTTTCAAACAACAAACTTATGGAACAGGCGACTGATACTATTGTGGTATGCAATACATGTTCCATGTATGTGCTTATGCCCAAAGAAGACCCAAACTATACATGCATTAGATGTAAACTATGTAAACTACTGGAAGAAAAAGTAAGGAACTTAGAGGCAACTCTAGCCAAACCCCAATCTACAAAAGAAAGTTATACCCAAACTGAACCAAATAATGAACAAACAACACCCAGAGGATTTGACCCTACTGATAAACCCTTGGAGGAAGACAAATGGAGGTATGTCACACATAGAAGGAAACACAATACTCAAAGAAAGAAGCAGCATACAACTAACAAACCCCTTCTGCCCAATCCAACCCAACCAGAAGCAGCCCCATTAAAACTGAGCAATCGATTTCTCCCCTTGGATGGAAACATGCAGACCCACAACCTCCCCCTCAAAGAAAACATGCAGACACCTAGCAAAGAAACAACTTCAAATATCCCTAAAAAAAGTCATTTCAAATATCCCTAAAAAAGTCACTTCAAATATCCCTTAAAAAGTCACATCAACAAACACACCTGAGATAAACAGAAAAGCACCCCAGACTGTAGCCCCCCCAAAAGGAAGGCGAGTGTTGGTAACAGGAGATTCTATCCTCAAAGGAACAGAATCATCCATCTGCAGACCAGATGTACAATCCAGGAAGGTATGTTGTCTCACTGGAGCAAAAATCGAAGATGTGGCTGAGAACCTAACCAAAATAATTAGGCCTACAGATTACTACCCTTTCCTCCTCCTCCACATTGGGACGAATGACACACAACTAACAACCTGAGTACAATAGTGAGAGATTACAAATAACTAGACAATAAAATTAAGCTAGGAGCACAAGTAGTGTTCGCATCAGTACTCCCAATGAAAGGCCAACACCCATTGAGGGAAAAAAGAATTTTAGAAATAAACCATTAGCTAAAGGGTTAGTGTCATCAAGAAAATGTTGGTTTCCTGGATTATGGACTGCATTTCCTACGTGAAGGACTCTTGGCAAGGGATGGGCTGCACCTCACGAAAATAGGGAAAAATGTATTCAGAAAAAGACTGGCCCAACTCATCAGGAGGGCTTTAAACTAAAATTGAGGGGGAAGGGTGACCAATCTTTAGAATCTCTAGAACCCAAAACCAATCATAAATCCCAAGAGAACAAATCCAACAATGAGGTAGGCAGTGATGAGAAAAAAGAAAAACTCAAACAACAATCAGGAGATACAGGAAACATACCCACAGACAGGCATAAAAGTCTTAAATGCTTATATACAAATGCTCAAAGCTTGGGGAACAAACAGGGCAAAATAGAAGCAATAGTACACGAGGGAGGGTATGACATAGTTGGCATTACAGAAACCTGGTGGGACGAAACCCATGAATGGAATGAACTGATGGATGGATAAAAATTGTTCAAAAGAAACAGGTTTACAAAAAGAGGAGGGGGAGTTGCACTATATCTAAGAGAACACTACATATCTACAGAAATGCACATGATCCAAGATAAAATCTCTCCAGAATGTATATGGGTCAATATAAAAGAGAAAAAAAGTGACATTGCCATAGGTGTATATTACAGGCCACCCAACCAATCAGAAGAAATAGATAAACTCTTTGCCAGCTAACAAATATATGTAAGAAGCATACCACAGTAGTAATGGGAGACTTCAATTATCCAGATAGCAACTGAGAGACAAACTTTGCAGTGAGCGGGAGATCAAACAGATTCCTAACCAACCTAGCCAACAACTTTGTCATCTAAAAGGTGGAGGAGGGAACTAGATGTAAAGCCATACTGGACTTAATTCTAACTAATAGAGAAGAAGTGATAGAGGGAGTTGAAGTTGCCGGAACCTTAGGCGAAAGTGACCACGTCATACTGGAATTTAATATAATGCAAACACTAGCAATAGAAAACAACCCGACCAGTGTCTTAAACTTCAAAAGAGCTGACTTTAACAAGCTCAGAGAGAACCTAGGAAAGATCCCATAGATGAAAATCCTAAAGGGGAAAACAACCCAAGAAGCTTGTGAAACTCTGAAAAATGTGATCATAAAAGCCCAGACCAGCACAATACCACTGAAAAAGAAAAACAAGAAATTCAAGAAGAAACCAACATGGCTACACAAAGATCTCTCTGACAAACTGAAAGACAAAAAGGACAAATACAAACAATGGAAAGAGGGGCACATAATTAAGGCCGATTATCAGCAGACAGCTAGAACATGCAAAGATGAAGACAGGAAAGCAAAGACTCAGCATGAGTAAAGACTTGCAACAGAAATCAAGGATAATAAAAAAAAAGTTTCTTCCAACATATTAACAAGAAAAAAGTCAAGGAAACTGTAGGTTCACTAAAGAGAGAAGATGGCAAAGAAATAACAGGCAACAGGAGAAAGCAGAGCTGCTTAACTCATACTTTGCATCAGTCTTCACACAAAAAGATGTTATCTCAGAACCATTGCACCACATCTTTCATAAATCCTGGAGCACTGGGAAAGTACATGAGGATTGGAAAAGGGCTGATGTGGTTCCCATCTTCAAGAAAGGGGAAAAAAAGGATCCAGAAAACTACAGACCAATCAGGTTAACATCAATACCTGGGAAGATCCTAGAAAAGATAATCAAAAAACAGATCTGCGAACAATTAGAAGCAAACAAAGTTATAACCAGTAGTCAGCACGGGTTTGTTAAAAACAGATCATGCTAAACCTATCTTATTTCATTCTTTGATAAAGTGACTAAACTAGTAGACCAGCGAAATGCTGTGGACGTAGTATACTTAGATTTCAGTAAGGCATTTGATAAAGTAGACCACAACCTACTCCTTGGTAAGCTAGAAAAAGATGGGATAGACAACATCACCACCAGATGGATCTGAGCTGGCTGGCAAACCGTACTCAATGAGTAGTCCTCAATGGCACTACATCCACATGGAGAGAAGTAAGCAGTGGGGTACCACAAGGTTCTGTCTTAGGCCCAGTATTCTTCAATATCTTTATCAATGACTTAGATGAGGGAATTGAAGGGGAACTCATCAAATTTGCAGGTGACATCAAATTGACAGGAGTAGCCAACATGCCAGAAGACAAGCTCAGGATCCAAAAAGATTTTGACAAACTTAAACAATGGGCCCTATCCAACAAAATGAGTTTCAATGTGGAGAAAAGCAAAGTTCTACATTAGGCAGGAAAAATCAAAGGTACAAGTACAGATTGGGCTAGACCTGGCTTAAAAACAGTAACTGTGAGAGGAACCTTGGAGTCCTAGTGGACGATCACTTGACTATGAGCTAGCAGTGTGCAGCAGCAGCCAAAAAAGCTAATTCAACCCTGGGTTGTATAAACAGAGGCATAGAATCAAGATCACGCGAAGTATTAGTACCGCTTTATAAAACCCTAGTAAGAGCACACCTGGAATACTGCAGCCAATTTTGGTCACCATATCACAAAAAAGATGTTGAGAGTTTGGAAAAAAATTCAGAGAAGAGCAACTAAGATAATTAAAGGCCTGGAGACTAAAAGATACAAAGAACAGCCGCAGGACTTGGGTTTGGCTAGTCGAAAGAAAAAAAGAAATAGGGGAGACATGATAGCAGTATTCCAGTATTTGAGGGGCTGCCACCAAGAAGAGGGGGTCACATTATTCACCAAAGCACCAGAGGGCAGGACAAGAAACTATGGTTGGAAACTGATCAAAGAGAGAAGCAACCTGGAATTAAGGAGAAACTTCCTTACAGTGAGGACAATTAACCAGTGGAATAGCTTGCCTCCAGAAATCGTGGGTGCTCCATCACTGGAGATTTTTAAGAAGAGGCTAGACAGTCACTTGTCTGAGATGGTATAGGTCTTCCTGCTTGAGCAGGGGGCTAGACCAGAAGACCTCCAAGGTCCCTTCCAGTTCTATTCTATTCTATTCTATTCTATTCTATTCTATTCTATTCTATTCTATTCTATTCTATTCTATTCTATTCTATTCTATTCTATTCTACTCTACTCTACTCTACTCTACTCTACTCTACTCTACTCTACTCTACTCTACTCTACTCTACTCTACTCTGTTCTGTTCTGTTCTATTCTATTCTATTCTATTCTATTCTATTCTATTCTATTCTATTCTATTCTATTCTATTCTATTCTATTCTATTCTATTCTATTCTATTCTATTCCATTCCATTCTATTCCATTCCATTCCATTCCATTCCATTCCATTCCATTCCATTCCATTCCATTCACTTTACAATGCCTTGGTAAGGCATACTACATCCAGTTTTGGTCACCACGATGTAAAAAAGATGTTGAGACTCTAGAAAAAGTACAGAGAAGAGAAACAAAGATGATTAGGGGACTGGAGGCTAAAACATATAAGGAATGGTTGTTGGAATTGGGTATGTCTAGTTTAATGAAGAGAAGGACGAGGGGTGACATAATAGCAGTGTTCCAATATCTCAGGGGTTGCCACAAAGAAGAGGGAGTCAGTCTATTCTCCAAAGCACCTGAAGGCAGGACAAGAAGCAACGGATGGAAACTAACCAAAGAGAGAAGCAACCTAGAACTAAGGAGAAATTTCCTGACAGTTAGAACAATTAATCAGTGGAACAACCTGCCTCCATAAGCTGTGAATGCTCCAACACTGGAAGTTTTTAAGAAGAGAGTGGACCACCATTTGTCTGAAATGGTATAGGTTTTCCTGCCTGAGCAGGAGGTTGGACTAGATGACCTCCAAGGTCCCTTCCAACATTATTATTGTTATTGTTATTGTTATTGTTATTGTTATTGTTATTGTTATCTTTTATTCATTAAACATGAACCTCAGTCAACTGAACATTCAAACTGGCTGGCGCTGATGGTTGACACGGGTTGCTACCAGCATCCTAGGTGTCAACCAGGTACCTCCTTAAAATACAAGATGTTCCAAGTAGCGCAGTTTTTTGTAACATTGCTGGAGTTATTGCAGGAAGCTGCAGTTTCTTGATGTATTTTGCAAAGTTTTTGGACATAGTTCCCAGTGCCCCGATGACAATGGGTACCACTGTTACACGTTTCATCCATAATCGCGCAGTTTCGATGGCCAGGTCGCGATATTTCATAATTTTTTTCAGTTCTTTTTCTTCGACTCTGACATCTCCTGGTACAGCAATATCAATCAGCTGTACGCTTCGGTTCTCTACAACTGCGATATCCGGCGTATTGTGTTCCAAATGGCGATCTGTCTGTATTCGAAAGTCCCACAAGATCTTCACCCTCTCATTCTCAACAACTTTTTCCACCCTATGTTACCACGACTTTTCGGACACAGGCAAGTCGTATTTTTTACACAATGCCCAGTGGATTAATTTAGCAACTCGGTCATGTCTAGATTTGTAATCAGTTTGCGCAATTATTATTATTATTATTATTGATCTGTATTTATTATTATTATTATAAATTCAGTTAAAAAGACTCTTTTTTAAAAGATAGTACAATTTCTTTCAGATTTTGTCACCTTTGTCATTCTGTAAAATTGAAGGAGCCAGTAAAGTAAAAGCAATTCACTACAAATAGTCTGTCAGATGCCCATCTTTGCTTTCTTTGAAGCTTACTAGCAACTGCCATAACCAAGGGGATGGGGCATTTGGGAGGGGAAGAGTGCTGGAGATGTGAAAGAATGCTGTGGGAATTTGGGGGTTATAGACACTAACAGGTGCCAAACCAAGCCTGTTGCCTGCCTTCAAGGACGCTGACCCCGGGGAAGGAATTTGCAGTGGTGCCTGAGATACTGGGTCCCCAAAACATCGGAACAGAATCTGATTGGACTACTCTCACAAGAGGGAGGGTTTTGGACATTGGAGATTGCTTTCAATATATGATTTTCTCATGGTTTTTCTTCAAAGCTTGCTTCGCTCACGCGGCACTCAGCATCTCTAGTAAAAGTACCCTTTCTCTAACACCTATGGAGTCAAGGGTCATTCTTTCCTAGGGAGTAAGCTGTGGTCAGTCTGACATAGTCCTCAACTTACTACCACAATAGAGACAAAAAAATTAATCATTAAGTGCTGTGTGGTCATTAACTGGGACATATAATTTTACTAACTTCTTTGCCATAATCCTTATGCGAATCACCCCGGTCATTAACCAGATATCACATGACTACAATTTGCAACCTCCTTTGCCTGTAGGAAGCCAGCTGGGATCGTCCCATGACTGCAGGAAGCTACAACTGTTGCAAGTACAAGGGATTGCCAAGTGCCCAGGATCTGATCATGTAACAGTTGGGCCACTGTCATGTTAGTGCAAGGACCATTTTTTTTAATCTGAGAAAAAAAATAAATGCTTCAATGAAAGCAAGCAGTTTGTGGTCCATGCCTCTCTTCAAATTCTTATTCTTCTAACCAATTTTTACTTAGTAAATGCATTTTTCCAGCTTTCCCATTCTTCTCTATAACACTTTATTTCCTATTCAGATCATTCATTCACAAAATCAACTTTCTTCTAGAAAGTTAGGGTGGTGTGTGTTTTTTTTTTTAAAAAAATTGTGCTGCTGTCGTTTGGTACTATCTTTTAAAGATTTATTTAATATTATTTATTTAAGGACTTGCAAGATGATAGTCAGCCCTCCCAGCTAATGTAGACAGGAAACAGGACTAGATGAACTAATTCTACTTTATTGTGAAACTACATTAACAGAATCTTTCAAATCTGAAAGTACAACTTCCCACTGCCATTTTTAACTGCTTGATCCATTAGGGAGGCCCCTTCCTAGGTTTGTTAAGCCATTGGAGGCTCCTTCCTCTTTTGTCCAATTGTTTCCTGGGCAGTATCTCTTCCTCTCTTTCCCCAAGGTCATCCACATTTTTCATTACATTTACCCAGAGAAGTCTGCTCAAAGCCATTACAGGTAGTCTTCCACTTATGACCACAGTTAGGACTGGAACATTCATCATTAAGCAATGCAGTTATTAAATGAGTCATTCCCAGTTTTACAATCTTTTTTGCCATGGTCATCCAGGTCATGGTTATCCCAAAGGTGCTTTTTCAAGAGGCAACTGGACTTTCCTGTTGTTTTTTTCTTTGAAGGCTTCACTTCTCATCCAAGTAGCTTCTTCAGTTCTGACTGGACGGTGGGGTTTTGCCATGGTAGTTAAATTAATTACATGGTAATTAAGTGAATCTAGCTTCCACATTGACTTTACTTGTCAAAATCCTATTGGGAAGGTCACAAATGGCAATCACATGATCCCGAGAAGCTGCAATCACCAGAAATATGTGCTGGTTGCCAAATTCCTGAATTTTAATCATGTAACTGCAGAAGGTTGCAGTGGTCATAAGTGCGAGGAATCACTTTTTTTTTCCAGTGCTGCCACAACTTCAAGTGATCTTTAAAATAATAAAAATAAGTTGAGGACTATCTTTGTTATGAATGTTTGGTACTAGTTAGACAGTTCTATCATGTTTTTTACATTGTTGGTATCATCTGGATTGTTCAGCTTTACTTTTGGAATAAGTTTTGTACCACTTTAGAATATTGATTACATTTATATTTTATTTAGTATATAATGTATTTTTCCATTGTTTTGGGTAAGCTGCCTAGCCAGACTAGACAGTTATTCATCTGTTTGCTTAGTCAGATAACCTTGTGACCTTATTTTCTGTCTGAAATCAAATATATTACATAAAGCTGGTATTTTATATGATTTTTGTATTTCTGTGCTAGGTATCAATCTCTCTCGCTCTTTCTTTCTCTCTTGCTTACTCATTTTATCACCATGACTGTAAACTGTACCAAACAGTGAAAATAGAATGAATTAAAAAATGGAGCATTGCCTATGGAACATGCTATATCACAATAAGAATTTTTTTTCAAGATATACAGATATAATTCAAGACTAAACAATTAATGGAATTTGTGTGCGTGTGTGTGTGTGTGTGAGAGAGAGAGAGAGAGAGAGAGAAAGAGAGAGATGGGAGGTTGACTTTAATTGTATAGCCTCCTTAAAAGACTATCTATCCATCACAAGGAATAGCAATGTTGGTTGGTGATATCTACTGCAAAAATAGTGAAGACAAAAGCCTGACATATATTGAATTAAAACTGCTATGATCATGGCATCATTGATGTGGTTGACATCTTTATATATTGTATTCTAGTACTGTTTCTCTTAAAACTATTCAGATTTGAAGCCTGATTTGATGCTTTAAGTAAGTCAGCAGCAATAATATAGATAAGAGTATCTCTTTCATTTCATTTCATTTTTTTTTAAATATGCCATTGATTGTCTCTAGCTAAAGTTAACAATTGTTATGAAATGTAACCTGGAAAGTTCAATCTGGTATGATAGGAAGACCAGTTTTAAGCAATTTGGTATGTTCTGTCCCAAATCTCACCATATTAACCTTCCCCGTTTAGTTCTAGATCTTATAATAATAATAATAATAATAAAGTTGAAAGGGACCTTGGAGGTCATCTAGTCCAACCCCCTGCTCAGGCAGGAAACCCTATACCATTTCAGACAAATGGCTGTCCAGTCTCTTCTTAAAAACTTCCAGTGTTGGAGCATTCACCACTTCTGGAGGCAGGTTGTTCCGCTGGTTAATTGTTCTAACTGTCAGGAAGTTTCTCCTTAGTTCTAGGTTGCTTCTCTCCTTGATTAGTTTCCATCCGCTGCTTCTTGTCCTGCCTTCAGGCGCCTTGGAAAATAGCTTCACTCCCTCTTCTTTGTGGCAGCCCCTGAGATATTGGAACACTGCTATCATGTCCCCTCTCGTCCTTCTCTTCATTAAACTAGACATACCCAATTCCAGCAGCCGTTCCAGTCCCCTAATCATCTTTGTTGCTCTTCTCTGTATTCTTTCTAGAGTCTCAACGTCTTTTTTACATCGTGGTGACCAAAACTGGATGCAGTATTGCAAGTGTGGCCTTACCAAGGCATTGTAAAGTGATATTAATACTTCACGTGATCTTGATTCTATCCCTCTGTTAATGCAGCCTAGCACTGTGTTGGCCTTTTTGGCAGCTGCAGCACACTGCTGGCTCATATTTAAGTGATTGTCCACTAGGACTGTGAGATCCCTCTCACAGTTACTACTATTGAGCAAGGTACCCCCTATACTATACCTGTACATTTGGTTTTTCTTGCCTAAATGTAGAACCTTATTTTTTTCACCATTGAATTTCATTTTGTTAGATAGTGCCCAGTGTTCAAGTCTGTCCAGATCCTCCTGTATCTTAAGCCTGTCTTCTGGAGTGTTGGCTATTCTCTTGTGCACTTTTCCAAGATGTGTCTGTTCATGAATTGAGAACTGCATGACAAAGACCAGGAAAGCAAGAATTTGGGCATTACAGTGTGGAGGTAGTACCAAATAGTTAAGTAATCACATTCATGAACTAAATAGGTTTCTTCTCATTGCTAGCTCTGAATTCTCTTCTTCCCACTCTCTCTTCCTTCACCTGCACACAAATCCCAGGAAATATGCACAATTAGGCACTCCCTCTGCTATTTCCCCTCTACCCCCATACTCTCAGACCCTCTAATCATTCAAAAAAGGAATGCTCCTTTCCATAAAAAATGGTGTCTTGGATCATTTGCCATTTTTTCTCAATGACAGATATGATTTGGGGCAATTAATCTGTAAACAATTAAACCATGGAATTGAATATGACAAGATGTGGTGATATCTATTAATTTGGATGGCTTAAAAGCAAACTTTAAAAAATTCCTGGGGATCAAGTTGTTCAAGAATTATCCAGGTTGACAATTCTGGGTTGGGGGAGAAATATGCTTCCAAGTACCAGCTGCATGGGGACAACTGTGCTGAAAAAGCATGGAAACATCCAGTTGACACTGTGGAGGGAAAAACGGGGACTCAGAAGGGCTTTGACCTGATCCACCAGAGCTATTCCTATGTTTTAATTCCTTAAATTAAAATGTGCAATGTAGTATGAAAACTGCATGCTTATGACCCTATTGTCTCTTTTAAGAAGATATATTTTAATTTTAGAGCAGTTGCTTGTCTTTGATCAGCCAGTTTTTACCACACTGACTTTTTTTTTTTGAAAAAAACTACTGTATCTGTTTCTTATCCATACATTATCTAGGATATGGAAAGGGAGAGAAAGAATCAAATATGCCCAAATTGATCTCATTAAGATTAACTTTTCATATTTTGGCTCTGTCCTTTTATTAAGTTAATAAGCTCAGTTCTCTACCTATAAGCAGACCAAACTGACGTCAAGCCAGGTAACCTTTAAATAAATCTTCCTAGCAAAGTGCTCACTGTAAATGTCCCATTTCCAATGAACACGAAACATTTCCTCTGGGTTTCATCTGCTGGTATCAAGAGACAAATAATTCTTATCATTTATTCATAGTGACACTGAGAAAATCTTGCACCTCTAGCAGATTTTGTAGCCTTTGCAGCTAAATCCCAGGTTATTTTTCTCCTTTCCTAGAAATAAATGCAAGGAATTTCCTTTTTGCCTACAGGAAAAGCTTATTTTAAATGAAATAATGTGGAAGGAAGGAAAGTTGTACTTGACCTTAAGCTAGGAGATGGTATAGGGTCTCCTGCTTGAGCAGGGGATTGGATTAGAAGACCTCCAAAGTCTCTTCCAACTCTATTCTGATGGATTGATTGAATAAAATATGAAAATATATCTTATTAAATAGGTAAATATAACACAGTCACTTTAATTCAGTGATTAAAGATTAAAAAGAGTTGATTTTCAAATTTTTGTATATGTATTTGTGTAGGCTTTCGTAATTACTACCTATTGGGCAGTGTTGGGTTTCAAGGCTTACTAACAATGAACTAGATTTCCTGAGGTTTCACTGGTGATTGTGGGTGGCATCTTCAAAGGCAAAGTGACCTGCGATAGAGACTACAGCAAACTAGCAGGCCTGAATGGGCTTCTGTCTTTAAAGCCAGAAATCTGGATTTCTGATTAGTTTTTAGCTGAGCTAGTTTCAGATTGGTGCAGGTTGGTAAAGGCTGGTCTCCGATTGGTTCTTTGTTTATGAATAGTATTTTTGAAGTTGTTGTTTCCTGATTGGTGCTTTGTTTAAGCCAACTTCAGATAGGGCATTTTTGGAATGCTAATGTCAGGTGTGAAGGATCAGAGACAAACATTAGTTCCAGTGCAGAAGATTTATTACTTAAACATATACACAAGAATCTTGTCAACTAATGCACAGTCCTAAATTGGCACCAGATAAGTGTCAATGGATTAGAGAGGTTAGACTTAAACCATTTGTGGGAATGAATTGACTCTAGGGTGATGACTCTCTTAACACTGCCCCTCAACTCTGCTTGCTCTTTTACAGCTAATTTCTGATTTGTCTTTGATTTGTACTGGTTAGTCTTAGTTGATTTGTAGATTGGTTAGTCTTAGTTACTTAGTTACTCTTTTTGTCTTTTTCTCTGTCTTTGTCTTTCTCTCTCCCCTCTAAGACTCTATAATCTGCTGAAAAGGATTCAACAAATTTGGGAAGTTGTACAGGACAAGGGCAGAATTTGCAAATATCAACTTCCTCATTTCTATAGAACAAATCCAAGATATTTTGCTGGCAGAAGCAAAAGAAAAGGTGATGCTTCCCCTATTACTGAACTAGTGAAGAGAAGCTGAGAGAAATGGCAGTTGAATCTTACACTGTGAACAGGCTAGTTTCCTCCATTAACTTTGGACTCAGCAAGTTAACTCAGAGAATACAAAGCAGTCTAACAATACTGCCCTGCCAATGGGTTTAAATCATGGTATATTAACTATACCTAAATTCAGTTACCTTAAACTGGATCCAGCTAGTTCACTTTTGTAAAGCTAGAATGAATAGTTCCAATGTCTAAACTATCCTTAAAATGCTGTATCACAGTGGTATAAGAATTATAATTTGCTGGACTTCTGGTTTGCGCTCGTAGCGCATGGCCATGCGAGAGCGGACCTGCACTCCCTACGGCTAATTTCGCCCTGCCAGGGGACCCTAGATGGGTCCGAAGTCGCCCCATAGAGGCGACCGCGAAAGAGGGTGCCCCGTTGATCATGAAGCGATGGCAATCACTTCATTTGATCTGGGGAAAGCCCTTCGAACCCGACAGGAGAAAGGCCGCATGCCAGTGTTTAGCCCAAGCTACTGCAGCTGAAGTCCAAAAGCACTACCAAGAACAACGGTGAACAGCATGCTTAGAACTGGTGAGAGTATTTAATCTTCTCTCTCTTATTTTACAACTAGTCCCTGGGAAAGATCCCCAAAGCAAACAACCTCCGAAAGTCAGGGGAGGGGACTACGTTCCCATTCCCCCATAGATGGAAGCGGCGAATTAACCTTTAAGGAGGAAAGAACCTTATTGAAATTAAATTCCAAATACTACAATCTTAGAAATTAAAACAAACTGCTAAGATTATATTCTAAAGGATTTTGATTGAACTACATAAAAAAAAGAAAGAGCTGGAAAATAAATATTTTCTGATATCTAGTGGACAATGAGAATGTAGCACATTAAAGACAATGCCCAGAAACAAAAAAAAAATCTGTTCCCATGAACTCCGATAACCTTTAAGAAGATAGTTGCTAAGGAACAGAGAAGAGATTGCATACTGGGCCGGCTATAAGCTTGGAAAGTGTTTGAAGGAAAAGAAATACTTTGATTGTGGTTTAAATTTATCAACTGTTTAAAAACTTTGATCTATGACAAATTATTGAGATGGGAAGTTACAGGAAGGATTTAAGTTGCTAAATATATTGAATTGAAAATTGACTCCTGAAAGAAAGAATTGTTATAAAACGTTGATTTTACTGAAATGTTGACAACTGAAAATTACAGTGGAGTACAAAAATTATATATAAAAAGAAGAACTATACAAAATTGGACTGTATGGATTTTGAGTTTTGGTTAGCTTGACAAAGACTATGGCATTTATGACGAACTATTCGAAAAGGGGAGACAACATGGATATGACATACTCATCAAAAAATGATAGAAAACCACACTTAATATATACTCCTGAAAGATTTAGCCTGAAAGATCAAAGACCTTTAGAAACACTTCAAGACAAGACAAAGACTTTCCAAGACGAAATTTATACAATGCTACGACAGATACAAACTACAATAGACCTAAACCACGAGGAGATTAAACATAACTTTGATACTATAAGTGAATATACTTCTAACTTAAATCTACAATAAAAAAACATCCAAAGAATGACAGTAAAGAATGAATAAACAATCCAGACAACAAAATATGAACTAGAAAAAAATGACTTAACTGGTGAAGTTACAAATGAAGGGAATTATAACTTAATACAAACAAGAAAAAACTTAAAGACTTGGATACAGCAATAAATATGGAAAAGATACCTTATGCATTAGAATGTCAAAATAAACCTGAGAAGAAAGAAGACTTAACAAAATGGATACTGCCAGGAGAATCATCGTTTGGGAGACAAAAAGCATACATCCTATCTACTATGTATTTTCTACTCCTAACAATAACTACAAAAATACAAGAACTGGACAAGTTGAAAATATTAATTTAGAAAACAATTTGGCAAAGGAAGATTAGAGATGGGCTGAAGTGACTGGATAATAATAATAATAATAATAATAATAATAATAATAATAATAATAATAATAATAATAATAATAATAATAATAATAATAATAATAATAATAATAATAATAATAATAATAATAATAATAATAAAGTTTCCAAAGGTTTAAAAGTAGTGTTGCAAAATGTATTTGAAGTCGTGAATTCTGGAGAGGGCGTTGTTATTTTTAATTTAATTTTATTTTTGGTTGAGTCAGCGTTCACTTCTAGTGACTATCCTTACAGTTTTCTTAGCTAGATTTTTTTGGAAACGATATTGTCTCTAACAAATTATAGTCTGATTGTAGATTGTAGATTTTGGGGTTCTTTAAATTCTCACCATTCATGAGAAACTAATTTTTTTCTAGTCCCAAAGCTAGCATATTGCCCCCAAATAAAACTTTCTGTGCATATTCCAGGTTTGCACACATATCTTCAACAGTCTGTGGATATAAATGTTCTTTAATTAATTTAGATATATCAGTCTGTTTTTGTTTTGCTTTTGCTTTATACGTCCTCCTAAGAATTTGATTATAAAGCAACAGAGAAAGGATCAGACATTTGTGTTCATAATCAAAAGGCAGAACCACACTTTCTACTTAGCCTTTCACCAGTATGGATCACTCATGACTTCCTGAGTGCAGAAATGGCTGGTGCCATCCTAGTCCCAGACCTTTGCAAATGTACCATTGCCTGTTTCCCAGCTTTGATTTAAAATGGCTGTTTTCCCACCCAAGCCACCTTAAGCTCTTTAGGGTAGATGATCTATCTATCTATCTATCTATCTATCTATCTATCTATCTATCTATCTATCTATCTATCTATCTATCTATCTATCTATCTATCTATCTGTCTGTCTGTCTGTCTGTCTGTCTGTCTGTCTGTCTGTCTGTCTGTCTGTCTGTCTGTCTGTCTGTCTGTCTGTCTGTCTGTCTGTCTGTCTATCATCTATTTTTATCTATCTATCTATCTATCATCTATCTATCATCTATTTTTATCTATCTATCTATCTATTTATCTATCTATCATCTATCTATCATCTATTTATTTTTATCTATCTATCTATCTATCTATCTATCTATCTATCTATCTATCTATCTATCATCTATCTATCTTAGAAAGTAAAATACAAACAAATACAAATTAATGTAGAAAAGAAAAGAAAAAGTAATAGAAAACTAAAAGTGCAAGAAAGGGGAAAAAAAGTAATAAAATAGTAGAAAAGAAAGAAAAAAGATACAAAGAACTAACTTTATCTTCTTTACAACAGTAAAGAATCTCTGAATCAGTATGGGAATTTGAATCCAGAATTTGAATCCAGAATTTCCCCAAACGCAACTGTAATGGAGCCCAGAATTTTTGTCTTAGGTAATGATGCTCATAAGTTGAGGCTCCAACGTGACTGGACCCAATTTTATTACTATTTTGCAGTGGTCTTTAAATGAATCAATGTATTCCTACAGGTGTTTTTTTGCCAGAAACAGTCCGAAAATGCTAGACACCCACAAAAAAATGCTGTAAATTATGGCCACCTGATTATGGATGCTGTAACTGGCCATAAAAGTGAGCTGTTGTCATGCATCTGAAATGCACTCGTGTGACCATGGGGGAGGGATGCGCAGCCTTCAGAACTCTAGAAGCAGGTCGAGAGTAGCTTTTGGGGGGTCCATTGTAACTCTGAATAGTAACTAAGGGACCGGTTGTTAAGCAAGGCCTACCTGCATGATAAATAGCACCAATTTGCTACCTTATTCAGGTAAACATTGAAACATTGAGAGCAAGTGTTTACTAAATTGTGAATTGAATGATAAACTATTTGAAACAATACCAGTTACAGTAACTTATAATTTCAGTATTACTTTATCACTCACAACAATATTAGTGTGCTACAATTCATCTCCTCTCTTTTCCCTTTTTGTATTTCATTTTCATTCTTTTTTTCATTCCAGTTTTTATAAGAGCTAATCAGCATAATGCCATTGTCTTATTCATCCATAAATTCCATATTCCCTTTTTTAAAAGTCAAATCCTAGGACTAAATAAGTGCATTTGCTGGATTTCACTGTAATGTTTTTCTTATTAGAGTACAATATACCCACTACCTACGGATGCATTAGCAGTATTGTTACCATGGGAATAGAGATGACCTGTATCACCATACATGATTCATATCTGAATAGCAATATTGATACTCTTGGGGAGTCCTGTTACCATGATTACAGTTCCAGTGGCACAAGGAAGTACATGACAAATCAGTCATTTTTATATAATTGAAGATCTTATGACTTCACTTCCGGAATCATGCAAACATTTTATTCAGGCCCTAGTAATAAATATATAATTAGCCTTATTGTAGGTTATCATCTTAGAAATCTCTTTCCTATGACAATTGCAAATAACAACATTTCCTGAAAATTTTCTCATTGTACTGTATGTTAAAGAAAATGCATCATAAAGGAGCAATTACCCACTGTAAATGGATTTCTAAACTGCCAGAGAGTAGTAAATTTGCAAAATAACCCTAATATCAGACAAGAATGAGAGAAATTGAACAATGCCCAGACAATGTATTTATAACAGCTTTCATTTTTTGGGCTCAAGAGATTGGATTCCATTACAGTTTAGCTGGTGAATCTAAGGCACGGGTGTCAAAGTCGCCACGTGACGTGACGTGTTGTGATGTATCGCAACTCTTTTTGCATTGCCAGCAATGGGGTGGGCGCGGCTTCAGTATGATGAAACTGGCCTGCGGGTCGGCAGTTTGACACCCCTGATTTCTAAGGAGAAAGAATGCTGCTATAGATTTCTTCACAAAATGCTGGATCTATTTGATTGAAATAACTAATAGTGATGGAAAATGTGGTGTTCCACATGACAACTGCCAAACTTGGTACTTGATTAGGTTAAACATTGAAAGATTGAGGGCAAGTGCTTCATAAAACTTGAATTGTTAAATTAGTATTTTTACCAAATATTGGCTTCAATTGGCTTCTTATTCAAACACTCAAATAACAGATTCTTCAAGTAACAGATCTGGTCCTAAATGAGCCTATCAGAGTCATAGAATCATAGGGCTAAAAGAGTGGTTTTCTAGCCCAACCTCTTCTCAAGGCAGGAAATCTTATACCATCCTGGTCAAATGGTTGTCCAGTCTATTTTTGAAAACCTCCAGTAATGAACACCTACAATTCCAGGAGGCAAGCTATTCTGTTGATCAATTGCTCTCACTACAAGAAAATTTCTCCTTGCTTCTAGGTTGTATTTCTCTTTGACAAGCTGCAACCCATTACTTCTTGTCCTGCCTTCTTTGTGACATTCCCTCAAGTGTTGGAAGATAGCTAACATCTCTCCTCTAATCCTTCCCTTTGATAGGCTAAACATACCTAGGTCCTTCAACTGTTTGTCATATGATTTAGCCTCCAGACTCCTTATCTTTGTTGCTCTTCTCTATACATTTTCCAGATTCTCAACATCTTTATTGTATCGTGGTGACCAGAACTGGACACAGTATTCCAAGTGTGCTCTCAGTCCTTACTTTGCTAGTCATGGAACATAAGTAAATGCAACTTCAATAGCTTTGAAAGAAGTAGGTGCCACGTAAATATTTGAATTTTCAATTGTTTACAGTATTTCATTTATATTAACATTTTCAAACGATAGTCAGATGGAAGCTCAGTTCAATTTGTCTTCGCTCTTTCCACAAGTATTGGGCACGGTGGGGGTTGATCTGGGATGATGTTGGTCTAGCATTTGGGGAGAAGGGTGTTTTTGTTTTTATGGATTGTTGTAAACTGCTTAGCATAAACATTGAAATACTGAGAGCAGGTACATAATAAAACTTAATTTATTAAAACTAATTATTTAAATTAGTATTTCTTATAAAATATTGGCTCTAATTGGCTTCTTAATCAATTACTCAGCTAACAGGATTTTTCAAATAAGAGATCTGGGTCATAAATAGGTCATTAAATCTCATGACTACATAAGGTAGCAGCCAAATAAGTCCTCTAAACGAACGAACGAACAAACAAACAAACACCAAAAAAATGTATGTAATTTTGAGAAAGGCAAATTCTATCTGTGGCAATTTCTATCTTGTCTGCCTTCTGTACATAGTAATGGAAACAGACACATGCCCGAACATCTTCCATCTGTATAGCTAATACTAAGGAAACATTAGTCTTTTTTTAAAAAGATTTTTATTGCTTTTTTTCCATACATTCAATAGTATTTTTTTAACAAACATGCTGTCTGAGTTTACATTCGCTAATACATATTTAGTTCCTAATCCTTTATTCTTTCCTCTAGTCATCGATAAAATAAGTCCCAAGTTTGATAATATTTCGTTTCTTCTTTTTCTTTCAGCCTCCGAGTCAGTCTATCCATCTCTGCGCATTCTAATATTTTTTAATTATTTCTTCGTCTGATGGTATTTCTTCATTTTTCCAATACTGCGCAAATATAATTCTTGCCGCTGTTGTAACATGCAAAGTCAAATATATGCTTTGTTTATCAGTCTTTTCTGGCATTATACCTAATAAAAAAAGTTCAGGTTTAAAATCTACATGTTCTCCCAACATCTTTTCTAGCCAGGCATGTATCTTTTCCCAATAACTCTTTGCTTTGGCACATGTCCACAAACATGGTAATAAGTGCCTGACTTATGTTTGCATTTCCAACATCTATCTGACATGTTTTTAAACATTTTTGCTAGTCTTGCTGGTGGCAAGTGCCATCTATAAAACATTTTATATAAATTTTCTTTATAAGAAGTTTACATTGTCAGTTTATAATTTCTTTCCCACAAATTTTGCCATTTTTCTAATTCTATATTGTATCCAAAATTTTTTGCCCATCTTATCATTGTTTCTTTAACTTGTTCGCTTTCCATTTTCAAAGTTAATAGAAAATTATAAATTTTCTTAATTATTTTCTCATCAGAAGTTAATAATATCTTATCAAACAAAGTTTGCTCCTTGTAAAATCCATACAGTTTAACATCTTTGTCATATCTAACTTGCATTTGTAAATGTGCCCACCATGATAAATTGACACCCTGATTTTCCATTTCTTGTTTAGATTTTAAATTCCCTTCAGAGTTTAGAATATCTCTGTATGTCCGGATTTTTTCAAAATCAACTAAATTTGGGTGTACAAATGCTCCCATTGTTGAAAGCCACCCTGGAATTTTCAGATATATTTTACATTTTATTTTCCCCCATGTTGTTAATAATGCATTTCTTATATAGCGATTTTGAAAGTATTTATGAATTTTATTTTTCCCGTACCATAAGAAAGCGTGCCACCCCAATTGTAAATCATGCACCTCCAAATATAACAACCTTTTGTTTCTAAGAATTATCCATTCTTTTACCCATGTTAATACAGATGCTTTACCACTCTGGTAAACCAAAACCTCCATTTTCCTTGGCATCTTGTAACATTTTCATCTTAATTCTAGCTTTCTTTCCTTGCCAAATAAATTTCAAAATTAATGAATTTAAATCTTCAAAAAAAAATTTCTCAAGTTTTATAGGTATTGTTTGGAATAGAAATAAAAATTTCGGTAATATATTCATTTTCACTGTAGCAATTCTTCCTAATATTGACAATTGCAGTTTTTCCATTTTTCCAAATCCACTCTTGTTTGATTCAATAATTTTATATAATTATCTTCTTTTATTGTTGAACATCTTGCTGTTAAGTATATTCCCAGGTATTTAACCTTTTTAACTATTTGTAGTTCTATTTTTTCTGACATTTTTTTTTTGTTTATTTGAAAGATTTTTAGCTATTATTTTAGTTTTTTCTCTGTTTATTTTTAGTCCTGCTATTTCTCCATACTGTTCTATCTTTTCCAGTAGTTTAGGAATCATCTCCAAGGGTTCTTCTAAAATAAATACCAAATCATCTGCAAATGCTTGCAGTTTGTATGTTTCACCTTTTATTTCTAGTCCTTTAATTTCTGTATCTTGTCTAATATTTCTATTTAGAACTTCCAAGGTTAAAATAAATAACGATGGAGATAATGGACATCCTTGCCTTGTACCTTTTCTTATCTCAAAGTTCTCTGTATAATCTCCATTGACATTCACTGTCGCTGTTTGTTTATTGTATATTGTTTTAATCATATTTATAAAGTTTTGTCCAAAGTCCATTATTTTTAATTGCTGAATCATAAATTGCCAGGAAACCTTATCAAATGCCTTTTGGGCATCTAAAAATATTAGTGCCAATTGTTTCCCTGGATATAATTCATAATATTCCAATATATCCATTATCACTCTTAAATTATTATTAATTTGTCTCTTTGGTAAAAAACCATTTTGGTCTGAATGTATAAATTCAGTTAAAAATCTTTTCAGTCTCTCTGCTATTATTGAAGTAAAAATTTTATAATCCACATTTAATAATGATATCAGTCCGTAATTTTTTATCTGTGTCAAGTCTGAATCTTCTTTTGGTATTAAAGTAATATTTACTTCTACCCATGTATTTGGGAGTTTAGCCTCCAACAAAAGTTCATTACACATGTCTTTCAATGGTTCATTTAATATATCTTGTAAAGATTTATATAGCTCTGCCGGTAGTCCATCTGGCCCCGGTGTTTTCTCATTTTTTTGTCTTCTTATAGCTTCTGTTATTTCCATCATTGTTATTTTTTCCTCTAGCATAGTTTTAAAAGTTTCTGAAATTTTTGGAGGATTATTTTCTTCCAGATATTGAATCACTTTCTCCCTTGGAATTTCTTCTATATCATACAGTTTCTTATAGTATTCTTTAATTATCTTTATTATTTCTTCATTTTTAAATTGTAGGCAACCTTTTTCATCTACTAAACTATTTATCAGTTTGTAAGCTAGCCATCTTCCTTCAAAAATTTATCTGGCAAGGAAGGAGACATTAGTCTTTTTGCATCCAGTTTCTCCTCTGTGGTCTCCAGAACATTAATGGGACTGGACGAATCACACCCAGCCAATTTTTCACCAGAGCTTTGGCTTACAGATATGAAGGCATTGAATCAAACCAATCTGATTTGATCAATTGCCTTGATTTAATAAGGCTACTTTTGCATGTGCAGAAGCTACTTTTATTTGGTGAAGAAAGTGGGGCAGTCACTATGCTCTTCCCTTTAGAAATGGGGTGTCACTGTGCTTCACAGAATTACTTTGGAAAGATTCCTTCATGGAAGCAAATTGTCCTTTCGAAGGGTTACACAACCCTCGTAGGAGATAAAAGACATGTGTGATATAAAGGGAAAGGCAAAAGAAAGGTCCTAATTCTCGTATTTCCACTTCAACTATGTTTTAGTGAAATGCTTATATAACGTATGTATCTATTTTTTTTCTCTTTGTTTTTTGCTTCTTTGTTGTTGGCTTAACTAATTGATAATAATAAATAAAATAAAGCCAGGGAAAAAAATGAAAGCTCCTAAATTTCATTATATAGAGGGGTGTTGAAAGTACCACATTCAACGTGAACTCAGAAAGAAAGAAAATAGCATAGGCAGCAGAAAAAGATCAGTGGGAAAGCAAAGCACAGAATGTCAGGCACAAATGACCTTAGGATTAAACTACGAGTCAGGTGGCTTAACTCATTTACATTTCTACTGAATACCTATCTGAACCGATCTGTTTGACCATTTTAATTTCCTAAAAAAGGAAATGAGTAATGATGTCTCCTATACTAAGTGAAATAAAAAGAAAAAAAAATATGTACTGGTAGTAGGACCACTGTATTGAGTAAACCCCTAAAGCATTTCCATCAAGCAGAAACTAAGTTTTTTAGTTGCATGATTCCACTGACATTTAGCGTTTCTAACAAAATCAAAGATTGCAGCATTTATTCTTTGGAATTCCTTCTTTCTACAGCTTTGTCATCATGCTCATTCATTCATTTTTAACTGAACTGTTTTGGAAAATAATAAATCTAAGAAAATACAAATGGATTAAGAACAGTATCACAATACCAGTGCTTAAGCCTCCTTAAATGAGTTGGTTGTTATGGAAAATGTTGTGATTTTCTTTAGATTAAAATAGTCTTTCAAATGTATTATGAGTCAAAGTCTTTGGAAAAGAATGTATCAAAACATGCAGTGGTTATTTTTACTGATTTTTTTTAAAGAAAACTATGTTAGTAGTCAGAAGATAATAGTTATAAAAGTAGGTTGACTGAGAATACATTTCTTAGTAAAATATTGCATTTCATAAATTAAGAACAGCGCCTTCTGTAATTAGAACCACATATTTTGACAGGTAGACAAGCTTAGTATCTTCTTCATTAAGTTTGCATACAGTATATAATAACATAAGAAAAGGGAAAAAAGAAAACCCTTGTAACAATAGAGGGTACAGTCATCCATGTGTAAATAAAATACACAGGAGCTGAATGAGATGGATCAGATGAACAAACAGATCAAAATTGCTCTAATTCTTTGAACAGTCAACCGTGTTATGTTTTTCAAATGTTTGGGGAATTTTGTTCATACAAAATTATCCCACTAGAGAATCACTGATCTTTCTTGTCTTAATTATTTTAATAAAGCACTTTTCTTGAAAAATAGGGTACAAAAAAACTAAGTAAAAGATATGGGCTCCTGTGTGCTCCCCCAATGTTGAACAAGGGCACCTGCCAAAGAAACCTGTCAGGATTCTCAACAGAGCAGAAATATTCCAGTCACATTCAAGAGAAGATAAATAAAAAATCCCTACAGATTTCAAGCTCAACGGAGGGACGTCAGGAATATTGGAGGTCAAGCCAGTACATACTCTCTCCATTTTACTCTGTTCATAAGCCCTGTTCAAGCCAGGTGCCTGAGTAACAATGTGAACAGCTTGAGATCTTACCAAGAAATGTAAAGCAATATTTATTAGAGATACTTCTTTTTCTAGCTAATATGGTTTTCAGCTTTATGTAATTTCAGCTTTTGCCCAATGGCATCAGTAGTATATTATAACTTATCCTCAGCCTTTGATTCTGTTGGTTTGTTTCCTTTGCAGATGCTTCTTATATTTATATAAATATATTTATACGCTTTACTTATTTATGTACTTCCCTTTAAAAGTAATATTTATTACAGATACTTCTTTTTCTGGCTTGTATGGGTTAAACTGTATGCAATCTCAGCTTTTAGGCAATCAGTTCAACAGCATTATTTTAAGCCCTTCATCCTGTTAGTTTGCTTATTTATTATCATATGTTTAATATACTTAGTTGTTTACAAACCTTATTTATAAATCATATATCCCTAGATTTTAAAGTAGGATTATAACAAATGAAAAATAGACAAAAAGCAACAACAGTGGCCCAAACAAAATGCAACTACTTTCAAACCACAAAATGTAAACAATTGTTAGTTTCCCTTTCCACTGAAAAGCTAATGTGGGCATCACCTGGGAAAGATAGGAGGACGGTCACAGCAGAAAAGTGGTCTCGTATATTTTCACACTGTAGATCATGGGTGTCCAACCTTTTGGCTTGCCTGGGCTACACTGAGTGAAAAGGAATTGTCTTGGGCTGCATATAAAATATACGAGGGCAATTTGGAAATAAACCTCCATTTGGTTATCAATGACAGACACTCGCAGATATAGAAATTTTATTATATACATTAGAAAACTACAACATGATATTACTTTTCGACATAATCGTCATTCAAATTGAGGCACTTGTCATAATGTCTTACAAGGTTTGAAATTCCTTAGTAGTAGTCGCTCGGCACCAAATCTGGGATATGGCGGGGAGGTGATCAAAAACATCCCAACGAAACTGCTTCAAAAGTTCTTGGATGCGTCTAGCGATGTGCAGGCGAGCATTATTGTGAACCAACACCACACTGGAAGTCAGCATGCCCCGATGCTTGTTAGGGATGCCTCATCTGAGTTTTCATAATGTTTCACAGTAGACTTCTGAATTGATGGTTGAACCACAATCCATGAACTTCACTAGCAGTACTCCTTTGGCATCTTCACATTTGGCAGGATTTTCTATGGCACCACTTCCGGTGTGGTGTTGGTTCACGATAATGCTCACCTGCACAATGTTAGACGCACCCAAGAACTTTTGAAGAAGTTCTGTTGGGATGTTTTTGATCACCCCCCCATAGCCCAGATTTGGCACCGAGCGACTACTACTAAGGAATTTCAAACCTTGTAAGATGTTATGACAAGTGCCTCAATTTGAATGGCGATTATGTCAAAAAGTAATGTAATGTTGTAGTTTTCAAATGTATATAATAAAAGTTCTGTATCTGTGTCTGTCATTGATAACCAAATGGAGGTTTATTTCCAAATTGCCCTCATATAACATAGTTAATGTATATAAATATCAAACTTCCTTTATTTTTTTTAAATCTTGTGGGTCCACATTGCTAGTTGTCCAGGGCCACAGGCAGCCCATGAACCATGGATTGGACACACCTACCATAGAGCATTTCCCAGTAGCGAGGTCAAGAGAAATGTGGAACAGGGATTCTTACTTACTTTTAGGGCAAGAAGATTATGAACAATTCAGCTATATAATGAATTAGATCCTGGGTGAGTGACTTAAGAGATGCTCCTTGTCCAGATTGCATGATCAACCTAATCTTGTTTCACACATTTTAGCTTATTACAGGATCTTCCTGGCTTTTGTTAAGAAAAGCTATGCTCTTTCACCTGATTCTTATTTTCATCATTTTTCGGTGTATAGGCAGATTGCCACTCAATAAAGTTTTTAGGATGCAGGACAAACAATATCAACAATTCCAATAAATAAAAGCAAAAGCTCCACTTATTTCACTACAGTTACAGCATACCAGTGCATATATATTTATATCTTCAACTTATTAAAAAAATGAATCAAATTTCAAATGAGCAGATTCTTCCTTCACCTCTTTTCCTTTCCCCTAACTCAATGTTCACTTTTATGCATGTATTTATCACATCCATCATAAGTCTCTGGGCAGTTTGCAATATATGATAATAATATTTAGTTAAAATTCCATTTCATTAAGAAACAACCACAAAAATGGAGCCATGTTTTAGCAATATCATAGCACTGTAATGGCTGCACATTAACTGATATAATATAATTAACTGATATCATATGGAAAAGGAAAGGAGGGGAAAAAGAAAGGAAACAGAAAAGAAAAAAAGAAAGAAGCAGTCATCCTATTTTGAACACCAATTTCTCCATGTTCAACCATTTATTTTAGAAATCCTTTCCGAATAATGAGTATTGATTCATTGTGTTAGGTTCGCTTCCTTTATTAAATGAACCATCCAGAAGCAAGATTGTTATTCTTGTTGCTTTTACTGCATCGCTGCCTCATGGTGGTTAATCATAATGAGAGTGACTGGGTGTCCAACTTTGCAGAATGACTTATTTATCACATTTCTATACCACTCTTCAATACAAACATTGATAAGCTGGTTAAAGCATGACAAGATTAAAGGATTAACTCAAAGAAATATAATTAACAATATTGTTTATTTTTATTTGCCGCATCTATCTCTTGCCTCTCCCCCAAAGATCTCTTCATGGTATATACTGAATACTTCTTTCATTCACAATTAGGATTCAGATTAGTTGCAGGGCTGGGTTTGAGGAAAAGTTGGGCTATCCCTACAGTCACAGATTTATCCTTTAAACATTGCATCAATTTACACCCTCTGTAGATAAGCATCCTTTTTTTTTTTTTACTCCAGCATGTTATAAACTGATTTCTGATATTAGGGAAATAATGAAGAGAGGAGAAAAAAATGAAAGCAATTGTGAGAACCAAGATTAACTGGACAGATGGATCAATCAGTGCAGCTATGTGCACGTTAGGTGGATTTCTGTGATGGTGATCTTGAGAAATTTATTACTTGTTATTTATTTATTTTTATTATCACACATGCATTTATACAAATATGTTTAATATGAAGACTAAACAAATATTCAAAGAATCAGAAAGCATTAACCACAATCTAACATAAGGGTCCAATTATGTCAGAGCATCAGATTTATAGCAATAGCAATAGCACTTAGACTTATACACCACTTCACAGTGCTATACAACCCTCCCTAAACGGTTTACAGAGTCAGCAAATTGCCCCCAATAATCTGGGTCCTCATTTTACCAACCTAAGAAGGATGGAAGGCTGAGTCAACCTTCAGCTGGTGAGAATCGAACTCCTGGCAGTCGGCAGTATTAGCCTGCAATACTGCATTCAAACCACTCCATCACCACAGCTCTGGATTTATTACCATCCTATATTAAGAAAATGATTCTGAGTCTTCCTAGATATTTCAAATGTTCATCGTTTGACATATCTTCAATGTGATCAAAGAGATACCAATAATATAAAACTAATTTAACCATTTTTCCTATATATAAAAACTGGTCTCTTTTTATTTATTGGAATTAGCATATATTTGTTGGTCTCATTCATTGCAATAACCTGAGTGGCTTGTATTAATATATTTATCAAGTCTGCCTTTTAAGGTGATAAACAAGGATGAGCTAGGAACTCAGCCAAAGCAACTATGGCACAATATTGCAAAAGGTAAGTAGAATTTGACAATGGTTGATCAGAACTGAGGTTCAATCTTAACCCACTGGTAGGAATTAAGGGTCTTCTCCCACACATCCTGATCTGTTTTCCTTGGTTTTATATCCAAAGTCTTGTTTCCAATTCCACCCCCACAATTAGGAACCTGTGACTCAGAGCTAAAACAGACAAGCCAAAGCTCAGTGTGATATATCTCTTGCTGGGCTGCATAATTTCCTATTACAGGTAATAAATAAAGCAAAGGGAGTCATTTTATTCATACGCAAAATTCCAAAAATCCATATATATATATATTTTAAAACTATCCTGGATATATAAGTCTAAATTTACAATGTACCATGATGGAATTCTGTGGACTATTTTCCTGTGACAGTGTACCAGAATTGAATTAAGATATCATTGTTTATGGATCCATCCTTATGGATCATGCATTTGTGGCTTGGTGTGCAATGTGGACCTAGTCCCTGGGTTTTGTAAAGTTTTATCTTTTATGGTTTAGTGTGTTGTGTAAACCCAACTAATGCTGGGTTTTTTCATCAAAGCAGGCTAAGCAACTATGGTTTAACCTACTGCATGTGTCAGGTAAAGCAAAGAGAAAGTTTCCTTCAAGCTGAGTTCTACACTTGATGAATTTATGGACAGGTCCTGTAATTTTCTTGGGACTATTAAGAAAGTGATTAGTTATTGTTGCCTCTAGAAATTTTTTATCTCAATTGATCCTTTAGCTTTGCTGTTCCTAGTGGTACTAATCAAGCACTAATTAGGTCTGATCATAGTTACCTTTCTGAGATCAACCAAGGTTATCTAGGTGTTGTCACCTAGCTGGGAGGGTTCTGGTAGACATGTTAAACTAAAAGAGACAACTTGGTGTGGTTGAAAAATCATTGTCTCACAATGACCTCCTGGGTTTAAGGTGAAGAGAATGAGAAGCTATAGGACTTAACGGAACATTATGCATTATTTTTATGTAAAGTTATAAACTTATAATTAAAGAAAAGGATGTAATGTTTGAGGGAAGTAAGCTATTGTGTAATCCTGGAGCTTAGGAGAGACAATGAAAAGCCTTTTAAAATGAAGAGAGTGCTTTTTCTTCCGGCGTATGTGCAAAGACAAGTTTTAAAGTGTGACTTGTTTCATTATGAGTCATCTCTTGAACATTTGATGGATATGAATCAGATGACCTTCCTCTGGCAGCATTTGCTGAAAAGAAGCAAATGCTTCTGATTGTCTAGAAATCTTCAAAGGCAAGTTCTTACAGACATCACGATCATCTCTACCATTTATTGCTTTCCTTTCCACATCAACCTCTGTGAAAAAGTAATGCCCTGTAGCTTGTCCCTCTGGGCTGGAGCAAGTGAGGCTCTTAGAAGATTTCTTTTTTCACTAGCCTACAAGTTGAAGGAAGTTGAGGATGCAACTGAGTGGGTTGATAGTAGATGCAATGACAATTCCAACAAGACTAATTTTGAACAAATGGTCATATTGAGAACTCTTGAAGATCAATGTCTATAAGGTCTGTAAATTTGAACCTCCAGTGTGATTATGGCAATAGTGCAGATTTATACTGATTTATATCAGAATCCTAGATCTAGCAAGTCTCAGGGGATCTGGCAGAGCAGCTTCCAGAAAGCAAGTTATTTAAAACAAATGCCTCCTCTAACCAAGAAAATATTAACCAAAAATGAAGATCAGAATGAAAATCTTTTCAGGCCTATACATTCCTGGAAAGTGGATATTATAATAGCAAAAATGTACTCTGAATCATTTAGCATACATACTTAACTTTAACTAGACCAAGCTAGGCAAAATTAAAGGTTCCTTCTGTAAAAATCTAATTTAATCAAAACTTTGAGCAATGTATATAGTATGCCTTTCTCTAATATGCCCATAACAAGAGGCCCATAAAATAAGTTGGGCTCAGAGAGAGAAAGAGTGGCCGATCCAAAATCTCTCATAGTATCCATAGCTGAGAGCAGACCTGAAGTCCATATTTCTATTCCAGATCCTATCTATTATACAAAGCTGGCTTAAATTACACTGGCTTTACTATGGATAAAGGAATTATTAATTGTTCTTCAGCTTGTAGTCAGTCTATTTCACACTCTGTGCTATTGTGGTTATTATTTCCCATCCAATCTGGCAAATCCAGAAAGTTTGTTTGAGTTCTCATACATATCCTGATTACAGTTTAGCTGTATAAATTTCTGGCACACGCAATTTATCAGTGCAAAATAACTGATGATGTTACCTAGTTTGGTAATGAAATGTCTGCAAGAAAACAACCGTGCTCAGAGAACACTAAGGACCCCACAGTTCAACCCTGAACTACAAATATTCTCTTCTGTCTGCAAGAAACTAGAATAGAACTGAGCCTCTAGATGCATGGATTAAATTTTAATCCTTTATTCATTCCTTACAGTAGTGGCCAAAATTGTGGAAACCTTTTGGGAAAAGTATACAGTAGAAATGCCACTTTTGGTTAAGTTTCCACCAATTTTTCTTCTAATTTCTTTATAACTGTAGCCTTGTTCACTTAATAATACTATTTTTCATCGCTTTCTGGGCGACCAGTCAACTCTTTGCACCATTACTTTAATTTTATTACATTTTACAAGCTCACTAAATGAAAGAACACAAAAAAACCCCAATCAACTTGATAGCGATCACATAACACACTGACAAATGTCCTCCTCTCAGCTTCAATACCTGTCATCATTAACTGACTCCTACTGTGATCTGATTGGCTCATTGCCAAAACAAGATGACACCTGATTGGCTCTCTAAACACTCATGCTCATTGGCTACAATCAGATGAAGGAAAGCTACCTGATATCAACCTAAGCAAGTTGTGCTTCCTTCTTCTGGTTATTTGGCTATAACTTTTCATAGAATACAGTACAGATAATTGAACAAACTTTGTTGCATTACATTCTTGATTAAATTATTTTTCCATTGATATATAATTTTATGGTACTACTCCAAAAAAGTGGTGTTATTAACCATCAAACCTCAAAAATACACTTTTCCCAAAAGGTTTCCACAATTTTGGCCACTACTGTAATCATGCATATAATTTACACTATGGTCTTACAACATACCCACTGAAATCAACAAAGCAAAGTAAGGATTGTTAAATAGAGTCCAGCTGTTGAGAGAATTAGAAATAAATATACATTTATGCATGCATATTGCTTTTCAGTGGCTCTTTTCTGAGATTGAAAAATCTTTATTCAATGTCATAATTTCTCCTACAAGAGAGACAACACATACTCAAAATGTCTAATATAGCACTTATTCCTCAAAGCATTTAAACTATGAATGAACTGTAACAAAGTGGCTTTCCTTTCTTTTATCATTATAGTGCTTCTGTGAGAATCAGTGATTCTTATAGGATTAAAACTGCGTATTCCTGTTTTATGTACAATATATCATTATTTTGGATAAATTGATTGGTTTTTTTTTTCTGCCTTGGATGTTGGTGAAGTGGAAGAGCAATTTTAGGCTCTACAATATGGTGCTCTAATAAGGGATTTGAGTTTGGAAACATAATCCTACCAACAAGGAACATCAAAAGATAAACATAATTTAAATGACTAGAAATTAAAATTAAGCTCAACAATTAGTATTTAATTCAGGTTACTTGAGAGGTGGTTATTATTGTGTTCCTATGAATCACCATAGCAAATTGCATTCCTTTTTCAGTAAAAGTAATGCCTGCTGAAGAGAAACTTTTAGTATATCTTAACTGAAAAGGTTGTTCCTTAGAACACTCCCCTATGCCAACTCTGACATTTGTGTCTGGCACTTTCTTAACAGGAGACACTTCTGAGAATACAATGTTTAAGGTGTGACCACCATGTTCTGAAAAGTGTCTCTTGTGGTTATTTAAAACTACAACAAGAAGCTCAAGGCCAAGCTAGCATGACACTGAATGCATCATTAGAAATAACATTGGTGTTTTTAAAAATAAATTTTAGGGAGAGGATGAGTTCAACTGGAATCATAGAAAAGAGAGGAAAGGGCTAACTCACCCCTCTATGTGGATTAAAATATTTTGATATCACCACCACCGCCGCCACTATCACCACCACCACCACCATTACCCCACCATCATCTTTGATATTTATTTGCTATCTTTTTAGAACAGCATTTATTGGATTCATTGTTAATGCCACCAATAAGGGAAGGTAGAAATTCAGCATGCTGAAAAATCACTCAAGTAAACACCGGTAGTTGTCCAAATAGCTTCCTTGAAAACAATGAGAATTAAAGAAATAAAAGTTTTCTTTGAAAAGGATGGTTTCAGAAACATAAGCTGTATGAAACAAACACAAGATAGCAATTAAATAAAAACTGCTCCCTCCCCCCAAAAGAAAAACCCTCACAAAATTTCAGGAGATGTGGAATGCTGTTTCAGACCTTTCTTTATCTTGGAGGCAATATTTTTTACACTTGTCAAGTGCTGCTGAGTTCAGCTTTTCAGGTCTCCTGAAGTTTTCTATTTGAAGGGAACTCACTTTATCCCTGCAATTTACAAGATCTTAGAAGCACAGGTGTCTCCCAGTGTCTCCCAATGTCTAGGTCAGTAAGTTTTGAAAGCCTGACATCCTTGAAACCATTCAAACTTAAATTTATTAAGGCTATCCTCGCAGTTCCAAGATGTATGGAGATGCTAGAGCTTGGTACTATTTTTCTAAATTTTGTTTAACATTTCCCCCATGGTTCTTGAAAAACAAATTTAAGTCAACTTGGTTCCCTAGGACTTTCATTGGAGACCCCTAGCCCATTAGGCTTTGAAAGTGTCAGATGTCTTCTTCAGCAGCAGATCTGGAACAATGATCTTCAAATCAGTCTAAGTCTGGTTTTCAGCTTTTCTGCAAATGGGGTATTTTCGGTATATGACAGCTTCCTGCCTTTCCCTCCCTCTCCTCATGAAAATTGGAATATGGTCAAGCAGAGAAACCTCATCTTTAATCTCTGCAGCAGTTTCTCTATAATTCTTCATACACTAAACTGGAGGTCTGCAGTAATACCATAAAGGCATTCAATTAAATATAATACATTTGGATTCCCAGTTATAGAATGCCTTGTAAGACCTTAGTGCTGTACAGCAATGAGCTTCCCACCATTAGCCACACTTCCAGAGTGTCTGGACATTGTGGTTTGGCAACATGTGGAGGGACAGGTTCCCCTTTGTTAATACAATGTGCTGCCACTATGATGTGGACTGAAATTTGTATCAGTTATTAATAAGGATATTTCAATGTTTCTCTATGGTGTACAAAAATATAAACAACTCCAAAGAGGAATTACACAATAGACTATTAAAGCAATATTTACAATAATTAAGAGAAGTTTAAGAAATACTTCTAAAATGTTCATTAGTATCAGATTGGAATTGATCTGTACATCCTTACAATATAGGGGTTTGGTTTTAATTTACAGGAAGATAAATTAAGCAGATATTAACATCATGTATTTAAAGGATGTTTTAAGAACTTGCTGTAAAAGCACAGGACTCAGAATCTCTCGCAGACAATTCACATCTTTTCACTAATGATAACCTCTAAAATCTTTGAGGGTAATTGTGATAATTAAACCAATATAAGGCAATTAGATTAGAAACCAAGCCCTCTAGGTTTCCTGTTTCGTTCCTATTAATACATCTAGGTACACTCTAAAAATGTGAAAAGTAATTCATAATGAGATGACCGCAAATTTATCCCACCCACGTTCTTAATTCTTTCATCCCTTTGTCCTAAGGCCTTCTTCAATTAAAATGTTCAGACCTATGGTAATTATTACACTAAGTTTAAGACATTCATTTTCACATTTCCCCAAATACTACATTGGCCAGAAGAATGTATGAAACGTCTTGCTGGATTTCATAAGTATATTCTAGGTTTCAATTATAACTAGATGACAGATAATTGATAGATAGTTAGTTAGTTAGTTAGTTAGTTAGTTAGTTAGTTAGATAGATAGATAGATAGATAGACAGACAGACAGACAGACAGACAGACAGACAGACAGACAGACAGATAGATAAGATATAGATAGAAAGATAGAAATAGATAATAGATCAATAGAGATCGATAGAAAGATAGATAGAGATAGATAATAGATAAGAATTTTTAATAAAAGCAATACAAATTTTGAAAGAAAAGAGTAAAGAAAGTAAAGAAAAATAATAAGTGAAACAAAAGGTTTAAAGAAAGAGAAAAGAAAAACCAAGAAAAGAGAAGAAAATGTTTTAAAGAAGTAGCAAAGATAGATTCATTTATATTTTACTCTCAATCTCTAAGGTTACAATATAATTTTCCCCATAATCTACCATTTCTAATCATCAAGCCCATATACCACAAGTTATTTTATTTTTTTTAGCAAAAAGTAACTTTTTCCAGTCACTAATAAATGTTGTTATTGTCTTTTCTTTAATCGAGGAAGTCACTTTTGCCATTTGTGTTGTAATTTTCACCAGCCATTCCTCCATTGTGGGTATTTCAAAGTTTTTCCATTTTTGTGCCGATAATAAGCTTGCAATACTTACCATTTGGTATAATATTTAACGCATCAGGCTAGAACCAGGAAACTGTGAGGTCCAGTTCTACCTTGTGCACAAAGTCAACTGAGTTGTTTTTACACAGCTCTAGGAAGGAACCTATTCATAGCCAACAATGAGATCTCAGAGAAACAGGATAAAGAAAGAATGGAAACAGGTACGAATCTTTAAGCTAAATAAGATAAAATGATCTCCCAGATTAAGTCTCAAGATATTCTAAAGAAGCCAACACTGCTGAAATCTTGGCTTTGGAATAAAAAAAATAAAGGAAGAAGGAGAAAATTGACTCCATAAATATCAGGATCTGCCCTTTGCGAAAGCAAAGCATGGTTTATATTCAATGGAAGTATTCACCTTTCCTGCAGAATGATGATGCCTATCAATAAATATAAAAGTTTATATCCTTATCAAGCAAAATACGAATGAACAGATAGCAAGGTCAAGAGAAACATCATAATCTATGAAAAGAGCGTTATCTATTGTGGAAAGCCCGGTTTAGTGCCTGTGCATGTCAGCAGATGCTATCATGACAATGAGTTTAAATTGCAAGGATTTTGATCTGGAAAAAAAAAAATCCTAACAGTAAGATTTGTTCAACAATGGAATAAGCTGCCTCACTTAGTGTTGGATTCTTCTTTGTTGTTGAGGTTTAAAAAGAGGCTTGAAAGCCATTTGTCCAAGATGCTATTGGATTCATCTAGCAGGCAAACAGTTGGAACTGATTATTTTTAAGGTTTCTTTATGATACTAAAATATTTTGACTAAGGTAAGTCCTAACTGCAGGCAGGACTGGACACTTAGAACTAAACAAATGTCATTTGAACTTATTTGAATGTATTAAATTAACGTGAATACTTCTGCTGATATTGAAGTGGCAGCCAAAGAGAGGTTTGAAAGCTCCTGAACTTGGTCAGTATGTCAGAAGAAGGGTTTTAACTGTTTTGCTGGAAATCATTGCTTGATTTCGGATGGAAACTAATCAAGGAGAGAAGCAACCTAGAACTAAGGAGAAACTTCCTGACAGTTAGAACAATTAACCAGTGGAACAACCTGCCTCCAAAAGCGGTGAATGATCCAACACTGGAGGTTTTTAAGAAGAGACTGGACAGCCATTTTTCTGAAATGGTATAGGGTTTCCTGTCTGAGCAGGGGGTTGGACTAGATGACCTCCAAGGTCCCTTCCAGCTTTATTATTATTATTGTTGTTATTGTTATTGTTGTTGTTGTTATTATTATTATTATTGATCATCGCACAGTCAGCCAGATGTTCAGACTGGATTTGGCATTTTTGTCTACCTATCGAGTCCTTACCAAGGACCTGGGATAGGCAGATGTGGATGTTTGATGGTATTACAGATATTGTCGCAGGATGGAAGCAGATTATTATTATTATTATTATTATTATTATTATTATTATTATTATTATTATTATTATTATTATTATTATTATTATTATTATTATTATTATTATTATTATTATTATTATTATTATTATTATTATTATTATTATTATTATTATTATTATTAATATTATTAATATTATTATTATTATTATCATCATTATTATTATTTTCAAGAGATGTTCCCATTAGCACCACTGAAGTTTTACTAAAAACACAAATTATAATTTTCCACTTTTGTTGTAGATATTGGAATTATGGCAGGCAGGTAAGCAGAGAAAACTCCCTTTATTCACCCATCCACAGTTTTAAGACTTTTTTTTAAATGTGGAATAAAATAAAGGGAGATGATTGAATTGAGCATCTAGAACAGCACCAAAAAAACACAATGAGGTTGCCCGCATTGAAGCTTGCTCCAAAGAAGCAGCTAGCACAAGTGTTAAAAGATGTCAATACTGTAATATCAAATATAAGCACCAGATCACTGCAAGAAGCAAATCAACTAATATGCAGCTTGGCTGTAGTAATAATTGATCATCTTGGATGCAAAATCAACAAAGAAGAAAAAAAGCCAAACAGTGTATCATCACAATGAAAGATCAAAGCCGAAAATAAGACCAGTATATTAAGATTAGATGCAAGCATTCAGGAATACCTGACCAAGAAATATCACCTAGAAACAAGGAAAATTAAGGAAGCACTAAAATAATATAGCAAAAAATAACTATAGCCTATATGATGCTGTAATTGCATGCTATAAACAGAATATTCAACTTCAGTTGAATCAGAAACATTTTTACCAATCCATCAATGGAGAGGCTGCAGTGAACCAATCAACAGCTGACAAAGAAAAAAATGATGCAGTTCTGGGCACAGCTATGGGACAATCCAAAGAAATGCAATAAGAATGCAGCTTGGATAAAGGAGTGGATAAAAATAAAAAGGAGATGAACAGCTTGTAATAACAGCAGAAATGGTGGGGAAAAGGGCAAGAAAGATCAAGAATTAGTCAGCACCAAGTGAAGATGAACTGTAGGTTTTTTGGTTGAAACATCTGACATCCCACTCATTATTAAGGAATTTAAAAATATACTGCAAGGAGGTGAAATTGAAGATTGGTTAACATCTGGCAAAATCTACCTTTTGTAAAATGTTTTATGACATTAAAATGATCAAAAAGCATTTTATAATATAATGCATCCCTTCATGGATTACTGCCTTGTCGTGGCAAAGGGGCTTGCATAATTCAATGAAGCTATGAGCTATGCCGCGCAGGGCCACCCAAGACGGACAGGTCATAGCAGAGAGTTCTGACAAAATGTGATCCACTGGAGAAGGAAATGGCAACCCACTCCAGTATGGACAGTATCAAAAGGCAAAAAGATATGACGCTGGAAGATGAGCCCCTCAGGTCGGAAGGTGTCCAATATGCTACTGGGGAAGAGCAGAGGGCTAGTATTAGTACCACCAGAAAGAGTGAAGCGACTGGGCCAAAGCCGAAAGGACGCTCAGCTGTGGATGCATCTGGTGGTGAAAGGAAAGTCCGATGCTGTAAAGATCTTTTCTCCATAGGAACCTGGAATGTAAGATCCATGAATCAAGGCAAACTGGACGTGGTCAAACAAGAGATGACAAGACTGAACATCAACATCTTAGGAATCAGCGAACTAAAATGGACAGGAATGGGTGAATTTAATTCAGAGGACCATCAGGTATACTACTGCGGGCAAGAATCCCTCAGAAGAAATGGAGTAGCCTTCATAGTCAATAAAAGAGTAGGAAAAGCAATACTGGGATACAATCCCCAAAATGACAGAATGATCTCAGTGCGAATCCAAGGCAAACCATTCAATATCACAGTAGTCCAGGTCTATGCCCCAACCACTGGTGCTGAAGAAGATGAAATTGACCGGTTCTATGAAGCCCTACAGCACCTTATAGAATCAACACCCAAAAATGATGTCCTTATCATCATGGGGGATTGGAATGCTAAATTAGGAAGCCAAAAGATAAACGGAATAACAGGCAAGTTTGGCCTTGGAGTACAAAATGAAGCAGGGCACAGGCTGATAGAATTTTGTCAAGAGAATACGATGGTCATAGCAAACACTCTTTTTCAACAACCCAAGAGATGGCTCTACACATGGACATCACCAGACAGTCAACACAGAAATCAGATTGACTATGTGCTCTGCAGCCAGAGATGGAGAAGCTCTATACAGTCAGTAAAAACAAGACCAGGAGCTGACTGTGGCTCAGATCATGAGCTTCTCATTGCAAAATTTAGGCTTAAATTGAAGAAAGTAGGGAAAAACACCAGGCCACTCAGGTATGAACTAAATCGTATCCCTGATGAGTATACAGTAGAGGTGACAAATAGATTTAAGGAATTAGATCTGATAGACAGAGTGCCTGAAGAACTATGGACGGAGGTTCGCAACATTGTACAAGAGGTAGCAACTAAAACCATCCCAAAGAAAAAGAAATGCAAGAAAGCAAAATGGCTGTCTGAGGAAGCTTTGCAAATAGCTGAGGAAAGAAGGGAAGCGAAAGACAAGGGAGAAAGAGAAAGATACACCCAATTGAATGCAGAATTCCAGAGAATAGCTAGAAGAGATAAGAATGCCCTCTTAAATGAACAGTGCAAAGAAATAGAAGAGAACAATAGAATAGGGAGAACCAGAGATCTCTTCAAGAAAATTGGAGATATGAATGGTACGTTTCGTCCAAAGATGGGCATGATAAAGGACCAAAATGGCAGGGACCTAACAGAGGCAGAAGAGATTAAGAAGAGGTGGCAAAATTACACAGAAGAACTATACAAGAATGAGCTTAGCGTCCCTGATAACCACGATGGGGTGGTCACTGACCTCGAGCCAGACATCCTAGAATGTGAGGTTAAATGATGGGGTGGTCACTGACCTCGAGCCAGACATCCTAGAATGTGAGTTTAAATGGGCCTTAGGAAAGCTGAGCAACAACAAAGCTAGTGGAGGTGACAGTATTCCAGCTGAGCTATTCAAAATCTTAAAAGACAATGCAGTAAAAGTGCTACACTCAATTTGCCAGCAAATTTGGAAAACTCAACAGTGGCCACAGGATTGGAAAAAGTCACTTTACATTCCAATTCCAAAGAAAGGCAATGCCAAAGAATGTTCAAACTATCGCACCATTGCACTCATTTCACATGCAAGTAAAGTTATGCTTAAAATCCTACAAGCTAGACTTCAGCAGTATGTGGATCAAGAACTTCCAGAAGTACAGGCAGGATTTCGAAGAGGCAGAGGAACTAGAGATCAAATTGCCAACATACGCTGGATCATGGAAAAAGCTAGGGAGTTCCAGAAAAACATCTACTTCTGCTTCATTGACTATGCTAAAGCCTTTGATTGTGTGGATCACAACAAATTGTGGCAAGTTCTTAAAGAGATGGGAGTACCAGACCATCTTATTTGTCTCTTGAGAAACCTATATGCGGGTCAAGAAGCAACAGTGAGAACTGGACACGGAACCACGGATTGGTTCAAAATTGGGAAAGGAGTCCGGCAAGGCTGTATTCTGTCACTCTGCCTATTTAACTTATATGCAGAGCACATCATGAGAAAGGCAGGGCTAGATGAATCAAAAATTGGAATTAAGATTGCCGGGAGAAATATCAACAACCTAAGATATGCAGATGATACCACTCTAATGGCAGAAAGTGAAGAGGAACTAAAGAGCCTCTTGATGCGGGTGAAGAAGGAGAGTGCAAAAGTTGGCTTGAAACTCAACATCAAGAAAACCAAGATCATGGCATCCAGTCCTCTCAATTCCTGGCAAATAGATTGGGAAGAAATGGAGGTAGTGACAGATTTTATCTTCCTGGGCTCCAAGATCACCACAGATGGGGACTGCAGCCAAGAAATTAAAAGACGCTTGCTCCTGGGGAGGAAAGCTATCGCAAATCTAGACAGCATACTAAAAAGCAGAGACATCACTCTGCCAACAAAAGTACGTATAATCAAGACCATGGTTTTCCCAGTTGCAATGTATGGCTGTGAAAGTTGGACCATGAGAAAGGTTGAGCGCAAAAGAATTGAGGCCTTTGAACTATGGTGCTGGAGAAGACTCCTGTGAGTCCCTTGGACTGCAAGACGATCAAACCGGTCAGTCCTAGAGGAGATCAACCCTGACTGCTCCTTAGAAGGCCAGATCCTGAAGTTGAAACTCAAGTATTTTGGCCACCTAATGAGAAGGAAGGACTCACTGGAGAAGAGCCTAATGCTGGGAAAGATTGAGGGCAATAGAAGAAGGTGACGACAGAGAATGAGGTGGCTGGATGGAGTCACTGAAGCAGTAGGCATGAGCTTAAATGGACTCCAGAAGATGGTAGAGGACAGGAAGGCCTGGAGGAACATTGTCCATGGGGTTGCGATGGGTCGGACACAACTTCGCAACTAACAACAACAAATATAATGCAAAATGTCATAAAATGTGTCCTGTGGTCAGCTCCTGATGTTTGATTTTCTATGTAGTTCAACATGGGCTACTTTCAAGGCAGATACACCTCTGAAAATTTCCCTGAATTTTCAAGAACTTTTCAGGTACATGAGAAGCTTTGCTATTGTTGAAGGCATTAAGGAATCTGAAATGATGACCCAACAGGTGATAGTATAATATGATAACACAATAATAATAATAATAATAATAATAATAATAATAATAATAATAATAATAATAATAATAATAATAATAATAATAATAATAATAATAATAATAATAATAATAATAATAATAATAATAATAATAATAATAATAATATAGATAATGAATATTATATAGCAATAATGATGTTGTTTTATATGTAATAATTATAACAGAAATAAAGGAAATCCAAAGTAGAACATTGATGAAACAGATTTCACTTTAAACTATATGATTTAGTGATCTCTAATTTATAATATATTTAATATAATATAATATTCTCTAGTACTATGTGTAAAGGAGAGACACAAGGATGATTGTCATGAAAAAACCTTATTTAACTGGTTCTGATATTTTAAAATGTAAAGACGTTAGTGGGCACCAAGTATATATATAGGTGAAGTTCACTGTTATTTGATTGGAAAATTAATTGCTTACATCAAAAGCAAGAGAGAAGGTCAGTAATGCTAAAATTCAGAACGAGCTGAAATTGGCAAAGGGTGTTAATAATAACAACAAATGTTTTTTAAAAATATTTAAAATAAGAGGGGAAACAATGAATCGGTATGCCAGCAACAAAACACTTATAGATAGCAAAGAAAACAGAGCTAGTAAACTTTTTTGGTTCTGTTCTCTTCAACAAAAGCATATACGTTCCAGCAGGTAACTATGAAGAGCTGTATTGAAGCCTGAGATTAATAGAAATATGATCAGAAATATCTACTTACTATGAAAGAATCTAAATCTCCAGAGTCCAATGAATTACAACCTAGAGTATTGAAGAAAAATGCTCATAGATCTGATCCAAAACTTTATGTGTTGTTTTTCAAGGGGTGAAATGCCAGAAAACTACATATTTGCAATCACAAAAAAGCAGAGTAATATTCTAGCATGGACCATTAAAAAAAAAATCCATCTATAAACACCTTGGAAGCAATGTAGTAATAACCAGACATCAGCATGGATTTGTCAAGAAAAAAAACCCTTATCCGACAAACATATTTTTTTCAGTTTTAATAGATTAGATTAATTAGATTTATTAGATTGTTGGAATGCTATAATTAAAATTTCTTTTCTTTTTGCTCCAGAAAAACACTTGAGATAATTTACATTATGTATGGCATTATAACTTATGTCATTATGATATAATTATCTTATTAGCAAACATATTTTGGAAGGCTGGATGGCATGATAAAAGTATAGCTGATTTAGAAATGAAACTCAGAATTGCTCATAACTGGTTCCTCATCATATTGAAGTGAGAAGCTGTGTTAGATGCCATAAAATACATTCCTATAATTTTTTTAACTATACATTTTATTAATAATATGGATGAGGAGATGGAGGGAATGCATATCAAATATTTCAGGTGACATAAACTTTGGTGAAATACTTAAGTGCAAATTTCTTCAGTAATTGAATGCATAGTTATAGGAAAGGAGCACCTGGCTTGGTAATAGTGCTTGTGAAGAAGATTTTGGACATAATAGTTGGTTACAAACTATATAGGAATCTGCAGCTGAAAAAAGACAAATGCAGTTTTAGGCTGCATCGACATATGGATGGTTTTGAAATAATGGGGAATGTACAGTTGCACTTTATTCTGTGTTGATCAGACCCTCAGTCCCAAAGACTTTTTTTTCCCCTGGATATGAGCACCACACAAATTGGAATAAGTTTAAAGAAATGCAGTGAGGATAACCAGCAACCTGGAAACAAAGTCCTGTGAAGAGAAGTTGAAGAAATTGAGAAAGTTTAGTTTCAAGAAGAGAGAATGCATGGAGAAAGGTGGCGGGGGGGGGGGGGGGGGAAGAGAAGGGAATATGATAGTACTCCTCAAATATCTGAAAGAATTTCACACAAAAGAAACTCAAGACCTTTTCTCCATCAGTTCAAAGTTCAGGACAATAAATAATGAATTAAAATTAGAGTGGATCTAATTGGTCAGAGAAGTATTAGGCTCCCCTTTGCTGTGTGTTCATGCAGATGCCAAATAGCCATCTGTCAGGGATGTTTTAATTTAGATTTGTGCTGACAGGAAGTTGCACTTAATGGCTTAAATGCCTCTTTATAGTTCTATGATTCTCTCATTCCTTTTTCTGCACAAATATGGTATTAAATAGAAGACTATTGCTGTTGCTGTTTTTTTTTTCTTAATAGAAGAATTTTTAGTTTGTTTCTTCTGGGACTAATTAAAAAAAATCCACTATCTATTACTGGTTAGCTATTTAGTATGGGTAAGTACATGGAAATAGTTGGATCCCTAATATTATTATTGTCGGTATATTTTGTCTGCTTTAACTAAATAAATACTTGTATTATGAATTCACAGTCCGGCTGTAATATATATGACCTTGGAACTTACTTACCTACTTATAAAACAGCAGTGAACTTAAACTTGCAACGATATTGAGAGATCAACTAAAATGAAAGTGTAATATGTTGAATAATGAACATTAAGAAATACAGTAATTCCGGGATATTTGGCTAATGTAAACAAGCAAAAATAATCAGAGGGCAAAATTCTTCAAGATCCACCCCTTCAATGATTTGGGCATGATACTTTTTTTCGTGTCTTGTATTGCTTCATCTTATCACACATTTATAACTTAGTAAAAATGGCATACCGTGATTTTTCCAATATCTGTTAATACTGCATAATCAGATTCAGTCTTTTACAAATTATCTTGCAAAACCTGTTCAGAAATGTAGAAAAGTCCAGCCTCAGTCTTTATAGAAAACAATATAAATGAAAATATATAAGCAAAAATATATAAATTAACAAATTAAGTCAACTGGAGGGTTGGATTGAAACACTGTAAATTAGATGAGGCAACTCGTTAGACCTAATGAAGCACATATGCATTTCATAGGCCTTCCAGCTCCCTTTTAAGCACCAGTTCCTAGAGTGGTTTGACTTCCTCCTTTTAGCTGAAACCGTAAAAGATCAGCTGTGGCTGTGGTTGCTTTCAGTTTCGTCACAGAGACATCTGAATTCTTCCACTTAAAATTCTTGTTTCTAAGTAACATGTACATTTAAATTACATGCAAAATATTGTTTCTTAAACTCAAATTACTGATCTTTACAGATAGTCTTTCACAAAGTTTGCTTTAAGTTAAAACCAGTTAACAGTCCGAAAGCTGTTGTAGAAGACATCCCCTTTCTGAAGTTGGCTTGTGAGAGAGCAGATCCTCTTACACTGATTTTTCTCAAAATGGTACAGAATTTTGCAATTATCATGGGCTGAAGATGGGCCAAAGCAAGAGCCCTACTGGACTTTTCAGTAAAAGGTGATTTCGCATGTCCAAGAGCTTTGATTTGGGAGACCATGCAGTTTGTTTTCAAATTCTGTTCTTGTCCATATGGGGATATATCAATAGACTTCAATCATGAAAGTTTATAAGTCCTGTGATGATAATTAAAATAATAATTACAATTTCACATCTCCAAAGGAACAGTACCATGTTGTGATGGTGGGGCCTGTGTACTTTAGTAATGCTAAGGGATATGTTGAACAGTGCCTGTATTGGAACTCCCTATATTGTTAGATGCTACTTTAATAATTCTTAGGTTCTTGTTTAAGACTTGAATTATTAAGTTGCCACCAATCTTAGATTGAGAATCTAATTGTAGATTACCCACACATAATAATTCCCACTTATTTTACAATAATATTAAGTAATCATGAAAACATTTGTAATAAATAATATACTGATTCCACTCTCAGCATCAAGTTCAGGTTCATACTGTGCCCCTGTATGGCTTAACAGCTGCCGCACTAGTAAGTTAGATGCCAGACTCAACAACACCCTGAGGATTATAAGTGGATTTATTAAAACAGAAAAGACAAGAAAGATGGAGAGATATGCAATGTCTGTGTTTCTTAAATGTCAAGATATTTTCATGAAGCCTTACAATTTATGTGGCAAAATCCCTGATTTACCGGACTGGGGTCTTTACCAATAGTTCAATGAATCAGACTGATGAGCAACTATAGTACATTTCATAAGTTCTTTTCAGAAAAGGAATCAAGTGGAAGTGGAGAGTTTAGTACTCGGAGTAGCCAGTTACAAACTAGATCAGTGGAAGAGTTTGACTGCTTTTGTGCACAATATGGCTAAGCACATCCTTTGACAGTTGGCATCAGGGTTACAAATTGGCACCAGGGTTAGAGGTGAATTAATGTCCACTCTTTCCAAGACGTCTCTCCAGCAGAGGCTTCAGATAACATGCAGTCTATCTTCTCTTAGAATCAGGTGATGAAAACTTAAGCAATGCTGCAAGAAAAGAACAAAAAGCTTGCCTGATTTCCCCATAGATTTCTTCTAGGTGGATGTGAACGGGACCTGGGGTGGGAAAAGGAATCTATTTTCTTTCAGCAAGTAGCAGAAATGATAATTATGCAAAATTCATGAGGCTCAGGAAACCATTGTTTTTATATATTCACTCAAAATATTTTATACTGTATAGCATGGAAAGTTTCAAAGATGTCTTCAGCCTAATTTGATGCCAGTTCAAGGAATGCATATGGAGGCAGCAGGAAGTGATGCAAACTCCTCCTCCTCCTCCTCCTCCTCCTCCTCCATTTTTCTCTTTAATTTTTAAGTTAGTGATGAGCCTTATGAAACTCAAAACCTGACTTAGATACGGAGTCCTTAAAAGAAATTATTTGGCATAAAATATTTCCCAAATTTTAGAAGAAGTTCCCATCTTTGTTTTCATTTGGAAGGAAAGTTGCCCATTATGTGCATATATTCCCAAATGAAATTCTGTTTGAAGAAAAATCATTTTCCTTGTATTTATTAAAAAAGAAGTGCTGATTATAGAATTCATAGAAAAAAAACATGTCTACATTTTACACAGTGTGCATTTGCTCCAGTCCAAATCATATCTTCTGTATCAGTGGGATTCTAGCTGGTTAAGACGTATCTTTTTAAATGAAAAATAGAGTCACAAACTATGTATAGTGTGTGTGTGTGTGGAGGGGGGGGTATGAATGACTCCGTGTAAATAAATTGAAGATGGAGAAAAGGTTAACATCCCATGTAACTTCTGCACTGAAAGTTCCCTGTTCTTGATATTGTTTTTTTTCTTTTTAAAAAATCAGCACTGATGATGTCTGGTACAATTTTAAACATAGCTAATTCTTGATGCAATAGTAGCATCACATATGAAAGAATTCAATTTTATCTGTGTCTTCTGTTAGGATGGGAATACTTCATCCTCAGCAAATATAGCATAATTGGGAGATACTTCTTACTTGCAATCCATAAATTTAGCAACTCAGTTGTCTGTAGCAGCTTTAAACCCTGTATATTAAGTGTCTACGGATTCAAGAATATGAATTTCTCAAACATTTTAACCAGATGATTGGTTAAATCATCAGATATGGTATAAAAACATTTTATGCAACAAAAGTTGCTTGCATTCCTACACCCACTAAACCTTGTGGAGCTTCCTTTGGAATAAACCTGTGTAGGCTTGCAGGGTATTGTGATGGTTATAAATGCAATCATCTCCTCTGTTCTGACAAAATATAGAAGAAATTGTTGTACCTGCCCAAGTAAGAGTTGAGGATGGAATTTTACATGACTTTCTTTTGTGCAAGGAAGGGTTAACATTCAGAATGCAAACAGCCAGAAGGAAACGTAATATAGAATCGAGAGAAGGAAGTGACACTGGAGATTGTATCAAATGTTCTCAAGAGCAGGTTATATCACAGGACCCATCATGTTCCACAGTGCTGAATGTTTAATAATTGGAGCCTGAAACTCTGAAAGGAGGAAGAAATCACAGTAAGCATCTTCCAGAGGTCAAGGAGTCAGGATTTATGTCTTACTTCTAGAAGATATCTATGATTATTGGCCATAACTTTCCTTTTCGGGCCAAGCATATGTTTTATTAACCTTGGGCAACCAGTTTTATAAACAGATCATGTAGTCCAGTGGTGGGATTCAGCCGGTTCACACCAGTTCGGCAGAACCGGTAGCTAATTTTTTTTTCCCCAGGCCCAGAATGGACTTCTGGAAGTGGCATCCACACAGAGAACCGGTTGTTCACATATTTGAATCCCACCACTGGGATCCCATTTCCTTCTCTTTATGTGGGAAACATGAAAGTAATTCTCAGAATTTTGTGCCTTGCATGCACAAAGTTATCCTAAAGAGGAAAACAACAATCAGTTGCCTTCTCTGTTGATCTATCCCTTGGACATGTCTATGGAAATTCTCAATCATCCAGGTTATGGTTGTCTCAAAGGTCAAAAGGCAACTGGACTTTCTTGGGTTTTTTTCTTTGAAAATGTTTCACTTCTCATCCAAGAAGCTTCCTCAGGAACTGAAGAAGCTTCTTGGATGAGAAGCAAAATGTTGTCAAGGAAAAAAGCAAGGAAGTCCAGTTGCCTTTCAAAAAGCACCTTTGGGTATCCCATGTACAGTCTTTCACTGAAGGAGAGGCAATGCATTGTGTTCCCGATATATTTTGGGGAGTGGGGAGCACACGAATAACTTTGGCTGAATAGCAATGATGTGACTTCTGATTTACAGTGTCTGGCATGATATTTAGGTTTTATGTATTTTGGAGCTTTTTAAATAAAAGGATTGTAACAAAGACAACATATTCTTGATGCATACTGTGTTTAATGTATGATATTAAATAAATATGATATTTATTCACAAACATTGCGACACATGACATTAACAATGTTGTACACACAGCTGTGCAAAACAATGTGCTTTTAAAATCAGAAGAAAAGAAAAGTAACCAGATACCTTGGCATTATTCCATTATGCCAGTGGCACTAGAGGAAGGCTCAAAGCCAGGTGTTGAAATCAGGAACCTGAAATTCTTTGAATAATATGACATGATACACGCTGAGAAGCTGTAAGGTAAAATGGATCATATAGGTCAGGGGTCCTCAACCTTGGCAGCTTTGCTGGCTGAGGAATTCTGGGAATTGAAGTCCACAAGTCTTAAACTTGCCAAGATTGAGAACCCCTGATATACTGTAGGTGATACTTCAGAAACCAATGTGCCTGAGAAAAAAAAGCCCCCAAACTACAACCAATCAAATGCCTCAAAAAAGGAAGAAAAGACATTAAGGAAACAACTGGAGTGGTGGTGAATGCACAATGCCAGTTGTGATGATAGGCAAACTTGTGCTGCTTACTATCATCCTGGTAAAGATTGCAACATTTACAAGCAAGTGTATCCCAGGTACGTTCAGTAAAATTTTTTCAAACCTTTGTTTGGGAAGTGGTGAAATACTGCAAACTATTTCATATTAACAACAACAACAAAACAACAACTGGCTGGCACAGTTTCCTGTGTCCGTTCCAAATGAGAAACCAACACCTCCGTCCATCAATACTTCTAGCAGGTACTCGGTTGAGGTTTCTATCTTTTTTTCCCCAGCAATCCCGAACTATATCTTTCATCGTGTGCCAGAAGTACACACCGTTGAAGAGATCAAATGAGGATAGTGTAGCACAAGTGAAATACCAGCGGTATTCATCTTAATGGGATGGATTTGATACGCCATGTGCATTTTCAGAAAAGTTTAGTAAGGACAAGATGTCATTACATATGCCTAGAGCAAATGATACACACTAAGCAAAGATTGGGCAGACATTAGACTTGTCCAATCACTACTACTTCTTCCTCTTTACTTATTTACAGCACTGTGCTTTTTAAAAAAAAATTAATAAGTGCCTCCAAAGTGGTCCATGTGAAAAAAGTTAAAAAGTAAATATGATAAAGTAGAATAAAGGAAAACAGCCAAAACAACAGAAATAAATAAAATAACCCCAAAGTTAATTTATAAATAACAATAATTAGAACAGATGATTAAAACATTGAGAGGGAAATTAAGAATGCAATGTGGGCAAATAAATAGATTTTTATCCCCAGTGAAACCAAAACACTGGATTGAATGCCAATTCTAACTCTGTATTCTTTCTCCTTCTTTTTCTTTTTTTTCCATTTTCTTTTCCTTTTCTTCACCCTCTTTTTAATGTTTTATTAGAATACAGTATCATGGGGGGGGAAAAGAGTAGCATTAAACAACAGATGCTTTGATGTAATTATCAAGATAGGTGGACTCATGTGGAATCACCTTGGGCAGGACCTTCTCTTTAGTGGCCCCATGACTGTGGAACTGCCTCTCCATCAGTTTACAGTTTTCATTTTCTTTGAATATTAAATAATTGAAAAGTAATATAAGAAGCTGGTTTTGCAAATTGGCATTCTTTTTTGAAGTTCATTTATGTTTGTACCAATGGCTGTTTTATCATTATGACATTGTTGGTTTTCTTGTTGTTTATTAATAGGTTCATTGTTTTAGTTATGATTGACCAAACTTGTAGTCTACATAGGTTGACTTTGCTGGAGTAAGTGAGTGCAATTTTTTTAAAAAAAAACTTAAATAAACAAGCAAAATCTGTTTCTACAGTACTTGAAGCTATGGAAAATATTCAGAATGAAATCTGATATTTCTTACTTCTATGCTTATCCTGAATTTTCACAGTCAAAAGTTCTCACAAGCCGAGGGTTGTAATTTTACTGAACGTAACCAAAGAGTTAAACTCACTGAACTGTTTGCAATGTGTAAGAAGATAAAATGCACTTGAGAGTGCTAACTGCAAAAGAAATGAGATAGTGTCTATTTAGTTATCTGGGCAGTATCAAATGCTAAGGTGTAGTAACTGGCAATCAATACCTGTAATCTGATGAGTATGTAATTGTATCTGCAGTCTGAATCTGATGAATTTTTTTTTCAACGTAGTTTAGGGTTTGTTTATTTTTTTAAAATCATGCTTAAGTACAATTACTAATCAGTAAAAAAAAATGACATGCTTAATGAGTTTGGATAATGCAGCTTGGAAATAAATGAAGACATTGCAGACATATAAGTAACGGGTGCAGACTTCCAGGCCATTATATGTGATAGGAACCTGGATGACAAGAGCCCAGTGTTGTTTCAAGGCAATACTTTTTCAACCCAAAGAAGAGGGAAAGGGCTTTGTCCATAGATCAGAGCTTGCATAGGAATTAGCATTTGTCATTGGATAAAACAGAGAGAAGGATGCAGAAATACAAATATATGTAACTTGATTATCAGTGTAATTAGCACAAATATAGAGAAAGCCCAAATAAAACTTTCTGTGAAAAAGTGGACATTACTAAGGATATTAAAATGACTGCCAACTGTGCTTAATGTCTAAATTAAAAGGGGCAAATCTGCTTTCAGGATTTAAGGTCAATCAGATTTCAAATGTTCCTTTGTTAGAATGCCCAATAGTCTATCACTTAGAAACCTGAAGCATCTATTCTAGCACCAGCAGGCCAAAAGTATCAATTTCACTAATTTGATTCAGACTGCAAAAATTTGTAAGAATTAAAACAATTTTAAAAATTCCTTTTATAATAAATTAGAATAAATTTTCTCTTTTATCTCCTTGAACTGCCTGTACACATTTTATACAGCTGCTCTGCAAATTCCTTCCTTCCTTCCTTCCTTCCTTCCTTCCTTCCTTCCTTCCTTCCTTCCTTCCTTCCTTCCTTCCTTCCTTCCTTCCTTCCTTCCTTCCTTCCTTCCTTCCTGTTTCAGTTGTCCAAATGAAATTAGATTATCCACACTTTCTTACTTGATGTACAAGAGTATCTTATCTTTTTCAGAGACACAATCCAGAGCTTTGGAAGAGCCAAATCTCTTTTACTTACTTTTCAAATTATTCAATCTATCTTGGCACCTGTCTCTGAAGTAAGAGCTGGAAAAAATGGGATTCTGTTCTCCCATTGTTTATCATAAGAAAAATACAAATACAAACAACATTAACTTTTCCATGGGGATGATTTTCCTCTTTGATTTTCTTTAGGTAGCTGAGAAGTGCTTCTGAAGTTACTTCTTCTCATAATGAGACAAAGTAGGATGATTTATATCAATTTCAGCAGACATGTCAAACTCGCGACGTCACGTGATGTCGCATGACGTATCAGAACTTTCCCCCCATTGCCGGCAATGGGATGGGCACTGGGATGAGTTTCCTCATGACGCACCCGGCCTGTGGGCTGACAGTTTGACACCCCTGAATTTAAGTATTGTGCCATCCCTTTTAACATAATCTTAAACAGCTTTCGCAACTTAATGCATTCAAAAGTCACCAGAATTCCCAGCCAATATGGTCAGTAGTACATTGATACTACTTGGAGATATTGAGCTTGAAACTATGTTGTATTATTGAATATGGTTCCCATATGTATATAGGAGAACTGGGGTCAGGAGGAAGTGGCCTAAATGTGAAACATCCAGAGCCTATATTTTAGTTCAGCAACTGACCCAAATTCAAGTGATTGAGTGTAACACTCAAATTTCCAAACAACTTAGAGCCAGGACACCTTTCACACTGCTTTCCTGTTATCATATACTGTATACTGGTCATCATATATACTGAGAGCTGCTGAATGCCATCTGATAGTTATTCAGAGGAGTACCTTCACTGTGGTGGTAAGTTCACGCTCTCCCCTCTGAAATGTAGAAGCACTTCCAAATAACAACTTTAGACCCTTATTGAAAAATCATATATTGACCCAGGACATCCTAGTATGAAGTTTTTCCCTTTGTCTCACCCCATCTATCCAGTTAATATTTTTTACTGATTTTTGTTTCATACTCTTTTACAATATTACTTTATTATATATCTTGTTTATATTTAAAGTGTTTTGAAATACTTAGGCATATATATTACACAAATACTGTATATTAAACAAATAAACAAATTATTTCATTATTGGCTGGTCTGAACACATTGCTATGTCAAATACTAATATAATTTTAAATATGGAAATAATCATTCTTGTTCCCTACTTAACAGGATATCTGAAACATTTATTTAGTCAATATGTGAGAAGTGCTTTGAATAATCAAAAGCAACTTATAGAGCATCTAATTTCATTAGCACGTTGTGTTCTGTTATCTAAAAGGTTGAACTGAAATCACATAGGTAATCCAAATATTTCAGCTGTATGTATCTATCTGTTTTATTATACATCTGATAGAATGAATTCAGTTCAACAGAAGTGTTTGCCAAACTTGATAACTAGGATATTCATATAACAAAAGCTTGAATAAAATTTGACATAAAGGACATTCACATAATCATATTTACCATGATTGATCTCCTTTAAAGTTGTAACTAAATTTGGATCTAATTCTTCGTTGTGGATTATTTTGTTCTTTCTTGCCCTCTTTCCCAAATATTCTATAGAGTTATTTACACCTTTCCATGGCTACACATAATGCTAGTATTATGCAAGTTATTATTCCCTTATGCTTCCTGCTCCCTACCTGCATTAGCAATATTGTATGCAATTGGGCTTCTTTACAGTGCTGTTGTAAGAGTTACTGAGATTCTTGTATGCAGAGTGCAGTACAATTTTATAACAATACACAGATTATTAAGTATATCTTTACACAGATTCCTTTTAGTTGAAAGTTGAACTCTCTTTAATATGCAAGGGTAGAATGTAGAAGCTTATATTGGCAGAACTGTGAAAAGTATCTAGAGTAGGGCTTCAGATTTTTGGGAAAAAGTCTTGAAGTCAACAAACTAATATTAACCATAATAAAATCAGAATGTTTCCTGAATACTAGGTGATAGTACTAAATCAGCTGCTATTAATATGAAAAATATCTTCCAAGATTAATATCTGAATTTGCTGGATAAGGAATTATATGAAGAAGTGTCACATTAGTTAGCAAATGTCACATTGCATTACTAATGTGATTTAATGTTATTGATTTTTTACACTACCTGGCTTGTGCTTCAATTTCATATTAACTTTTCAGAAATGGTAGCATGTTTTTCCTGTTTTTGCTCAAAAGTAATATGAAGTTAACTGTATTTTATAGTGGTGTGGTAGCTCAGCTGGAATTGGATAACTTAGTGCAGCCAGCTTGCTATAGGCCAACTCGCCTCGACCAACTCGGTGTAAACAATTTGCCATGGCCAACTTGCCATGGGACAAGTCGCCATGGCCAACTGACTCTAGGACAATTTGCTGCGGGACAATTCAACAATTCAAGTATTTACAATAATTTTTTTTAAAAAAAATAAGTTTTGTCATTCACATTTCATTTTGTCCCTCCTGCATCTTTTCTTTAATGATTCCACTATTTCTTTGATATTAGTGTAACTCTTGTCCTGCAGTGAGTTATCCCATGGCAAGTTGCCTGTGGCAAGTTGTGCTGCAGCGAGTTGGCCACAGCAAATTGCCTATGGCAAGCTGGCCATGACAAGTTGGCCACACTGATTTGGCCGCACCAAGTTGTCCTAGACCCTGGTTCAGTGGCTTAAAGATTCTGGATTTGTTGACTGGAGAATGTTGGCTCTCTGCACTCCATCAGTTTGAGCCCTAGCACTATGTGATGAAGTAAGCATCTATCACTCATCTCAGTTTCTGCCAACCTAGCAGTTCAAAAGCATGCAAATACAATTAGATAAATAGATACCACTCCAGTGGGATTAACAATGGAAGCCAACTGGTGCTGGACCACCCCGAACTTGAGGCAAAAACCAGTGGAAAAAATGCCCCAGATGATGCTGACACTCCCACAGAATGCTATTAGTTGGTCTGTGTGCAGATCTAGTTTGCCCCCCATAGTGCATGAGCATGAACTGAATGAACTAGCAAACCTAGGCAGCCAAACAACTCCTCTATAATAACATTGTAGACTCCTGGATTTTATATACCAACAGCATACACTAAATAATAATAATTGAATGTTATGAGTTTTCTGTTTATGCAGACATAGCTTGTCCAGACAGGTGAACTAAGTAGTTGTCTAAGGTAGCAAGTTAAATAGGGCATCAGATTTTAAGAAAATAAGTCATTTTTTTTAAGTGAGAGTAGACAGTTTAGGCATGCTCCCCATGGGTTTCTGTTTGCTGGCAGCTAGTCTAGGTTCTCGTGTCATACCTAAGTAGGATATTTACATGTTTGGAAGTCAGTAATTGCACAGTTGGTCCCAAAGGTTGTAAAACAGAATCCTAGAATATCTGTTTTAAGAATTAGAAAAGCCTTCAGATTTACAGGAACTTATCCATTGTAGAAAAAGCAAAGCCAAACTCCCCAAAACTGGGAAGTTATTCTTCTTCTTCTTGTGCCATATCCGTTATCGGACGTTGGCGATCATGCTGATGATCCTGTTTTTATCAGCAGCCACACAAAAAAGTGCTGCTGTGTTTTGTCCAAACCAGTCCCTTAGATTTTGAAGCCATGATGTTCTTCTTCTGCCTGGAAGTTATGCTTAATGCATTCATAGATACCATGCAGTCATGCTTAGTGAAATAGCTATGGCTCCATAGGAAGTATTGATTTATAAAAGGTTATGATAGAATCTAGGACAGAGCAAGATCATTATGAGTAAGAACCAATATGAAGAATTAGCTCAACACTTAGCATATTTAGAGGAGATTTCCTAAAATCAGTGGGACTTAATCTTATTGCTGTGTTCCAAGTATGGCCAAATTTTGATCCAACACAGTGAATGTTGTGGTATAAACCTTTGTGAACTTTTGTGGAGAAAAGCAAAGTCTTACACTTAGGCAGGAAAAACCAAAGGCACAAATACAGATTGGGTGAGACCTGGCTTAAAAACAGTAATTTTGAGAGGGACCTTGGAGTTCTAGTGGACGATCACTTGACTATGAGCCAGCAGTGTGCAGCAGCAACCAAAAAAGCTAATACAATCCTGGGTTGTATAAGCAGAGGCATAGATCACGCGAAGTATTAGTACCACTTTATAAAACCCTAGTAAGAGCACACCTGGAATACTGCAGCCAATTTTGGTCACCATATCACAAAAAAGATGTTGAGAGTTTGGAAAAAAATTCAGAGAAGAGCAACTAAGATGATCAAAGGCCTGGAGATTAAAACATATGAAGAACGGCTATGGGACTTGGGTTTGGCTAGTCTAAATAAAAGAAGAAATAGGGGAGACATGATAACAGTGTTCCAGTATCTGAGGGGCTGCCACAAGGCAGAGGGGGCCAGGTTGTTCACCAAAGCACCAGAGGGAAGGACGAGAAACAATGGTTGGAAACTGTCAAAGAGAGAAGCAACCTGGAATTAAGGAGAAACTTCCTGACAGTGAGGACAATCAACCAGTGGAACAGTTACCCCCGGAAATCGTGGGCGCTCCATCACTGGAGATTTTTAAGAAGAGACTAGACATTCACCTGTCTGTGACGGTATAGGTTCTCCTGCTTGAGCAGGGGGCTGGACTAGAAGACCTCCAAGGACCTTTCCAGCTCTATTCTATTCTAAAGTCTATTTTATGAGATGTTGAAGAATCAGTGTAACTCAATGCCTGATCTATGAACCAGAATATACTCCATAAAAGTTTATGATTGTATATGGATGATTTTAAGATGAGTTAAGAAACATTGTTTCTGTATGAAATTCACCATAAACAAGAAACGTCAAGTACTTTCTTGTTTTCTCTCCTTAGCCTTATTCATGTAATAAACTAATTCAAATTGGAAATTATATTTATTTAGGAAACAATGTTTATGGAACTTTGTGCAAAAAAGAAATATCACTGGATAAACAACTTATTTTATATTTTTGTAAGTGATAATAATCCTTATATGATTTATTTGAGTTTAATAAAAATCATGCATATACCTTAGAAATTAGTGATTGTGTTGTTCTATTTTTCTTTCTTACAAGTTTAATAGCTTTGCTATGCAAAATAGAGAAAACATTCCATGTATAAATGGTGTGACAATTGATATTTAAATAAATAATGTAACTGACTGCAGACATTTTTGGTGCTCTGATATTTAATTAAACTGAACAACCCGGCACTTCAACAGCATTAAGAAGTCATTTATCAAAAGCACAGCATACATGCTGATTAGTTTACATATTATTTATGCAGTTGCATTTTGCATCAGGAAAAAAATTGTAACAAAGAGGGAATTTTAATTATCATCATATCAGTGACTGAGGACTGAGGATATATTTTTAAAGAGCACTCCCTTTAATACAAAAGAAAAACAAACCAAAAATGTTACATACCATCAAGAAAAGGGAGAAAGGAAAGGAAGAGAACTTAACTTTACCTATTCCATAAGCCTAGTTACACTTTCTAAGTTATGCCCGGGCTACCTCAGTTTTCTGAAGGGGCTTGAAATTATTAATTAAAAATATGTTTACCATGTTTTTTATTTTAAAAAGCACTTGAAGTAAATAACAAAAATAATTGAAAACAAAGGAACATTCTCAATGATCTCAGCAATACAGTATTTAAAATATGGTATATAGACATTGAAAAAAAAAATAAAGCCAGAAAAGTGAGATCCAATGAGAAAAGTAACTCAACTATTAAATAACTAAAACCAATATCTGAGGGCTGACAGCCTCAAGCAGGAGAGAATTCCACAAAACAGGAAATGGGTATCAAAGAGGCTTCAGTGCATGATATCTCCAGTAGCTTCTATTGGCTGGATAGAATCATGTAAAAAAAAAATGTCCATTATTTTAGATATTTAGTTTCATGACATTTGGGACTCTGAAGTTCATATACAGCATTACAAACAGGATTTGGTATTGGACTAGACTCTAGTTACTAGAGGATTTTGTGCTTAATGTCTTCTGAAGGAGTTTCGGCTTTAAGTAAAATGTTGAGTGTTTTTATTATAACACATTTCCCACCATTTCAAAGATAAAAAGATAGGCGATGACAACATAGTGAGGGTAATAGTTATTATAAAAAAATGTTCAGGGCTTTAATCAAATAATGAGATCCACCATCTTAACTTCTTTTGTTTCCCTCCTGCACATGCTCATCGCATGGATTTCTATGGGGTGAGATCAAAATCTCTAAGCTGGTGAGTTTGGCATCATAGTCAAAGTTCCATACAATGAATTGGTCCATCACTGCAGTATCACCCCACGTATAAAAGAGGATGGGCTTTGATTACAATACTACAACCGCCATCCTGCAGATTTGACAGACTATTCATGGAGGCTGCTATGTTTAGGAAAGGTTGAGCAGAACCAGTGATTTGGATCAGGACCAGCAAAGTGGCAATCTAAGAGAGTTCAAGTCATTGAAAGAGTCTTTCTTTCTTTCTTTCTTTCTTTCTTTCTTTCTTTCTTTCTTTCTTTCTTTCTTTCTTTCTTTCTTTCTTTCTTTCTTTCTTTCTTTCTTTCTTTCTTTCTTTCTTTCTTTCTTTCTTTCTTTCTTTCTTTCTTTCTTTCTTTCTTTCTGCAAGGCAGTTATGGCCAGGAAAGAGTTGGATTGTATTTTGTACAGTCAAAACGTTTGGGTATATACTATGTGATTGAAAATGCATCACTCCTTTAAGGAAACTATTATAATGAGTAAAGGTAATGCTGGACTAACTTCTGGATACCAAGATTCCAGCCCATTGAGTTCAGTAGTTATTGCTGTGTATTATTTATTCATTCATCTATTCCAGACATGTCAAACTCGCGACGTCACGCAACGTTTTCCCCATTGCCGGCAATGGGGTGGGCGCGGTTTCCTGGTGACGCGTCCGGTCCGCGGGCCAGCAGTTTGACACCCCTGATTATTCCATCTGTAATGGAATATGCCAATGACCTTGGGGAAAGTGGGGAAAAAGATGCTACCTAGCAAGCAATCACATAAGAGAGGAAGGACTCTGGTGGTGTAATGATCAGACAAAGAGATTTAGAAAGGACCTGCCCTAATGGATCAAGTAATTAAAAGTGGTGGTGAGACCCCTTTGGTGACATTTTGGCACTTTATTTCTCCTAATAAAGATATTAGGACATTCTCTCCTAATAAAGATATTTTTCATCAGTGGACATAGGGCTTTTTCCTCCTCATGAACAATATGTCACTATTTTTTAATGTAGTGTTTAAATATTCTGGTCTATGCTATGCAAAATAACTTTTCACATTTCCCCTATTATTTATTCTTTCCTCATAATTACTATTTGGCACATCTTAATTCTGCATAATGTCAGAAGTGATTGTACAAAACATCAAAAGAGATCATAAAAATGAAAGTGGGGGAAAAATAAATGAAGAGGGAAAAACTCAAAGTATAGACACTAAAATCTCACAGAAAAATAACCTCCTCCATACTTTTGTGTTTTGTATTCTAATTAAAAAGAAAATATAGTAATAATTTTAGTTATATGTTTACCTCTTCACAAGAAGAAAAGAAAAAGTCAGGGTGGGCATATTGATTAAAATGTGGAACTAGACAATGAAAATTTAGGTTTAACTCTGCCCTGACCTATGGAAATTCTCTGGATGACTAAGGGTCCAGTTATTTATTCTCTGACCAACTTACTTACAAATGATGAAAAATTGGAAGAGGGAGAAATATATATATATTATATTTGGTTTGATCCTCCAGAGAAAAGGCAGGATGTAAATAAAATAAAAAAGAACTAAATCCTGAAGTGGCTCCTTATTTAACCTTGAAATTTAGCCCATTTTCCTTCCCAATAATTAAAAACAGTAATGTCATCTGCTGTGAAATTATTTGATATTTATAATGTGATGTCAAAATGAGTCACTTTGAAAATACATAAAAAGAGAATGTATCCATTGCTCTAATGCCATTGCAAGGGAGAAGAAATAAATACTCCAAAAATCCAGTGAGGCTGGTGGGATAGTAAAGGAAGTGAATCATTTAATATGTTTGGGAGTTATATTTGGTTCTTCTTACCCCAGTTCCCTGCTAATTAAAAAAAGAAAAGAAAAGAATCTTCCTAACATATTTCTTCAGTTGTTCAAGAAGCTGTGACTAAGGCCTAATGAGCTATTGTGAAGCAGCATGAAACTTCAGCTCACCCTCAGGTCACAATTAAACAAATGTTATGAAAACACCATTAATTGGAAGCAAATCAAGTACATCTCATGGCACATGTAAGAAGGAAAAATTCTCTGGTTTAAACTCGTGACGACAGTCTGTAATGTTTACTTACTGCTCTTCTGAAGAGACAGAGGAAAACACTCCTTTATTTTTTTGCTGGAGTCGAGAGTTTGACTTTGAAGGAAGCTGGAGGTTATTTCCTATGGCCTATGGAAATGTGATGTTCATTTCCATCAAACCATGACTTTGAAAAGAAGAGCCAGCTCTCGTTTGCAAAAGAATTATGGCTTTCATTGTATGTACATTAATGGAAAGCAGAGTTTTTATCCACCACAACATGTTTTAATCATACCATGTTTTTCTGGATGCTGCTGTTATATCTGTACTACGACATTATTTGGATTTTAAAATGCTGGTTTCTTAAGACTTCTGCTTGATAATGTAATACTACCTCTTGCTGATTCTGAAGTCTGATCCAGCAGGGCAATCACTGACTGCTGTGAAAAATTCTATTTCTTTAAAGCAGACATGTCAAACTCGCGACGTCACATGACGTCACGCAACGTATTGGGACGGTTTTGCCATTGCCGGCAATGGGGTGGGCGCGGCTTCCACGTGATGCGTCCGGCCCGCGGGCCAGTAGTTTGACACCCCTGCTTTAAAGCTTCCTCTTCATCTTGTAATATTCTGCAGACTTGTTGGTAAGTATTCCTTTTATTTCAGTTTGTTTTACAGATCAACTCATCTCCTGGCTTTATTAATATATGGTTTAAGATTGGTCTGCAGCAAAGTTGGATATGTATGAAGCTGGGTGGATATGTTGTTAAGTGCTTGGATAAACAGGGCTATCAATCTAGTCTGCAGCATTCTGGACAACCACTTCATGGCAGCAGAATACTGGTTTGTTTTTCCCCCTATCTCTTTGCTGCCATCTAGTGCTTCTCTGAAATTTTGCAGCTCAGATTTGATAGGTCTAGAGTACAAGCAACAAGATGACTACTAGTCATGAACATATAAGGCTGTAGTTAAAACTTAAATTCTTTTCTCCTATCATCAGATACAGATTCCAATAAGTCCAAAGTTTATTTTTTATAGTAAACTTAAATAACCTGTTTATTTTACTTTAATTGTGACTGGGAGAAAAATGGTCCCTAGTAAAGCAATATTGCTTTCATTTGAAGTTTGCATAAAATTAGATTATGTACAGCAACTCATGTTTTTCTGGCATAGTCAAATGAAACTTATGAAAATTAGTAATGTGAACTCATAAGATTGCAGTCTGTATACACAACACCCAGAAAGAGAATGAGAGAGACTTCAATTAGCTTGAATCTGATGAGATGGTGTTATCTATGTTACTGATTTACTGATTTGACTTCAATGTAAATCAGGATGCCATCAATTAGTGTAAATTTTGCTTTCATTCTTCCTTAAACTGTAAATACCATGTTAGGATACTGATTTTGATGGTAAAGGGGAAAATTAGGTCAACTGAGAACATTTAGAATTGTCAGCAAACAAGGTTTGTTATAAATTAATTGCTGGCTGTAGTATTTGAGACTTTCTCAATTACTATTTACTTTCCCCCTTGTTTATTTTATTTATAATTCATCCTCCAGAAATTTTAGATGGATTGCAGGTTACTTCCTTTCTCCTGTTTCTTCCCAGAACAATCCTCTCAGGGAAGTATGGCCAAGACATAGTGCCTAATCCAAAGTTAGTCAGTGATATTCCATTGGGTAGATTTGAACCTAGGTCCCAAAATTCTAGTCCAATATTTTAATTTTGGCAACACATTGCCAGTCTGTACTGATGTCAGGTATGTTTAGGATGTCATATGTCCCATTTTACACGTGTCAAATCTCTCTTGTAAAGGCTAGCAAGGAAAAGTATTATTTCAGAATATATGCTGTTTCTGGGCTTTCCGCTATGGTATAAACCTATCAAATATATAGAAGTACCTATCAGAGTAATTATATTATGTGCAGTTGTGTTTAAACATCTTTCTTGACCTTCTCAAACACACATCTGTATATTAAGTTATAGCCTTATTGTTTGGAAACTAGGAAACAATTTATCCCCATTAACTTGTATTGATGGGGTTTGTGAGAAGAGACTTGAAAAACAATATAGCTAGAAGGAGATTCATTTTTTTATTTTTTTAAAAAAAATCCTACCTTTATAAGTAATTCAATGTGGGGAATATTCTCTCCTCTTCCTGTTTTCCTCACAACAACCCTGAGGTGGATTGGGTTGAGGAACAGTGACTGGTCCATGATGATTCAAGTGGCTTTCATGCCTAAGGCAGGACTAGAACTCAGTTTTCTTGCTTCTTGGCCAGTACCTCAACCACTACACCAAACTGGTGTACTACTTCCTCATCCATTAAGCTCATTGGTTAGTTTCTTCCTGATCTTGAGCAGACTGAATGTTCTCAGTCCTTATTAGATTAATGAAACAATAAACTCAATTAACTGGAATCTGAACTGCTGAAAAATCATGAAAGTGCATTCATACACAGACCTTTGGATTAACATATTTGTTTAATTAATTGGACAACCCTGCCAGCTCAAATAAACTGATGCATTCATTCAGTTCATTTATATCTATTAATTTCCTCTTTCCAGAGAACAAGGGAAAAGGATAAGGGTACCTGCCTTGCTCTTTTAAACAATTGGAACTATAAATTATTACAATATGCATGTGCTCTTTCATTTTCATATATCCAGATTCTATTACATCGGGAAAAAACTACATATCAGTGTGTGAAAGCTGTCCATCAGTATTACAGAATAAGTCAGAAGCCAGGTGTGAGCCTTCTAAAATGCATCTTAATATATAAAAAATGAAAATAATGTCAATGCTTTCTATTTACAGTAAAACCTTAAAATTATATTACATTGATTTTATCAATATGTTGCTTTTAATTTTTTTTTAATACAATTGTTTTATTTTTTTCTGTTTTATTCTAAAAACTTTGTATGGATTATTTTAATGGTAAGCAGGCATGAAATATTTTAAAATCAAATAAATATTCTTCTAATATGTACAGGACTGCAATAAAGAGCTTGAGAAATAGCTTCCAATTTGAAATGATCTTGCCGTGACCCTTTATTTCCCAGAAGCTAGGAGAGCAATGAACTTCATAAGCGTAGACTATCACTGCTATCAGGAATACTAAATAAGAATAAATAGAATCCACCAGTGAGGAATTCAGAGTCTGCAAGAAGGAGAAGTCCACAAATCCCATTGCTTCAATCTGTTATATGCATTTTGCCATTGGAGCTAGATATGTCCTCATCTTCCAAAGAGAACACTCATTTAAAATCTAGTACAAGGCAAGTTGACCAATAAGTAGGTAATTGAATGTAACATCCAACATTTGCAATGCATTTTCCCATTTGCTCCCTTCGGCAACATCCCTAACCCCAAAATGGGTTCATCTGGACCTAAGACTACTTAAAATAACATTATTCAGGCTTCAGGATGCTAAAAGGGGCCTAGAAGAAAATTGGTGGGAATCAGAAACTGTGTGACATCGATGGAAATTCCTTCATCAAACAGGCTTCTCTGTCTCCCTTCCATTTCATGTACTCCAGTTCACTACCAGTGTTAACGGAGCACATTTTTCCCTTCAATCTTCTCCAATTGATGCTCTCCAAATGTATTGGACTTCAGTTGCCATAAACCCTTGATTATATATTTATTAGGATTTATGAAAAGATAAGGTGACAGGCTCTTATACTGTAAATCAGAAGTCCCCAACCTTTTGGGCACCAGAGACCGGTTCTGTGGAGAAAGGCTTTTCCGTGGACCGGAGAGTGTGTGGTTTTGTGTGCTGCCTGCATGACACGGATGGGGCTTTGCTTGTTTGTGCATACCGGTTGCTGGCATGACACGGACCGGTACTGGTTCACGGACCGGGGGTTGGGGACCCCTGCTGTAAATTACTCCAGTAGTCCATTTGCTATAGCTTGGGGGGGGGGAATCAGAATGAATATTTTCATTTCTGTGCAACAAATATCACAAAATATGTTCAACCTTTGGACAGATACAAATGTCTGGGCCCATTCTATCTCTTTGTAAGTGCTTGTTCTTTTGAATGATAACCCATTCCGCCTTTTCTCCAAAGCATTGATCAAGGCCAGTCTACACTTTCTTCTTAACAATAATAAGTTGAGAAACAATTCTTTTGAACCAATTTCATGGTATTTAAAAATTGGTCTTCATGGTTGCACTGGTGGAAATAACTCTTTTCTTGGCCTTTGAAAGATGATTCCCTAAGAGTTATGGAAGTTTTGCACATCATGCAGAAAAGCATTTCATTATAAATATCTTTCTAGACATTGGAGAATAGGACAAAGCATCACTCACAGTCCAATAAATACCTGACAGAAGAAAGGAAAATTGTAGAGACCACCGATAAACTTTACAAATATGTAAATGTGTGTGTGTGTGATTATGTGTACATACATATGGTCCTTGACTTATGAACACAACTGGGACCAGAATTTCTGTTGCTAAGCAAAGCAGTTAAGTGAGTCATGCCCAATTTTATGATCTTTTTTGCCATGCTTGTCAATAGCAATAGCACTTAGACTCATATACTGCTTCACGGTGCTTTACAGCCCTCTCTAAGCGGTTTACAGAGTCAGCTTATTGCACCCAACAATCTGGGTCCCTCATTTTACCAAACTCAGAAGGATGGAAGGCTGAGTCAACCTTGAGCTGGTGAGAATTGAACTGCTGGCAGCTGGCAGTCAGCAGAAGTAGCCTGCAGTACAGAATGTATTCTAACCACTGCACCACCATGGCTCTTCAAGCTAATCACTACAGAAAATCACATGGTTGTTAAGAAAATTTGGCTTCCTCTAGTGACTTTGCTTGTTGGAAGATGGCTAATCACATGATCCCAGGATGCTGCAACGATCATAAATACATGCCAGTTACCAAGTGTTCACATTTTGATCATGTGACCATGGGGACACTTCAATAGTTGCAAGTATGAGGTCTGGTCATACAGTAAGTAACTTTCTAAGTGCCATTGTAACTTTGAACAATCATCAAACAAATGGTTTTAAGTTGAAGACTACCTTTATCTTCTATGTACAGTGTGTATGTATGTGCATATAAGAGGAGAAGGAAGAAAGAAATGAAGAGAGGAAGTAACATCAATAAGAAGAATGGAAGAAATTTGTAGTACATTTCCCATTATTTCAAGCATAAGTTCAAACAGATAAATACATGCCACAAAAGTCGCAATAAAACCTTTTTTGTCCAATACACTTTGGTCATATATCTTTCAATAAATATTCTATTAATTAATCCCCCATCACAAAGATTGATTTTTTTTTAAAGCAGGAGGAATAGAGCACACTGCCTTATCAAAGCCACCAGGTAATCTCTAGCTCTCAATACACTAGTGAATAATAGGTAATAAATTCGGGGTATTGGAGGGTATATCATAAGTAAGAAATTATTCTAACATTCTTGAAGTAGGAACATCAGTCACATACTTGCTTTTAACACTTATCCTGTGCATTTTCCAGGAATTGCAGTCATGTTTTCCGGTAAGCCTTGCTCATGCAAACATTCTTGAAAAAATTTATAGAAACAATTATCATATTTTTTCTCATGCTATGATTGTCTTTCTATCATACATACAGCATCTGTGTACATTGTTGCATCTGTATGAATGTATTGTCTCTCAAAACCTAACTAGCAAAAGGACTGGGCAAATTTTTATATATGCAGCTAATTCTATCTAAAACAAGCAAACAAACAACCAAAGAGGGAAATAGATGAAAGGAACTTAGCTCAGCAGGCCCATAAAAATTGTGGTCATAAAATCTGTGGTGAGTTGAACACAGCCTATTATTCATGGATGGTGGGTGGTCTGCCAGATGTTTGTCAAATCTTCTGCTGTTGCAGTTCAGAACTGGAAATACACATAGGCACTTAAGTGGGCAATTGGAGGTTGCCTCTTTTGGCTGATGAAAGCTATATTCAGTGTGGGAAGTTTACTTAAGTTATTTGCTATTTAAATAGGAGAGGAGCAAGCATTCTCAGGCTTGGACGACACTAACATGAAGGATGGATGGACTGTCCAAAAGGCTCCTACACACATCTATAATCAGCTCACTCACATGTATGAGATTTAAGGCACGCTTAAGAAAAACTAAAAACTGTTATAGCACTGTTTAGTAGAAGCTCTTATGTAGAAGAGATTATACATTTTACTCAGTTATTACATGTAATTTGTGAGTCATTTCTTGTCAACTCATACTGTCTGGGCTCCACAGATGCCAGGACATGAGTATATGCTTAGCATACATAAGTTCTCAGGTGCAGTCCCTGATATCTTCAGGTAGAGTTGGAAAATAAACCAACAAACATCCTGCTTCAGTCCACAGAGAATTCCAGAGTCAGTGTTGAGAGTATTGGGCCAATGGTCCAACTAAAAAGCTGACCTCATATGTTATGCTAAACTGTTATTTTAAGCTGTTAACTAAGACACCAGGAACCCAACCAATGTAAGACAGCTGTATTCAACAAATATCTGTGCTGAAGGCAAAAATGTCTGCTAAACAAGAGAGAACTATTTGGCATCACCCTGGTAATAATAGCAGACAACAAAGAATTGTAGTAAAAGATGAGGATAAATCAATTAGTTGAGAGGAATGCTCTCATCATTAAGTATCTCTTAATGATAATGGCAACGAGAGAAAAGATTATCTGTATTTAAAAAAGCAATTCTGCCAGAAGGCTGCAGCAGCCAACATTGCTCTTTATAACAAGTGTGGTACAAGAAATGACTAAAGGCATATGCTTCTGATTCACATTTGTCAGAGTGTAACACAAGTATACATCTGTCTAAGCATCCCACAGACCAGATTTCACAGTTTCTCCAGAGGCATGGCTGTATTCCACGCAGTCCTAGGAATGAGCCACAACCAAACTATGATGGTATGGGGGGAATGACCTTGGGAGACAAAGTGAAGAGATGCAGTCAAAGGATTGGTCAAACAAAAGGCAACTTAGCTTGCAGCAGGGATGTGGTTGGGCCAAGAAACTCAGGTTCTCAGAACCTTCCTAGTTTCTTGGGTGTAAAGAGAATGGGAGGGAGAGATACACTTTCAGACTTGCAAGATGCTATTAATTTTACCTTACAATAAAGTAGAAATAGCTCATCTGACCATTTTTCCGGTCTGGCCTCTGAAAGCTGACACAACCTTCCTAAATTTGTTTGAAGGTTTGAATCTTTTTGATTCCTTGTATATAAGAGTCATCCCATCTCTCTCTCTCTCTTTCTCTCTCTCTCCCCCCATCCCTTGTGTGTGTATGTGTTTTTTATTTTTTTATTTTATTTCAAAAAAATTACAAGCAGCACAACAAAACTCAATGCATACATACAAGGGTTAAAAAGGAAGATAAGAAAAACACTGAGTAAAACCACATATTAATAAGTCCTTAATATTTCTACCACACATTAATATATTTATCTGGCATAAAACAATTATGGTTATCCTGGTTAGCATAAGATAAAACCAGACAGTATATCTGAGAAGGTTTTAACTTTACCTTGACCAGAACAGAGGGAAGAATGCAGGTCAATTTTGTAGCAATGGTGATATGCCATAGCAACGATAGATTATAGTTCTACCTTTCCTGTGTTTAGTTATGGACATTCTAGCTGCAGTCAACAAAAATACTACAAATTCTTTAGAGAAAATATTTCTGTGAGACTCTAAAATACATTCAGAAGGCATTTTTATTTATTTATTTATAACTTTTCCAATTTCCAGAAACACCGATCAGAAAAAAAAGATATGGGGACGTGATCACTACAAGTGGAAATAGGTTTTCTTTTCTTCACTGCCAATCCAACAAAAAGAGGGGATTTTTTTCTCTTTTTTTAATTCATGCATAGAGTACTAGTTTATAAGGAGCCATATACCGTCTATGGAATAGTTTAAGAATATTTTCTTTAATTTGGACTCAGAATAATGTCACTGGCTTCCATCCATATTTTGTTCCACTTTTTGATTCTTAATTTCTTGTTGGAAATATTTATCTCAAGACATTTTCAAACCAATTAGAGGCAGGGATGTGTGTTCTGTGATAATATTAGATAATATAGCGATAAATCCTTTAGATGAATCTGAATGATTCACTACTCCTACTTCAAAGTTTATCAAGGGTGTGCTTGAGCTTTTATTTCTCAAGGATCTAAATTGCAATTGAAATAGCCAAGCACATTTTGAAGAGGTTAATTCATTAATTATCAACTCTCAATTAATAGGATTGCCAGAATGGTGAAATTGCTTCAGTTTGTATAATTTCTGATTGAACTTTGGTTTATAAAATGTAGCAACAGATAAAAGGGAATTTAGGATAGTTAAAAATAGAAATAAGAAGAGAGCAAGGAGGAGCTACGTCTTTAACCATGTTTCCCAGATTTCACCCACATTTTAAAATTAGCACTACAATAAAGGCTGTCATCGGCTTTAAATCTTTTAATGGAATCTGGTAGGAATTAGGAGTTTTTAGTGTCCCAGCAGTTATTTCAACCCAGATTTTAATTTCAATCTCTGCTAATAATCACATGATATTTTGTAACTGGAAATCCACATAATAAAAATATAAATTTGGAATTCCTAGGATAGCCTGGTATATCATCCTGGGATTTTTTAAAATATAACACTTTTGTTTTTACAAAGCCTCGACTTTTTCTAGCAAGTATAACATTAATAAATATTTTGTTGACATAGTCTAAGACAGGGATAGGCAACCCAAAACACTCAAAGAGCCACTTGGACCCGTTTCCCACCAAAAACAAAACACTGGGAGCCGCAAAACTCTTTTGATATCTAAAATGAAGATAATACTGCATATATCCTTTTTTACCTTTATTATAGGTATATATATGTGTGTGTGTATATATGTGTGTGCGTGCATTTATATATATGTGTGTGTTTGTGTATATATATATGTATGTGTGTGTGTATATATATGTGTGTGTGTGTATGTGTGTGTGTTTATATATATATGTGTGTGTGTATACACACACATATAATATATATACACACACACACATATACACACACATATATATATACACACACACACATATATATATATATACATACACACACACACACACACATATATGTGTATATATATATATATACATACAGTGCTTTTTTTGTAAAACAATATATATATATATATATATATATATATATATATATATATGTTTTCTGAGGTTTTCACGGGTGTTTGTATGTAGGTCTTTGGTAATTCGGGTTTTCTCCCGTGTAAAATTGGAAGTGTCTTGGCGACGTTTCGACGAAGTCTCATTCATATATATATATATACACAGTGCTTTTTTTGTAAAACAAAAAGGTGCCGGAACTCACACACGTCATACAACCCGCCTTGCCTATCCTACAAGGTTCCATCCAAAAAAGGTGCCGGAACTCCGTTCTGGGCGTTCTATGACAAAAAAAGCCCTGTATATATAAAATAAAGGTAAAAAAGGATATATGCAGTGTTATCTTCATTTTAGATGTCAAAAGGGTCTCTCTCTGTCACTCTCTGTCTCAGATCTCCCCCCCCCTCTCTCCCTCTCTCCGATCTTCTGCTCACCTGGCAAGCTGGCTTCAAGCTGTTCTGCAACAACCTCAGGGGTGGGCAACCTCGGCTCTTTTATGACTCATGGACTTCAACTCCCAGAATTCCTGAGTCAACATAGCTGGGCTAGCTAGCTCTCTCCTGCCCTTCCTGCTTCCTGCTTCCTGCAGAGACACAGGAAAGGGAGGAGCCTCGCCCAGTAAGCTTGTCGGCTCTTCGGAACAGGGTGAGGCTACTCTCTTTTTTACACACACAAACACACACACACACACAAACACAGAGAGAGAGAGAGAGAGAAGCAAGCTCTGTCTCTCTCTGCAAATGGCAGAGGAGGCTGGAAGCCGCAGGGGAAGGCTCAAAGAGCCACATGCAGCTCCGGAGCCACAGGTTGCCGACCTGTGGTCTAAGAGAAGGGGGCTGGGCTAGAAGACCTCCAAGATCCCTTCCAGCTCTATTCTATTCTATTCTATTCTATTCTATTCTATTCTATTCTATTCTATTCTATTCTATTCTATTCTATTCTATTCTATTCTATTCTATTCTATTCTATTCTAAAACTTTAAATAAATATAATTTAGAGAATAAAATTATTTTCCCACAACTTTTCTGAGTCATAACTTTATGTTTTCCCATTTCCCATTTCTCTTTTTAAAAAACAAAGGTCTCTGATAATCTAGTTATATCTAATAGCTTGAGCTAAAGCTTCAATTACAAATGTAAATAATAAGGGAAATAGTAGTCATCTCTGCTTTGTGCTCCTAGGAATGGCAAATGATTCGTATTCCAGAAACTTATTTGAATTATTGCAAAGGATTCAGCATATATTTGTTTAGGAATATTAATTAATCCAATTTCTATTTGAAGATTTTCCACCAATATAATCAACTGCAGCTATTGCAGTTGATCAAAGGGTTTAAAAATATCTAAGATAAGAATACTTAAGGGAATTTTAGTATGTCTACAGCAATGCGTGCAATTCAGAATGTGGCAAATTGGATCTGCAATCTTTGTGCCTTTAATAAATTCTGTTTGATTAGCATTTATATAGTACTCTCTGAAAGAATTTAGCCTTCTTGCCAAACAAGCTGTAAAAAACTTTAAATCTTGATTGAGCAAAACTATAGGACCAAAAGATTCTGCAAAGTTTTTTTTTGTTAAATCTTTATTTGGTTTAAGAGGCAGGATTACTCTAGACTTTGTCCATGATATGAAATTAAACTCTTTCTTACGGTACTATACAGCTAAAAAGAGTAGTTAATTTTAGAATTAAGATATTATATCTCCCAGTTCCTTGTAAAAAAGGCTGTGAAGTCATCTGGGTCAGTTAATTTATGATTAGTTGATTAAATTAAAACTATTATTAAACAATGTATGTATTTATTTTACAATAGGAGATATATTATTACATGATGCACAGTTTCCCAAGGTGTTAAATGTTCCACATCTGAATTTTTTTGGAAGAAGATTGAACTGGAGTCTTAGAGTATTGTAGAGTCCTTTACATAAACCACATTTACAAACCATTCAAAAGAGACAATAAAAAAGTTAAGAAGGAAACAAAAAGACCAGAACACATCTTCTTCAGCAACTAACACCCAGATGAGCAGGGATCAGAACCAGGCAAACAACCAAGCAGAAAACAAAACTCTAATCAAGGAACTACCAAGGAGAAAACTTGCCACCACACTGGTGGAGCAAACTACTGGATTTAAACAAGGAGCAAATCCTACACTCACTCGTGCTGATGATATTACCTAGTTGGGCAATGAAACATGGGCAAGCAAACAACCAAGCTCAGAAAGCATCAGGGATTTCACAGTCCAATTTGAATTCAGAGTCTTTTTAAGCCCTACTTCCATTTTCAAATAAGTTGAATATACTTGGAATCAATTAGCACAACATTCTCACAAGTCACAAAACCCCTGCCTTGTTAGAATCACAGCACCTCTAGATGCTCCCAGGTTCAGATGTTTTTACCTTAAACGATTTTTCACTCCTTGTATTGCAATTTTTCTTTTGTTCCTTTTTCTACAAAGAACTAGGATTCCTTTTCTCCCCATCCTCCTGTTTATATTACCCACTTGGAGGCATTTGCCTTCTAGTTCTCTAGCAAACAGTTTGGTTGCCTACTTAGACACTAACTATGAAACAATTTGAGATGGTCCCAGCAATCTGAGATGGCTCTTCTTCTTTAACTTTACTTTTCCTAGCTGTAGTTCCATTCCCTGCAATCAGCTACACAACTCATAGATTTTGACAACTATTTTCTTGACAAGGGTGGACTTGGGATAATATACTGTATGTGTATATGTCACATACTGCTGCACTAATATGAGTAACTTATGAAACAGAAAGATTGGGGGGAAAGAGATTTCCTTCTCTTTTAATTGCTTTGTCAGATAAACTTTATTTTAATAAAATTGTTACACCTATTTCCTAACACATACTATCACCATATTTATAACATAGTGATAGAACCATGTCCTTAGGAGGTATCTCCTTTTTCAAAAATAGCCCAGAAATTGTCTCATTACATGTTCCACCTCATATGTTTTAGGCAGGGAGATCAAAATCCCTCAATTTAAGAGTTTAATTCAGTTGGACTTCTTACTTCCTGTTAGATATTGTCAATTTTTACTTTTGAATTGCCCAGCATAAAATAAGATTACATGGTGACAGTTTACAGCCATCCCAAAACAGATGGCTGTCTTGCTGCTGTTTAAATACATCTGGTGGAATGGAACTCACCAACTCTCTGGATAATTAGTGCTAGTGTCAAACTGCTATTTGGGAAGGGTGAAGGATCCATAATATACAGCTATAATCTGCCTTTTTGTAACTTTTTGTAACTTTTTGTAACTTTTGTAACTTAAGACCATTATTCCATTATTCCTATACTCTTGGAAGACTGAGAACAGTTTCTGATCTTCTTCTGTGTGACAACTTTTTATGGTATCCAGTTGCCTTTTTTCAGGAATAAATACAGTACACACTCACCTCTGTTCCTTGTGGATCTTAATTTCCTGTCCTCTGGTCATTCTTGCTACAATTTTCAAGTCTTATTTTGGTTTCTCTGAACCTTTCTTAGAATATGGCTCCCAGAACTCAGGAAGACTCAAACCAAGAAACCAAGGTTCTTAAATACCTTTCAAGCAGTTGACTGCTAAGAGCGGAGAAAGTGAGGAGCCAAGATGGTGGACAGGCAGCAAAGGCTGTAAAGAGCTCCTCCAAAAGTAAAAGCGTCTTTTCTTTTCTTTTCTTTTCTTTTTCTTTTAACTTTTTAACCCTTTTTAACACTGCATTTTAACCTACTTTTAACCCATTTTTAACCTATTTTAACCAATTTTTAACCTATTTTTAAATCTGTTTTAACCCTTGTTTGACTTTTTATAATAGTCAAAGACTTTTTATAAAGGATATATACTGGAGAGGCTACCATTGTTTTACCTACATTTTAACAACTCTACAAGCCAGGATTACCAAGAATGGGGAAAAGGAGAAAGAGACAGCCTGTTCACTCGGCAGTACAGAGTTCTTCCAAGCCACTGAAGCAGCAGAAAATGGAAGATTTCGCTGCAAATAGACAGTCAGCTCCAGTAAGTAACTCATCTGTATGTGACTCTTTGGAATGGGATTTACAAACTGAACTTGAAAGCAAACAGCATACAGAACTTTCTGTTTCTCTCACAGAAAATAGCTCCCCTCCCTGGAATTCAGCACCCACTTTTCCTGCACAGGATGGGATAGTAACAAACTTAGTAAGAGAGAATGAAACAGATCTCTTTTCCAGACAATGTTTGCTCACAGCTCAAACCGTAAATTTAATCTATGAACTTTTATCAATTGTCACAAATAAGGTTGACTGCTTGAAAGAGTCTTTTGCAAAGTTTATCAGAAGTCAAACAAAGATTGCAAAAGGACCCAGGAGGACACATAGACATGGGATGGCTAATGCAGAAATGGAAACTAGAATAGGCCCCTCTCTCCCTTTTATAAACGAGAGAGGAAAGAATATCCACAAAGAAAACAACACTCAATCAGATAGTTCTAGAGGTGACTATTATAACCTCAGTTTACAGACCAACCAGATTACCTTACAAATCTACGACAACAGAAGGAATAGAGGACATTGGAGTGATAGAAAAGATGTTAGGCAGTCTCTGAGCCAGCTGCTCCGCTGCGAGTATACTCAGATTGCTTTATTACACGCAGAGTGGTTGCCAGCAAGAAGGCAATGTATGCAAATTTTGTTATCCTTCAAGCAATCCATAATTCCCTCAATGCTTTTTAGAATGAAGCGCTTCCTTAGCAGTTTTTCAATATTTCCAATACGTGTCTTCCGCTCAGGGAACCTGCGCCCACTCCTGGTTCAGTCTCTCCATGAGGGAACTATTGTTTTAAATCCAAGTGGCAACAGACCTCATACTGATAAGTTTAAAGCATGGGCAGCTGAATCGACCTTGAGAAAACAGAGAAGTGATCCACAAACAGAGTTGCCCACAGTCACTGATTCTGCTGAGGGCGTGCCAGAAGAAATGTTGATAGACTTTAATGATATATTGCCAGAACCTGAGCAAGCTAATAATACACAGAGACTGGATGGTTTAAAAGAAGCATTGACAACAACTACTCAATCTAATGCATCAAATAACAATTATTATAACTATCCTCCAACAAGTGCCCCTATGGAGAACTTGAACTGACTATATGAAGACCAGTGCAAGAAAAACACTTTAAACATCATGTCATGGAATGTAGCCGGGTATCGATTTAAAGGCCTTAATCACTCTGATTCTCTGAAAGGTAAGGATATTATATTGGTGCAAGAGACTTGGACTGTTGATGATCTCCTGCTTAATGGCTATTATTCATATAAGCTGGAAGCAAGGCCAGGCACAGGGAGACTGAAAGGAGGGTTGGGTATATTTATTTCTACTAACTTGAGAGCAGAGTCCACACTTATTACTCCTTTAAACCATTCAGCTATGGCCCTTCTCCTCAAGTTGGGCTCGGTCTTGTTTTTGATAATTAATGTTTATCTCCCTCCTTCACTAAGAAAAGCTGAAACCACTGCAGTATGGCTGGAGTTGGAACACTACATTAATAAACAACTCATGGAACACCCAATTGCCAGGGTCCTACTAGGGAGACACTTTAATGCCAGATTGGGACCAGATGATTATACATTATTCATGAAACATCATCAATACCCACCATTGGAGGTCCCTATACAAACCAACATCCCCCTCATATGACTCTCTAAAGACATTAGAGCTAACTATGCTGGCCTCTGTCTTGCCAAGTTGGCAAATAAATTTAACTTCTTCATATCTAACGGCTCATGGCCTGGTGACTATCCTGGCCAGTTTACATTTATGGCAGGGTCCAAAACTAGCACAATTGACTATATCTTAACTTCTATGGACTTAGTACATTATATAGAATATTTTGAAGTCCTGCCTTACCTAGAAAGTGATCATCTACCTCTGTGTATATACAGGCAGATACCCTCCAAGGACCATTTTATCCCTGCAATCTCTACAGCAGGCCTAACAAGATGTCGGGCCAAATGGACCCAACAATTTGATCAGAGGATACCCTAACAGAGGATAATTTTCAAAAAATCTGTGCAGCCTTTATATCCGCCAACCCGACTCAAGACTTATTAGAACTATATAAAAGTTTAGTTTATGAGCTACAACCATTATTAGCACATGACCGAAATTTCTCAGTCAAGAGGTCCTGTACCACCTCCAAACCATGGTTTGATAAGGATTGCGTAGAATCCAAGAAAGCCCTTAACTTGGCATACAAGGAGTACAAAAGCGAGACTGGATATGGCAATAAAGCAATTCTTAAACAGTTACTTACACTCAAAAAACAGTTCAAGCAATTGATTGCATTCAAGAAGAGACAAGACAGAAGGTCTTCCTGGGAACAACTCATCATGGCAGCAAAGCAAAAGAACTCTTCTTTATTTTGGTGTCTAATAGCTTGCCACCCTGAAAGAATCTATATTAGACTGTCATATAGTATCTCCTATAACCTGGGAACTTCATTTTCAGAAAATGTATGAAGATCCCTCCAGTGAGAGTACAAGGTCTATAATGAAGGATTTACCTGAGTGGCCTCCAGTTTCAGAGTCTGAAATTAAATCTCTCATTGGCCAGCTCAGGATCGGGAAGGCTCCAGGAGTTGACTTAATTTCGGCCAAATTACTAAAGAATAATATGGTGAATATCCATCCTGGTAGCGCTATTCACCTATATTGACTCCACCGGCCATGTCCCAGAGGATTGGGGCTTGGCAATTGTGGTCCCAATTTATAAAAAGGGAAAGAGAGATGACCCTGCCAATTACAGACCAATAAGTCTGCATAATCAGCAAACTCTATGCCAAACACCTTCAAGATAAATTAAAGGAGTGGCTGGATCTTGAGAACCTGATTGCCGAAGAACAAGCCGGGTTTAGAAAGAGGAAAGGCACCATAGATCAGTGCTTAGTTCTTCATCATTTGATTGAAAAATATGCATCAGATAGACCTGTATCATTATACGTTGCTTTTATAGATCTTAAGGCAGCTTTTGACACAGTTACAAGGACTAAGCTATGGGAGAAGCTGGAAACTGCCTCAATTGATCACAGACTCCTCCATCTGTTACATGCCTTACATACCAAAACATCCCTCAAGGTGAGATGTAATATGCAAAGGTCTCTCTCGAGGTCAGTTGAAACTCAAAAGGGGGTTAAACAGGGGTGCATTTTGGCCCCCTTGCTCTTCAATTTTTACATAAATGATATGGTAAAATGGTTAAATAATCCAAATTACCACCTCCAAAAATAGGTGACCGAAGCATTGCTCTGCTGCTCTATGCAGATGACACTGTGATTCTCTCCAGGACTCCAGTTGGCCTTAAAAGAGCCTTGCGAGCCCTTGTCCAGTATTGCAAATATAATAAACTGGACATAAATTATGAGAAAACAAAGGTTATGGCTTTTGCAAAAAGGCCAAAATGGTACTCATGGTATTTAAATAGCCACAAAATAGAGCAGGTAACCACCTTTAAGTACCTAGGGGTGGTCATCCATGCCACTGGCTCACAAAAAGCCCATGGAGAATACGCGGCTGCCTCTGGCCAATGATCAGCAAATGCCATTCTTAAATTTTTTCGCACAAAGGGAGGACACTATGTTCCAGCTGCAATTAAGCTCTTTTTGGCCAAGTCACTAGCACAGCTTCTCTACGGGACCTTGCTTGGACCCTCAGCTTTGTGTTTTACACCATTGGAAAGAGTTCAATCCAAATTTATCAGAACAATTTTCCAGATGCCGCGCTGTGTCCCAAATGCACTTCTGCACCTGGAGACAGGATTGATAAAAGTCGAAGCAAGAATCTGTATAGCTTCCTTAAACATCTGGCTAAGGCTTAATTGTTTTCTGCAAGGCCTTGCTCCATTAATTCTTCAAATAAATTCTCCTCTTCATGGATCAAGGCAGTCGAGTCCAACCTTGCCAAACTAGGTTTCTCGTCAGCCTCAATTCTCAAATTGAACTATGACCAAGCAAAACAAACCTTGCGTCAAAGGGTAGAGGACATTGAGGGACAAGCCGACTTAGGTTTAGCTCCGCTGTTTCTGGCTCCAGACTCTATTAGATATGTGGTTACACCTGCCAGGTATCTTAGTCAGTTGGAGTCAGTAAACCACCAGAAAGCATTCTCGCTTGCAGGGTGCCATGCGTTTCTATCGGCCGTCCTGTACGGCAAGTATAAAAAGACACCATTAGCTGAAAGACTCTGCTCCTGTGGCTCAGGAGAGGTGGAGACCATTGGACACATACTCCTTCGATGTTCCTTCTATAGAGCTATTTGGAAAAACCATATCCTCTCCATAATTAATAGGTATCCTGGTCGTTCAGAAAGTATTTATCTCCAGTGGCTGCTTAAGGATGAGCAGGCAGTGATCATGGCGCAGGTGGCTAGATTCTGTGCAGCAGCATTGGGGATTCGCCAGAAACATAAATAAACATTTTAGATCTTTTTAATAATCTTTTATAATAATTTTATTACATGTTTTTATCCAGCATTAGACTATACTCAATGTATCTTTATTGTCAGGTCAGTATGATTCAGTTTTTCTGAAGCTAGCTAGTTTTTGTTATACTGTCTGTAAAACTAGGCAGATCTTGGTCACCCATTGATTACATCATTAATTGTAATATATTGCTATGTCTTCTTGTGTTGGTTCTGTTTAGTTTTGTTTTATTTGAATGTTTAATTTATGTGTTGGCCTTTGGCTGTAATAATAAATTGATTGATTGATTGACTGCTAAGAGCAACATTGCTTGTCTGTTTGTCTCTTGGGATTGAAGTATAGCAAACTAAAAACTAAATAATTGCTAAACTCTTTCCTAAGCTTAGAGAGAATGGCTGGCTGAAGGCATCCAACTGTCTTTGTGCATAAGACAGGAATGGAATTCACAGTTTTTAGCCTGGTGCCTTAATCACTACATGAAACTGGTGTTGAAAAATGAGAGAAAAAAAATTGCAGGTTATTTTTTTTCTGCCCAGAACTACTTAGATTCTCCTATGCTTTGTAAACATGTAATATATGCCTCTTAGACTCAATATTGAGAGGTCTTCCCTCTCTTTACTATGGTTAAAAAGAAGCTAAGTAGAATCCCAACAGAGTGCAAAATATGTTCTCCTTGAAAAGTAGGTTTTTCTTCTTTCTACCTCAAACAATTCACCGAGGCCAACTCGCCACACCCAACTTGCCATGGCCAACTTGCTGTGGCCAACTCACTACAAGCCAACTCACCATGGGCCAATTCACCACAGCCAACTTGTGGGACAAATAGCTGTGGGACAAGAATTACACTAATATCAAAGTAATGGTGGAATGGAATCATTAAAGAAAGGATGCAAAAGGAGGGACAGAATGAAATGTGAATGTTAAATGTTAAAATATTTTATTTATTTATTTTAAATAATTGAATTGTTAAATTGTCCCAGGGAAAGTTGTCCTGTGGAGTTGGCTGTAGTGGGTTATTCCGTGGCAAGTTGTCCCAGTCCATCAAATCTCCAGTCCCTGTGCATTTTAATGCATGCTTGGATGACAGAGAGAATATGGGATAGGAATAATGTCTTTGCTGGTCTTGTTGACTGATGTTGTTCAACATTTACTGAATTTCATTCCATGTTTCCAACCACTCCTCTAGTTTCTTGTGCAATCAGGGATATCCAAATCACTAAGGTTGTATAACAGTGATCTGAAAGGCTTCATCTGAATCACTCCTTCAGAATGAATCTTCAGATCAAATGTGATATATAGTTAGGTTCCTTCAAAGTGATCTGACAATTTGATATCCATTCGTGTACAGTATATTTAAATGCACCTTATTCTGAATCAAAGATTCAAACTGACTTTATCTGAGTTGACAACTTAGTTTAAAAATGAGCATCTAATTCCCTCTTCAAGCTTATTTGAAGGTTCTAAAAAGATCTTGGGTGATTTCTACAAGTCACAAGTTGCCATTTTATAAACAGATATGGAATTGCCGATAGAAATCTGTATTCCTTCTTTTTGACCTATGAGTTACAGTACACTGGCTAGTGTAGTTAATTATTTCATATTGACATGATTGTAATAATGTTCTGAAGTAACAGTGTTCTGAATGTTCTAAATTGAAATAAGACATTTAATGTGCAACATTTAGCATTTATTTGAAAGCTATTCAATCTTATGGTTTAAATCTCTATTTTTCTTTTCATTATTTCTTCTTAACTATGTTCTAAAATATTTCCTAAAATAAAATTCTAAAAAAAAAAATGAGATTAGAAGTTTGAAATAATTGTCTCTGGGGGGGTCCGAGAACTACAATGAATGAAGATATTTTTATATATGTAAAATGAATAAAAATATGTTGATGTATGGATATGTAACAGATAGCCTCAAAGCATGTTGGGTTAGCAGTATTGTGGGAAGAAAAGTCTTCATCCTGGTTCATACAAGCCAGGAATAAATAAAACAACATGGCGACTGCTTTGGGAAGAAGGTTACAGTTTATTGAAGAGCCAGAAAGATGGTTCTTGCAGGAAGGAGAGAAATCAAGGGAGAAGGACTGAGCACATGTGGAGTAGGTTTTTATACCCTCTCTAGCCTTTTATATGGAAGTTTCCTGTTCCTGTGGCATGAACTTTGAGGCTATTTCCTGTGTCACGTATTCTGACCTGAGTTTAGGTGTGCCTCTCTGGTATTCTTGATGGTAATGGGTTAGTCCTATTATGTCCCATCTCAGCTGGGGTATGCAGATTTTAGGTCTTTTGTCTTCTTGATTTCCTAGCTGGCTCCAGCTTTCTGATGGTTACATCTGCATTTGTATAGGGCTGGCTCCTGCTTGGGACAGAGAGATTTGGGGGCAGGGTTGGCTTCTGCTTTTAAAAATCCTTTTGAGGAAATATATTTTTCTGCCCTTTTAATATTTCCTTCTCTGAGGGGCTGACTTCCCACAGTATAATAAATATCACTATGTTTTGCTTTGCAGGAGAAAAATCCTTCAGTTTTCTTCCTAATATCGATGTTCTTTTCTTTAAACATTATTCTTTGATAATCGGTTTCTAGAATAAATAGCTTATAGATTCAGACAAGGTACTGATTCTCATCTAGTTTCCAAATGCAACTGAAACTCCTCTTAAACTTTCCATGATTTGCATTGCAGCTTGGAAGGGATCCTATTTGGCAGGGAGAGGCTGAGGAAACAGGGACAATTCTACCCTCATGAATTAGCTTCTTTGAATCATATCCTTAAATTTCTAGTCACAGCCACAGAACCAGGCTATAGATCAGATTCTGAGGTCTACTGATAATTTTGCCACCAGCTGCAGTAGACCACAACTGCAGCACTGTTGTTTATTTATTTGCGTGAAGGGGAGGGGAAACAGATAGATTAATAACCAGAAAAAGGGGAGGGGGAACCAGACATTTTATTTGGTAAGTAAACAAAATGAAGGATCATATTTCAATTATATACACCATCGCATTTTTTTAAGCTCCCTTTGATCACTCTGGAGAAGGTTGCTGCTTGGAAAACAATGAGTCAGAGAAAATAGTGAGAGGAATGATGTAGGAAACAGATCTCAAGCTGGTTTGCCCTAAGGAGAAAGAAGAGTTAAGAGGAGCCCAAAGGATTAGCCTGCATTTTAAAACAAAATGAACACACTAAAAGCCTGTGTTCCACTGGAGTAATGGGGGAAAAAAAACGGAGATGAAAAGCTCTATGTTTTTTGACAGCAACAAAACTGTGACATGTTGACAAACATCCACTCTGACTTCACCCATTTTGGTTAAAATATAGCATTTTGCTGCTTGCATAATGACAAACCGATCTGAAAGGAAATGGGGCTCCTCTGACGTTGCTTTGCTAGACTTTGTCATTCTAAATGAAACCCTGGAGAAAAGAGCTTGAAATGTTTGCCTTGGGAGAAGTGATTTCCCCCCCCCCCTGAAGAATAGGAATAAGATGACAAGGCACAAAATAATATGCAGACATCGACAGCAAGCTGGTACAAAAGCATCATATGCATTTCAGTTTTGAGAGCCATAGGTGCCACTCTTGTGCATTCTGCCACATATGATTATTGTTCAGATCAATCAATGGATTAAATACAGAGAAGTGTGTTTACCAATGGAAGTCGGCAGGAGGACTTTTCCTAAAACAAGATCCTTACATGGTCTATACGATAGAGAGCTGCTTCTGTGTGTAAGTGTACCTTGCTTGCTTGCACAGATATTTCAAGATGTGTCCTAGCACAAAGTATTGCTCAAGGTGTTTCACAATATCTTCTAGGTCAGGGTTCTTAATCATTTTGCTCCATGGACTCCTTTGAGAGTCTGTGGAAATCTTCTCAGAAATATTTTATTTATAATTTTACAAATAACTCAATAACTCAAGGTGGCAATATCCAACACACCTTCCTCCTCCTATTTCCCCCACAACTACTACCCTGTGAGGTAGGCTTGGAGGGAGCAACTGGCTCAAAGTTGCCCAAGTTGGCTTTCGTGACTAATGTGGGATTAGAACTCATAGTCTCCTATCCTCTAGTCCGGTGTCTTAACCACTAAACTAAACTGCTTCTCTATTTAAATGCATGAAATCAAATACCTAGATTTAAATTGTATGACAAAAGAATTATGTTGAAATACACCCATCAAAATATTAAAAGCTAACCAATATATAATGTAGTGATATATGCAATTCATTATATCAATAACAAGACAAGCTAAATTTAAGTTAGTGAAAATAAAACTGGAAATTAACTTTGCCTTTGGCTATATATTTGGATCTCATTTGCTACTGTTAAAAATGGCCATATAAGCTAAATGTGTATACCTAAAAATCAAGAGTTGAATGGAAAATAATGCTACCACCTCCATAACTTTATTTTAAAAATCAATATTTTAAGAAAAGAAAGAAGAAAATAATCCTTGAAAACAGTTCTTTCATTACCTGTACTTTATCCTCACATAATCTCCGCCATTCACTGTACATACTTCTATCAACAATGGAAGCTGTTTCAAAAATACTCTACACTTTGTCTCTTCAACCAGGTTCTGACAATCCTTTCCACTTCCTCGTCTGAGTGAACAGATGCCCACAAATGTATTTCTTCAATTTTGGGAAAAGATTGAAGACCCATGACAGAAAGTTTGTACACTTGGCAGATGGACCTGGATAGTGAGTTCCAACTTCATGGGTACTTTTTGGATGGTTCATGAGGTATGAGGCCTAGCACTGCCATGTTGCAAAAAAAGATTTCCCCCAAATTCTGCTTAATTATTGTTTCAAAGTTTCAGTGTTGCAGTATAGTGCTCTGAGCTGATAGTGATGCCAGGATTTTCAGGATCGTAATGATGAGTCCATGTTTTGTCTGCTGTCAACAGTGCTGCGAAGAACTTTCTCAATCTCATTGTCAGTAATTGTGTGTGACAACAATTGCTGGCAAATATCAACTCTTGAGGCCTTCATCTCTGCTGTCATTATGAGAGGAACACTTCCAATATTGAAGGACACCAGCAATATGACCCATATGTTCCTGTAAAATGCCAAACTTGAAAGCAATTTTTCTCGAAGTGATTTGCTGATTGTCTTTAATCAGTTCATCAACCTTTCTCATGTAAAAGACATTAGAGGCTGTCTGTCAGACCTGCCCCAATCCGATCTCTTAGGAAAGGGATGGAGCCTTTGACTCCATTTTGGTTAAAGCAAGGGTTCTTTTACTAAGAGTGTTGATTGCAGTATAGTCAAGCCAGCTCTGAAATTACCGCGCTTGTTGAATGCAAAAATAAGGTGTAGGTTTGCCCCCAACCCATCCCTCCCCTCATGACCAGTCCATTTCCAGCCAACCGGAGCTCGCCAAGAGGTTTTGAGAACTCTTGAGGTGTTTGGAGGGTAATCCGCATATTTCTCAGGATGCCTGGCTGTGGGATGCTGGTACAAACAGGATCTGGCTGCTCTGGTCCTTCTCACCTGTTATTACCCCCTCCCAATTTCCTATCATATACACACAAAGCTTTATTACCCTTTCCTCCTTTCCCTTTCTTCCTCCTTTCATCCTTCCTTCCCCTTCTTTTTATGGCAGGATGCCTGTGAGACCCCAGGCCGAGCCAGGAAAAACTGACACTGTCACAGGTTGTGATCTCTTGATCACACAGTTCAGTTCATCTTGTTTTACTGGCTTTACATTTTTTGGCCCAGCAATGCACACTTTTCACACCAACATCATCATCACCATAAACTACCTACAAGTCATCCAGAAGTCAGGAAAGTATAGAACTTTATAATTTATTATAGTGGTAAATGTAGTGAGTTGAACAACAATGCCCAGAAGAACTTTCATAATGGTGAAGAAGGTTGAAAGTTTAATGTTTCAACCATAGTTCTCTCTTGCATAGATCCAGTAGAAGATACTAACAGCTTACTAAAGTTGAAGTCAAACTGAAGTCAGTCCAATAAGCTTCTGCAGGGGATGTGGGCACTGAAGAATCACTATTCGTCCTTCAATCCTTTGCATGATGATGATGTTGTTGTTGTTGATGATGATTTTATTATTAACTTGGGATAATAAATGTTTCTCAGTATAACCAGATTATGAATGTGTGTTTTTTATGGTGAGAAGCAGTTTTACAACTCATTGTGATTTAATGCATATGATATGGTAGTGGAAGGAGAGAAGGGATAGAGAAAGAGAGGGAAGTATTTTCTATTTCTTAACCACTCTGTATTTTTTAAAAATCTCTCCCTAGAAAAAGAAAGAAAGAAACCACAAGAAAAAGAAGCAAGAGCTGAAGTAACATCAGTTTGGGTAAATTAATTCACACCATATTTTATTTGATAAATGCCAAAGTTATAGATGAACAACACTAAAGAAGATGCCAGGCATCCAAAACAAACAATGGCTTACTTATTGATTGTCACACAATTAGTAGGAAGACTTTTTCTTACAACTATTTGTCTTTGCAGCTTTTGATTCTGCCACCCACAAAGGGCTCCCACACAGCTCATTACATAACTTCTGGACAGGATAAAGCAGGTACTGCTGATTTCTGTAGCACATGAATCAAAATGCCAGTGCGCCTTTACCCACCTACAAACTGTGGGGAAAGTTGTTTCAGATGCTTTGTTCCTTAGGAAAAACAATCTCTAGGGATGCACACATATTAAGAATGTTCATTTTCATTAAACTGTGGGAAGAAAAAAATAACCTGCCTGAAACTGAAAAGGTCCAATAAAGAGAAACTTTATCAGAGAAAAGAACACACACACACACACACACACACACACACATAAATATGTAGTTACAGCAGCATTGAAAAAAGTGACTTATGACCGTTTTTCACAGTTTTGACTGTTGCAGCAGCCCCGTGGTCACGTAATCAAACTTCAGACGCAATTGACTCATATTTATCACCCCATTACAGTGTCCCAGAGTCACGCGATCACCTTTGTAACCCAAAGGGGCATTTTTCAAAAGGCAACTGGACTTTGTTTTTCCTTGAAAATGTTTCACTTCTCATCCAAGAAGCTTCTTCAGTTCTGACTAAATGATGGAGGCTAGACAGATTTATATTCCTTGCAGTCATCTGATTGTTAGCACTCCTTCTGAGAGTCATTGAGGCCACTTGTAGGTTTATCTGTGCCCTCAGGGTCACCAGAATAGTGCAGATGGGAGTGGAACCTTCTTGGAACTGCTGAAGGGACTGTGTTGTAAATAGGAGATAGATGGTGTCAAGTCCAGTTCCCGTTTGAAAAAAGCACCTTTGGGACAACCATGACCTGGATGACTGAGAATCTCCATAGGCACCTTTTGTGACCTTCTGACAAGCAAAGTCAATGGGGAAGCCAGATGTACTTAACAACGATGTTATTAATTTAACAACTGCAGTGGTTCACTTAACAAATATGGCAAGAAAAGTTGTAAACGGGGCAAAACTCACTTAACAATTGTCTCATTTAGCAACAGAAATGTCACGCTCAATCATGGTCATAGTCGAGGGCTTATCTTTATAAGCTTTGGTTTTTCTTGGGAAGAAAGAATCCCAAAGATTCAGCTTAAAATTCAGCCTTCATGGAAAGAAGGCAGGCAGTTGGGTCAGCAAATATTGTTTCAGCAGAATATTTCCCTTTTTCCTGGGGACAATGGGAGGGAGGATTCTCCATGGAGAAGATTGGGCAGAAGAAAATGATTAGGGCTGATTGAGTCTAGAGGGACAGGGCAGGATCTCCTGAAGTTAACAGAGTATTATTAATTATTATTAATTACTTTATTGATTAGCCCATGGGCCATATCAAGGCGCAGTTCCAAACACACGTTATACTAAAATGCAGTAAAAACAATTTAAAATGGAATTGGTTAAAATACAACAATTTAAAATTAAATTGGGATAAAATACATTTTTAAAATGAAATTAGAATCAAATACAGCAATTTAATATGTAGATAGATAAAATATGATAAATTTATATTTCACTATCACCCCCTACAATCTACCCCAATCAGTCTCACATATGCCGATTTCAGCTGAACCATTTTGCTCAGGTACTGTGCTGTGTTAAATGTAATTTTCAAATTCTGGCCGCACATAAGGTAAGTTATTTTGATATGGGGGTCCCAATGGGTCATTCATTTAGTGTATAGGCCAAGGTACCTGTCTCTCACCCTCTTATACAGGCAGCAGTCAAATAGGATGTGAGCCAGGTCCTTGACCCCTGCTGCTCCGCAGATGCAGTGACGTCCATTATAGGGTATAGAGTGGAATCTCCCCTAGCTGACCATTGTGTCAAGCTGTTCAAATCTCGCTTGTGTGAATATTTCCCTAAGATGTTTTGGCAGCTGTAACTTCAAATAGCTGTCTGCTTGAAAAGTGCATTTGTATTTGCTCAGCCATTTCAAGTTACCCACCTTACTAAGGATAGCTATGTCATTTTGTGCTTCAATGTTCTTAATTCTTTGGGCAACTCTTTTTTTAGATCGTTCCCCTGTTACGCAAGAGACAGGAAGGCCACAGCTTCTTACAAAATTTGTCAATTTAGCAAACTAGGAAGTTTGTGATTGTAATTTTATCTGTTCTAGTAGGCATAACTTGGGGAGTCTATCACTCTCCATTTCATTAATTTTATGCCGGTAATTATACAGTATGTTCTGATTTTGGATAGAGCATGAATTGTATAGATTCCCAATTCAGCTCTAACTGCTGCAGCAGATGTTCTTAGATCTACGCCCAAAATACATCTCAGGTGCTGGGACTGTGTTTGTTCTACTGTTGCACTTGAGTATATACCCCAAACTTCTGCTCCATACAGGAGCAGAGGAGTAACCTTAGCTTTATATACTCTGATTAATGGGACAAGGGACCCTTGATAACTATGAGTAGATGAGAGACCACCTCAGTTTGGATTCAGGCTTGCACGCTAAACAGCAAAAGGGAGCCACAACAAATATTTGCAGATAGCCTATTGCAGTATAGTTCAAACTTAAATAGGCATGTTGTGTGAATCCAATAGATCACAGCATAAAGATCATTGGGAAGGTTATGCCACAAAAATGATGAGGGAGCAGGTTCATCCTGTGGTAACTCAGAGGTCAAACTTTCTTATTAGCCTTTGTGGTTCATTAGAATGCATTTCTTGCTAAACCCTTTGTTAGATTTTTAAAAAGACACAACATATCCTATTGTTAAACTTATATTAAATATTGATTATAATTGGTTTTTATTATTATTTCCATTGTTTTTAATATTTCAGATTTTAATTTGGATGTTAATATCACTAGGAGACCTCAATTAACTAATTGTAAAGTGAAAATATAATTAAGAATTGGGGGAAACCGAAACTTTGAGTTGTGTGTTACTACACTGCCTTTTTTATAGAGAACTCTGTGATACATATATTTTCCTATTCATAAAAGAATACATGTAGTCCTTACTTAATGATTGACTCATTTTACGACTGTTGGCTGTTATGACTGTGATGAAAAATAACATTGTGACCAATCCTTGCATTTATGACTTTTGCATTGTCTGAAAAGCAAAGTAAACCTGAAGTAAGATCATAAATACAGTTCCAGTTTCACTTAGCATCTGCTTCATTTGCCAGTCCCAATTGTGGTCACTAAATGAGGGCTCGCCATATGCAGAGCTGATTACAGAGATTTTGGTGTTCTAGGCAAAGTCACATTCTTGAGTTCCCTATGGTTTGATTTATTTTCTGTTTTTGCTAAGAAGTTTTTTTAAAATGCCCTCGTGTTGTTTTTTTCCCCTTCAGGTTTTTGAGCTTTACATTTAGGATTTTCAAGCCAGACATTTTTTTTTTGTTTCCTCAGACATTTTCACTCTAAGTAATTTTAGTTATATCATCACCCATTGTTGTCATATGGCAACAATTCTGCAAAATTATATTTAATCCTCAAGTGGGGCATGTGGGCTCACGAGTGCACCATTGTTTCCTTTTCATTTTTTTATTGTGTTTTTCAGTCTTTTCAATTTTGACACCCCTTGAAATTTGGCGCCTACTCTGTTATAGCCTGGAGCCAGCCCTGACAATATCCAGACAAGACAAAGGCTGATGATCTTAGTTTTTTTGTAGTTGACCAGAAAAAAAAAAGGGGGGGAGGAATTCCAGGCAGTGTAATTCAATTCTTTATCCAAGCTGTGATCAAATGCAAATAACTTCTCCAGGTGAGGTGATGCTGAGTCCTGCTAGTCTCTCTCTCTCTCTCTCTCTCTCTCTCTCTCTCTCTCTCTCTCTCTCTCTCTCTCTCTCTCTCTCTTAAATATTCATATATTATTCCAATGATACTATGTTTTATCTTGTTATTATCTCATTTCTGGTTGATTGGATTGTAACTGCAATAATCCCCATCAAATCTTAGTAGGCTACAGCCAGTACTAGACTCATTACAAGATAAGGTAATACTAAATTATTATGGTATCATGTTAGAATCTGCTATTTCTTATATATTTTTCAACAGTTATCTGGATGAACTACTTGTAGCATTTGGACTTACTGTAATTCCCTGGTTTTATATTTTTAATTCTTTGTTCATTTTCATTTATACAACATTTTACTCCTCCTTCTGTTTTGCATTGATTTTTATGCTATTTGTTTTATGCTGGCCTGCCACTGAAATACATTCAAATAACTTAATTAAGAATCGTAATTAATTATAAGAAGTAATAGTATATTAAATGATATCTTCCAGCTGGCATTGTACTTTACTTTTTAAATCAAAATTCTGAACTAATTTCAGTTTGTATACTAAGTCCAGATAGGGACACTTTATTTTATTGACTAATAGCTTGATATGTAATGCTAACCTTCCTGCCATCTTGACATTTCCTCAAGTCACATTTGCTTTGTGGTTAGAGTAGCTCGTAAGTACTGCTGCATTTTATTTATTTACTTTAGCTTTTATATAGCTACCCAACCCAGAACGTGTGACTTGCAATGTCATACAAAAAATAGAAGATAAAACAAAACCATAAGCAACCAATGCAAGCCTTCCTATCTTATTATACAGTATATTCATTTTGGATGAAAATACTTAAGTAATTTTTTCAAACCTAAGATATGCAAATAAAACTTGTAGAAAGTTAACTGGGTAGCTGGTCAGTTTATATGGGACAGGGGTCCCGAACCCCCAGGCCCCAGCCCACTACTGGGTGCAGCCTGTTCGGAACCAGACCGTGGAAATGGTGGATGACTGAGCACGCATGCGCAGCTCCACTTGCGCAAGTAGCAAGCACTCATGCTCACATGCGAAGCTCCATTGGCATGAATGGCAGGCGCTTATGCTCAAGTGTGCCACTTGCGCAAATGGAGTTGCACGTGCTTGAGCGCACACAAAACCATCCCCTCCCCACTTCACCAGGCCACCAAGCCAGAAAAGATGGGGACCACTGATAAAGGATTTTTATAAATGGAGTCAATAGAATGTGAGAATGTAACATGAGCCATTTCCTGTAAAGTTTTTTTTTAAACTGTCAAACAAAATTCAGGATATTTAAACACTCTTATTAAGAAGTACGTTCTTTACTCCCATATTACTCATTCTCACTTTACATGCAAGATTACACTAACATAGGGATCATAGTATAAGATATTAAGCTGATATTAATCTGGTATGAGAAAATAGGTTTATTTATACTAGATATTTGGCGTTGAATCAAATATTTTTCCAATAGTCAACATAAATTCAGTTAGACATATAGTGTACATTTTTTTAAAAAATGCTCAAATAACTTTATCACATTTAAATATCCATTTTAACTTCTAGGAGAAATTAAAGCAGAGGTCACCAACTTTTTCATGCTGGGGGCCCGGAGGGAAAGGGAGCAGCTGTGAAATTTGTGTGTGCGTGCATGCGCATAAGCAAATGGGCCATGTACACCCACACAGGGCTAGCAGCCCTGTTTGTGCAAGCGTGCAGGCGTTAGCCATCTTCTTTGCTAGAGCCACGCACATGTGCGAACGGGCCGTGCAAGCACTAGCCACCTCCTCTGCTAGTGCACATGCATGCATGAACAGGCCATGCAACTTGTGGGCTCTAGCGTGAGAGTGAGTGCGTGCACACATGATCATGCACTGGCCATTACATTTAAAGCCTTTCATGACTTAAAGCTGGATTTTCTAGAGAACCATTTCTCCCCAGTGGTGTCTACTTATCCAGTGAGATCTGGCAGGAGAGACATGCTCTGGGTTCAGTTCAGAAGGGCGCACAACCTGGCAGGGCCGAGAAAGAGAACCTGGGAATCAAAGCCTGTACATCTGGACAATGACAAATTGAGAAGGCTGATGTGTAGTCATCCATAATAGCTAGTGATGGCTCTACCTTCCTTTCATTGTTTGTCTTTTAATTACCGTGTTTCCCCGAAAGTAAGACCTACACCAACAACAAGCCCTAGCTTGATTTTGGGGGGCGGTGGGCCTAATATAAGCCCTATCCCCAAAATAAGCCCTAGTTTTGGGGCGAGGCACACACCTAAAAATCAAGCTAGGGCAGGGGTGGAGGTGTGGAGCTGTTCCACCCGCCCCGCAACCACTTACCTTGAAGCCAGGCCTCTCCTTGTCAGCCCATGTCTTCTTCTGAGGCCTCTTCTGCAGCCAGGCATGCATTTCTCAATCACAGGGCTTTCCGGAAAGCCTGTGCAGCCAAGAACTGAGCTTGAATTGAATCCATAGCTCAGTTCTGCAAGATCTCAGTAGCCGAGCACCAAGCTATGGATTTAATCCATAGAACTGCAGAACTTCGGCCTCAGAAGAAGTGGACTGGCTGGGTGGGGCTGATGGTGCCGGAGGTGAGATAAGGCCTACCCCAAAAATAAGACCTGGTGCTCTTTTGGAGGCAAAATAATAATAATAATAATAAGACCCAGTCTTATTTTGGGGAAAACATGGTATGTTCATATCAGTGGCCAACAATGCTAATAAAAAGTGTAAATTTCAACTTTGGCAAAAGGATGTTTCAAAATTTAAATAAAGCTGTAGAAAACTGAAAAAAAACCCTCAAGTAATATATTCTGCATTTTCCTCATCACAAATTATTCTCATTTTATTTATTTGCCAAGAGTAAAAAGCCAAATAAATAGATACCACAAATGTTATTCTCCCTTGTTAGATAACATAGTCCACCAAGGAAGAAAAGTTTCTTGGTAAAATCAATATAGGAACTTTCATTTTACAAATGTTATATTTTTTGATGGCTTCAATTTTCCCTTAAAGTAGAGAATTACCAATGAAAGATGGGAAATTTTTCAGGGATAGTCTTGGGCTACACATGTATTACTTTCTGTTGACATTTGGTTTCAAAGAGTAGGGATTTGACCTCATCTATATGGGCAGGAATTTTCACAAGAGAGTAAAATTTGAGATTTTGATCATTTTATTTGGGTTGTTTTTTGCTTGAACCTATGTCTGTTGCAGGCTCGTGCAACTTTTTTCACTGGTTTACCAATCAAATTGATGGAAAACATTGTCTATTACATCAGCAGTTTTTATGAATTTGGTATGGAGGGCAAGAGAGCTCAGAAAAATCAAGATGGTGATCACAATCACATAAATGAAACCTCACTTCTTTCTACCTGCATTGTGTGAGCCATATAAAAAAGGGTTGGGTCTTTAATCATTGCTACAATCATTTTGACTTTCTTGGTCCCCCTGCAGATGCTCCTGCTTTGAAGACTCTACAAGATACAAAAGATGGGGTGGGGGGGTGGGGGGGGGAGGGAGGGACTACAAATTACCTGCCCCTCCATATTTTCTTTTTCTGAGCAGACAAGTTGTTTTACTATAAAACAAGTATGTATATACTTCATCTTCTTTATGGGCACATCTGTGAAGAAAGCCTTTCATATGCCGTGTGAGCAGAGTTTAAAACTTTAATGCCATAGGTGTACTTTGAAGGAAGATCACTGAATTCTGGTTTTTGACATGATTGGTGGTAGGCTTCTTACCTCCAAGAACATCTCCTTCTGATTTATGTTCTTTGGCATTCTTGCCCAGAAGTTCTGAGGAATGTATTAGAAGAGGGGTAATATATTGCAAAGGTGGGAGAGAGAGAGAGAGAGAGAGAGAGAGAGAGAGAGAGAGAGAGAGAGAGAGAGAGAGAGAATGAATCTTAACTAATACATAACTGGATCTAGAACCGTAATTAGGTTCACTAGAAGAGTAAGGGTTATGCCTATATTGCAGAGATGGTTCCCAAGGTTTAGTTAAAACATCCATTGCTAATCTTCTATTATTTTAGTTCAGCCATCTAAACATCTAACTCTTCCACCAAAGCCCTTTAACTCTAGGTAGTCTTTGTATCATGTAATTATTTTAATGACTTATATAAGGTGCACTCAGGCAAAGACTTCCATTGTGCTTAGGCTTGTCTTATGCTTGTTCTGCTGTTACAGGTAGGAATGTAAAATGCTGTAAAGATCCATGGCTTAAAAAGACAGCCACTGTATCTCAGCTCCAATAAAGCTTACTAATGTCACCATGATAAATAATAGGCAGCCAGTTTAACTTAAATAGACAATATTCATGCTACATTAACTTTAAAGTCTTCATAATTGTAGGGAAATTACAGTTGAAGCAACGGTCTTAATGGGCATTTTCTCATGAAACACCACACTGCTGTGAAATAAAATGGTTCATTTACCATTACTACCACATACATTTCCTGTTAAATAGTCTAGTGGGATATGTAGTAGTAAACCTTGGAGGATCCAATCTGTTTTGTAATCTCGGTAAATTGAAATTGCCAGACACTTTGTGGCTTTTAATTTAAGTAGTTCCTTGTACGATGGTGACTCCATAGTCACAGTATTTCTGGTGCCATTGCTAAATCTGAGATAGAGGTACTAATCAGAGAAAAATGTCATGATATAAACTTGTCCCAAATGTGTTTTCCAAAAGGCAACTGGACTTTGTTTCCCCCCTCCTTGAAAACGTTTCGCTTCTCATCCAAAAAGCTTCGTCAGTTCTTTTTGTATAAGAAGCAAAATGTTTTCAAGGAAAAAACCAGGAAGGTCCAGTTGCCTTTTGAAAAGCACCTTTGAAACAACCATGACCTGGATGATTGAGAATCTCCATGATAGAAGCCTATATTTGGGCTGCAAAAATCTGGATTATTCACTACACCATAGTAACATTTAAAGGTCTTTTACTGTTATAACCTTTCTCTAATCTTAATTCCTCCTATTGAGTTTACTCAAATCTTGAAGAAAATAACAGCTGTAATTTCTCTCATTCATCTCAGATATTTTTTCCATTTTCCTACTTTCCTCTGCTGTAGCATTGCAAGACATATTTTGTAAGTAGGAAAAAATATATTTGAATATATCAATAAGAGCAGACTGCTACACCTTAAACCATAATGCTTAAGAAAGTATTTCCCTGACCCCCTGTCTGACCACTCTTGAAAAAGAACAGTAATTTGATGGAGGCGATGACCTCTTTCTTTTTCCTAAGGAAAGAATAGAGAAGAATTGCCCATGATCAGGAGAAGCAACAACAAAACTGATACTGTCTCCATGGCTGGGCTTTATTTGTAATTACTTAAGCTGCTTAAATCAAATAAGCAGGTGCACAGATTTGCATAATTTCAGTTGCAGAATTTGCCTTTGGAACAAAAATTGGATTTTTTTCTAGCACAGTCTGTTGCAGGCATCAACTGACTTGAGTTATTTGACAAAAACCCAGAAGCATGTCCTAATGTGTACACTTGTACTTTTTATTTGTTAGCCTCTTGAAGATCTGCTTTATTATGACCTATGAACAAGCATCCAATACTAAAGAAAATACTCAAAGGAATACTGTATGTGTGAATGTGTGTGCATGTTAGGGTGAAATTGAACAAGTATATGTATCAGAGTCTATGGTTGAAAATACAAATTTTAAAACATTAAAATTAGTTTCCAGATATTTGCATAACCTTTTAATAGCCTTTTTTCATTATGTATGTACTTTTGATGAATACTGTTCTGATCTTCATATATATTGAACCTTCAGTTCATACAAGGTTTCTGAGAGCTTACCAGCACTCCATGTCAAATATGACAAGCAAATTCCTCTCTACCCTTCCAGGAAGTTCTGATTTAGGACTCAAGTTGAAGTTTCAGTAGTCAAAAAATGTGCGTCAAATGCAAATGCCAAATATACAAAGATCAGACTTGCTAGCACACCAAACAACCCACACATAAGAACACAGTGCTGTACTTCTTCATAGCCAGGAGAATGAGTCACTGAATACCCATGAACCTTTAGGTATCTAAGATATTATGAACAAGACAGAGATTTATCCCAACTAATGATCTAAAAATTAGTATTAAAATGATCCCAATAATTCTCATATGGTTCCCTTTCTATATCACATCAGCTAAATGTCTCTGTCCCAGTACATGTAAGAGGTAACTTGTACTTGATATCTAAACAATTTATCTGCTCTTAATATGTCATTCCAGAGAATGTTTATAAAATTCAAAATCAAAAAAGGATTTTGACTCTTTAATAGAATGCAAATGCTAAATGGATCGTGACTGATAATGGCAGAAATACTTGGGAAAACTAAACAAAGAACTAGGAAACAAGGAGTTATTTTATTGTACGTATGAGCTGGAAACATGCTACTCAGCCTCACCACTTGATCTCACCTGGTTGCAATCTCTATGTGGTGTGATTTACATGTAAAATATGTAGCTGTACAAACAGTAACTTTTTTGCAATTTTTTCAGCCTGATGGGGATCAGATTGACTCTGCACAACTGCATTTGTCATATATAATTACAACTGGACAGATATTTCTCATGCACTGGGGACTGTGAGCGAATGGGTTGGTGGGGACACTAAAAACCTTAACTGTACACTTATAAAGTCGATAGAACCTCACAAATTCTAAATGGAAAGTATAAAGGATAAAGCTGTTAAAGATAATATGATAAATCTTATTTTTGAAAGCTTGTTCGCAGCGGCCAATCAAAGATTGCTTCATTGTTTCTCCCTGTAGACTAAACTGATTTTCATGTTCAGATACTGTTATTATTACCTGCATTTAGGATTTGGTTAGCAGTAGTTGCATTTAAAAGAACTGATTATTGTGTATGATTTCTAGCAAATATCAGTGCAGTGGAATGGTTAGAATGGGCCATTGGTTTGATCTCCGAGCTTGGCGATTTGGCTGCAAACGTTTGGTCTCCATTTGGGGTGGGGAGGGACATCTTCAGAGCTCTTTGAATTGTGCTCATCTGTCAGAGCACACAATTCAAAGGACAAACCGAGCTACTAATATTTGAACACATTTCAATGGTTAGAATGTTGGGTTGGGAAGATGGAGATTCAGTCCTCTCTCACAAAGGTTGCTGCTATGAAGGCAGCATGGGGGGGGGGGGAGACATTATCTATGGCAGCTGAAAATTGAAAAGCAAAGGAACGATATAAGTGCAATGTCATGAAATACATACATACGTATTTCCATATATCAGTATCTGCCAGAATAGTAGGGTGCTGAATATTCTTGTAACCACTAGGGTTTTGATAGGTACCCTGCTCCTTTTGGGCATATATATGGCATTACATTGCATTGCATGCAGAAAAGGAGCATGGTTTACATCTTGTTGATGCTAGTCTGACTCCTTTTGCTTCTTTCTGAAAAGCCACTTAGTAACGTTGTTTAGCTACTTATAGATCTAGAGACATTATTTTAAAGTGTATTTCTGTAGACGTCATTGCTGGATTCCATATTCTACATTGCAATCTCCCATTCAAATGCATATATAAATAAACCATATTAAACCTCTTTAGTTACACTTTTATGAAGATTTCAACTTCCAGTATTCTTTGCCTTTTAAATAATGGGTGAAAACATCATTCTTAGGCAGGGATAGTTTAACCAGAGATCAGTTAAGGCAGTGTTTCTCAAACTCAGCTATTTTAAAATGTGTGGACTTCAGCTCCCAGGATTCCTTAGCCAGCTTGCTGGCTGGGGAATTCTATGATTTGAAGTTCGTTATAAAGTTGTCAAGATTAAGAAACACAGAATTAGGATAATAATCTGCAAATTAATTCCAAGTTATTTTACTTTTTTAATGATTCAATGAACAACAGATTGCAAAATTGTCTGCCAGTAACTTGTTTCTTTGAATACTTGTAAGCCAGAGGTGTCAAATTGCCAGCCCACAGGCTAGACACGTCATCCGGGAAGCTGCACCCAACATTGCCGGCAATGGCAAAACCGTCCCGATACGTTGCGCGACGTCATGTGTTTGACATGTCTGTTGTAGGCTCATGCTTGTAATAATGTATCACAAGCTAAGTTACTTAACTATCTTATCCTTTATTTTATCCATTTTCCAAGACTTGATCTTCTCGAAATCTTGCTTCTGTATTATGTATCCACAAGGGAAGAGCTTCATTTTATTTTTAGAGGACCTTAACTTACAATGGGCCCAAAACAATCACAGAATCAATGTGAGAAAAAGTCCTGTTTGATACAGATCTGCCTTCATTAGTTGAGGCAGAGGCTCTTCTAATTATGCAACCACTTACAAATATTTAGTATTACCTAGGAAGGGGGCCTTTTGTTATGGCATTCTTCTGTGGAAACCTTCTCTGAGAAAAGCCAATTTTATTACACACCAATTTTATTTTATTACAAGTTAAGAACCTAAAACACTCATTGCCACTTGACACTTCATTATGGTAGTCTTATACTGTTCATGGCCTGTGGATAGGTGAGGTTGGGCGGTTCCTAAATATATTTTATTTTATATTTCATTGAAGGCATTATAATGTTCTATATTGCCAAATCTGGAAAGCAGGATAATTTTAAACAAAAGCATATTAGAGCAGGGACAATTTTTCCTGCCCTACAACCCTTATCTTTACTACTTTGGTCATCTTCCATTTACAGGTATTTCCCGTCTTCAATCACTGTTCCTCAATCTGTACATGCTTCAGGGGAAATTTAGGAGCTGAAAATTCAGTGTTGTAAGTCACACAAAGAATAGCAACAACGGCAAGAGGGAGGAAAAGCTAGCAAATTCACCCCAATTTCTCTTCTTTCTTTGCAGATGTCTGATGAGAGAGCTTCTTTCTTTGAAAAAGGAGCTATTGACATTGAAATAAATAATGTTATTAAAAACATGTTTCCACACCAGCGAGTATCTGGAATCTGTACAACTTGTTCTTTCTTTTAAACATAAGCATTAATATTATTTATCATAAAGAATTATCAGAAACAAGTTTGATAGCTGAAACTCTTCCAGCTACTGAGGCTTTTATGCCAACTTAGAAGCAGATTTTTTTTCCTCAGAGGTATCAGATTTAATTTATGCTTTGTATATGGAATTTTCAATACTCACATGATTATTAAACCACATTTAATGAATTTGGTCAAAATGTTCACAATTATGTATGTTCTGTACTATTGCACCAGATAAGGTTCATAATAGGCAACGACTGATGAAATCTGAGAAACTGAACAAGACAACATTAGTATTTTGAGAACAAGACATAAATTCTCTCTCATAGTTTACTAGCTATGTGAGGAGCCAATGACGGACATGATCAAGAATACTGATGGCATCAATTGGCTATGCCTGGAAGAAAACCCTGCAGCTATTTTCTTCTGTTACTTAAAAAAATAGTTTTAACTGTACAAACTAAATCTGGCAATGTAAATTCACATAATTTGTTCAAGTTGTATAATTGAAACACTTCTCTTTCAATATGAGCTATTTGGACCTTCCAATTTAGCATTATTCCCCAAAGCACATGGTGCTTAAAAAAACAATCTTAACATAACTGTCAGATTTTAATTTATATGATTTCACTTAATATTCTAAATCACTTGTTATTCCATTTCCCCCCTTGCTCTAGTTTCATAATTTCCTTTTATTGCCCTTCCTTTTACTTTTATTCTACTCAACATCTTCAATGTTTATGGCATATTGTTGAACTGTGCGTCACAGTGATGAATAGCTGGTGAGAGAAAAGCATCTGGATTAAGCTTGGAGGCTACTACTCAGTGGTCAAGAAGGAAGATGGCTTTGGCCAAGTTCAGTTCATGAGAATTTAATACTTTTGTCTATAACAGGGAGCACATAATCCATGGGCATCATTTTATATTTTTATATTGAATAAAGATTAAAGGGCATCAGTTTTAAGAGCAGAAAAATGTAAAAAGCTACAGATACGTCAATTTTGACTGAAATTTTTATTCGCAATAATTAGCCTACAACACACACACACACAAAAGCCACAAAACACACTAGATATTGTAAGAAACCTAAATATACAAAGACATATTTTAAGATTTCAGTTGTTCAGGAAGTTAAGTAAAAAATTTAAAACTAAACATTAGCTAATACCTTCCTTTTAAATAAATACTTCCTGGAATGTATCCCCCAAATAGGTAGAATGTTACAAAAAATGGAGAATAAAAGACTCATGACCTCTGTGTGCATCAAGATGTTAATGTAAGAATTAGGATATCGGATAGTCTTTTTTTAAGTTGGAAAAAATAATAAGTCTAGAAGAGTTAGTTAAAAGTATCTAAAGGCATGAGAATCCATTGGTGCAATCCAATCTGAAGACAACTTATAGTTCTACATGCAAAGGAAATTTCTCCAACGGCCTTCTCCAATGGTTTGACCTCTAGATGTTTTTGGACTGAAAGTCCCGTGATCTAAGACAAAATTAAATGTGGGGAATGATAGCCCAGCACATATGGAAACTTTCAGTTTGGGAAACATTCACTGGCATGGAGTGCAAAAGGAAACACATCCTGTAATTTACTCAGCATGTTGAGAGAAAATGATAGAAAATTCCATTCAGACTACCAGAGATATTGAACAGTATTGCCAAAGCAATCCTTAAGTCTGATGAGGGTTTCAATTACATGATAAACTAGAGGCCAGATGTGGGCATTAAAAGCATTTGCAAATCAAAATGGATTTTTAATTCCCAGAGTTACCATACATGGGGAAAGTGGCAGAGGAATTGTTAGTTTCACTCTTTTTGCTAAGAAATCAAAATTGTACAAAGGTTTATTTTCACTTTAGATTTACTGTTCATGCTTCCTTTGATGGGCCCACTTTTGTGCCTACTGATGCATTTTCCTTCAAATTATTTTTGAAAAGTTTTCTTAGCCCATCATTACGTTTCCAGGTTCTTGTTCTGATTCCTAGGGAACAAAGAATAAATCATGTTAAAGAGAGGGAAGAAAACAAAACAAAACACCAAAAGCATATTAATAAAACAAAAACTCGATTTTATTAATTTCCTGAATGTTAAAACATCTTTATTTAGCCTGATGCTCTCCAGCTGTGCTGGATTACAACTAACCGGTTGGCTGGAGATCATGTAGTTTTAGTTTAATACATATGGAGGGCATTAGATTACTGAAAGCTATAACTTTTAAACTATAAAATAGGACAGAAGCACGGTAAACCTGAATTTCACAAAGTAATAATAGGAAAGAGATGTCCAGAAGAGCTGACAATTTATTAAATACAAATTGAATGCTACATATGTCTAAAATGCATAAAATGTATGAACAGTGTCCAGAGTGATATAAAAAATTACAAATTATGTACAGGTAGTCCTCAGCTTATGACCACAAGATTTTTGTTGCAAATCAAGAGAGTTGTTAAGTGAGATTCCCCCCCCCCCACTTTATGACCTATCTTGCCAAGCTGTTAAGGGAATCACTGCAGTTGTTAAGTTAGGAACATGGCTGCAAAGTTAATCTGGCTTCCTCATTGACTTTGCTTGTCAGGAGGTTGCAAAAGGTGATCACATGACCCAGGGACTCTGCAACTATCATAAATACAGGCCAGATGCCAAGTTCCCCAAATTTTGATCACGTGATTATGGGAATCCTGCAATGGTCGGTCGTAAGTATGAAAAACAGTCATAAGTCACTTCTTTTAAGTGCCGTTGTAACTATGATCTCCTACACATTGGAGCTAGATGGGTGTTGCCTAGAGCAGGGCTTTTCAACCTTTTTACCGATTGTACCACTTTTAGGATATGGCAATATTCGAGTACCACCTAGCAAGGTGTCAAAAACTTGGTGACCAAAAAAAAAACCTGTTCAAAGTTGCAATTGCACTGAAATGACTTATGATCATTTTTCACACTTATGACCACTGCAGCAACAGGGTCATGTGATTTAACTGATTCATATTTATGATGGTCACAGTGTCCCAGGGTCATGTGATCCCCTTCTGCAACCTTTTGACAAGCAAAGTCAATGGCAGAGCTGCTGGTGGCCAAGTGCTAAGGCGGGACTTCCTTCCCTCTCTCCCTTCCCCCCTTTTTCTCATTCCCATCTCCTTCTGAAGGAAGAATTTGAACCCCTCCATATTTTCCCTCTTCCATATATTGATCAAACAAGGAAAAGCCTCCAGAGACAGAAAAGACAAGCTACTGAGTGAACTAGCTTAAAAAGGCACTTCCCCTTTAAGAATTAGCTACTGGCTAGAAAGGAAAGTAAGGAGCCCAGCCGGCACTTAAGGAATAAAAAAAAATGTAAGTACTGGCTGCCGGCTAAGGCAGCCTCCCCAAATGGCTCCATTCATAAGTAAAATCTGCAGCTCCAGAGGACTCTCTCACTGTAAGTCTTTGCCTGTGCTGGCTCTTTCCCTTCCCCACTACACTTGGCTAGGCAGGGCTGCGTACCACCTGCCACTCATTAATGTACCACAAGTGGTATGCGTACCACAGGTTGAAAAGCCCTGGCCTAGAGGATGGCTTTTCAGTTATGCTACGTTTACCATATTTCAAAATTTTACTTTATAATTAGGAATCTCACCATTTAGATGAGAGTTCTTCATCAGTGAAAGCTTTTTAAAACTGTTTGCAGTTGAATCAATTGATTCCTGTATCGGTACAGTTGCATAATAATAAAACTAAAGAAAGATGGAATAAAGCAAAACAAAAATGGTTCAGATTTTGGATTAAAACATTTTGACGTCTGAGCATGCCAAATGTCTCTGGGTAAGGCTCAAAAATAGCCTGTGCTGTGAAGTTTCATTAATATTATACTCTGCTCATGGTATATTCCAAAAATGGATTTCTTATTTTTGATGGCTTCCTTTTTCTGCACTTATCCTTTTACACGGAGGGAATGCAAATGAAATATTTTGCTGAAAGGAATGGCAAGTGTGCTGAATATAAATGATATAAAATAACAAAATTACAATAGCAACTTGTGCAGGAGGCCAGACCTTCAAGGACTATTTCTTATGGTACATCATTATTGCCTCTTACAGAGGAGAGGCACAAATACACATCCCAAAATATTGACGCTTCTTACAATTCAAAGCATGTCTGGTGTGCTGCAACTTCTACATTGATCATTCACTTGCATGACTCTTGAACAATACAATCACAGGAACCGCTGCTGATGTCCTTTGTTATCTAATATTTAGTACAAATTAATTAACAACTTGAAGATAGCATTGTGTGGGGCTCTGATAACGCTGTATTAAGTTTCTTTGAGCATGGGAAAGACTATATGCAACACTTTATCAAACGAATTCCACAGGGAAGAGCAGTAATTCTGCCTGGAAGAATGGCAGTTAACTCCACTGCTTTTATTTATATGTAGCAATAGCACTTACGACTTAGATACCGCTTCACAGCCCTCTCTAAGCAGTTTACAGAGTCAGCATATTGCTCCCAACAATCTGGGTTCCTCATTTTATTGATCTTGGAAGGATAGATCAAACTGCCAAGTTAAACTAAATGTTGATTTCAACAACCATTTTGTTAGACCTACTATTCTGAGAGTTTGGAATAAAGATAAAGTAAGGTTTTGTATAAAAATGCCTCTTTGGGCATCCTCCCAGGAAGCCATTTTTAGAAAAGAAATGGTGGTGAAGCCGGACTGGTGGACTTATGGTAAAATAATATATTTTAATTGTAGTGAGCTTACCCTCAAGTCTAAGGAAGAGCTAGAATCAGAACAGCATGTTCTGATTATGTTATGCTTGAACAATGGAAGAATATGTGAATTAAAGGTTTAAAATTCACATTAAATTACAATTTAAAAGAATTTTTTTACAAGATGATGTATCGCTGGTATTTAACACCGGACAAGTTATCCAGAATGTATAAACGTATTTCAAATGAATGTTGGAAATGTAAATGTAAAGAAGGGACCTTTTATCATTTATGGTGGACATTTGTTAAAGAAAAGAAATATTGGAGTAAGATCCATACTCTAATGCAGAAAATTCTTAAAGTGGACATAAAGATAAAATCAGAAACTTTTCTTTTGGGTTTAATGGAAAAAGACTTGGGAAAAAAATTTGGAACTTTGATGTTATATATGTTGACGGCAGCAAGACTACTTTATGCACAAAAATGGAAGGACATTTCGATCCCCACAATGGACGAATGGCTGCCAAAGTGGATGGAGTTAGCAGAGACGGCTAAACTTATTACTTTGATCAAAGAAGAAAAACACTTTTGTTTCTACTTGGAAACCATTTCTGGACTTTGTGCTTGAGGTAGAAAAAAAATGAAATTTTGATTTTGGGTTTTACTGATTAGATAAGTTTTGTTGTTATAGAAATGGCTAGTTTATACCATTATGTTAAAGTAAAAAGTTGAGGTTTGATATTACTGTTTTATTCTACTGCACCAGAGGGAGTTGGAAGTCAACACCTTCCCCCCCCCTCTTTTCTACACTTCTCCTTTCCTCTTTCCCTCTCTTATTTTTTTTACTATCTGCTTTTGCATTTTTGTATTTTATATTATAAATTAATAAAAACTGTAAAAAAGGATCGAACTGCCGAACTGCTGGTAGCTGGCAGTCAGCACAAGTAGCCTGCAGTACTCTGCCACCCCCAAATGTGATTAATATTTTTAGAAGTGCAAGGATACTAAAGTAAAAGAAGAAAACTAGGAAAGGAAGGACTTCATTTTTCTTCACATAATGGCCAACCCTATGCACCTGGAAATTCCACAAGCACTCCAGATGTCCCTGTTGTTTCTTAGCAAATGCTAATTCCTAGGGATTGTGAAATCCCATTTCTACGTGAATATGTGGGCCGACACGACCTTCTTTTGAAAGTAAATTCCATGCCTAAATTATACGTAATATGAAAAAGTAACTCCATTTATCCTATATGTAATTCTTCGTATATGCCTTTAATTTCCCCTTACATAAAGTGAACAAATAACTATGTTGCAATTGTTCTCAATACAGGTAGTCCTTGACTTATGACCACAACTGAGTCCAAAAATTCTGTCGTTGAGTGAATCACTGCAGGGGATAAGTTAGTAACATGGTTGTTAAGTGAATCTGGCTTCCCCATTCATTTTGCTTGTCAAAAGGTTGCAAAAGGTGATCACATGACCCCACGACATAGCAATGGTCATAGGTATGATCATGGGGATGCTACAAAGGTTGTAATGTGAAAAATGATCATATGTCACTTTTTTCAGTGCCGTTGTAACTTTGAATGGTCACTAAATGAGCTGTCGTATGTTCATATACAAGATTACCTGTATATATTTGGGCAAATTTCAAGAAAGCTACAATTTTATTTCAACCTCTTTCTTAATATGGGTTTGTTGCCACCTCTTCCTCCCTTAAGATCAACTATGTATCCAGTTGATGCTTTTATTGGGATATCTTAAGTCAATGGTTCTCAACCTTTTCTCCACAACTGACCTCCCCCCCCTTTAAATACCTTTTGTGGGTACGGACCACCAAGACTTAACTCAAGATTTAAATCATAACATTTTTTCAAGCCTTTGCGGACCCCCTGTGATGACATCATGGTCCTCCAGGGGTCTGTGGACTAGAGTTTGAGAATCACTGTTTTAAGGGATTACTTAAGAGACTATCTCTCCCCACATGTTTCTACCCATCCAATATGGTCTGGTAGGATGAGCATGCTTCAGGTTCCATAAGCTAAGGAATAATAAATGGCAGATTCCCAAAGGTAAGCCTTTTCTAACATAGTAGCTGTCCTCTGGAACATTCTCCCTCCAGAGACTGACCATGTTGGCCTAAAGACCTTGTTCTTTGTCAAGCCTCGGGCTGAGTGTGTGAAGGCTCCTGCCTCCTGGTTGCGCTAATAATTGATATATTTTTTTCTTGGCTGCTATGTTTTAATTTTTGTAGTCATATTTTTGAATTTTTTTTATATTGTTTGCCACCCAAAGTCACATTGAGATATGATTTATATCAATCAATCAATCAATCAATCAATCAATCAATCAATCAAACAAACAATATATCTACAACTAGATTAACATACACTTCTGTTTGCTTTAATACCTGTCTCCTTACTGAGGGGCTTTCAGTGAATAACCTATAGGTTTTTGTCTTTTTTTTTTTTTTTTAAAGAGGCTAAACTATCAAAAAATGTGTAACTACATTATCATAGCAAAGGATTGTAGAAATGACTAACTGAATATTTCAATCTATAATTTTGGGCTTTCTATGTAGCTGTATGTTGCTTATATTTCGACATAATTATTGCAAATTATAAATTTTACACTTACCAGAAGTTATAGGTACTCTCAGTGCTTTATTACTTGATGCAACATCTCGTCTTAGGCGTTTGGCAGTCACCTGATCGTGCTGGTTTGTTAATCCATTGCTGGATGCAGAGCTGAGGAAAAACATTTTTTTAAAAAAGCTTGTTTTTAAGCACAATATTGTTGAGCCAGAATTCTGCATTGGTTCTTTAGAGTTCATATAGTTTCCTTGTTGCTGGAACATTCAACAAATCCTGATGAAAGCTATGGGTATGTGAAAATACTCTAGATTATCATAGCACTGCAATACAGCACTATTAATATATTCAAATGGATCATATGCACACATTCACTGAGCATATGGGGAAGATTGCATGCAGGATTGGCTAAGCTAGTATTGGCAACTTTAGATTGGGGAAACTGGATATTGCACAGGATTATTTATCTACAGTGTCCATGTATCCATCCACCTACTTATCTACTATTGCTGGGAGAAGGAGGGAATATCTTAAATTCAGGGTTGTCTTCCTTTCAGATAAACAAACATATATTTCTCTCTATTTGGGGGAAGATTGAGGGAACTTTTTAATTTTTTTCTAAGCATGCCAAACCCATTATAAGTGTTTCTTTGTGTCTTCATCTAAAAGCCAACAAGTAACCCGTGTTTAACAAATGGCCTGTTTAGCAACCATCTGAAATTATGACGGTGCTGAAAAAGTAACTACACGACTGGTCCTCACACACTTATTAATGTTGCAATGTCCCTGCGATTGAGATTGGGTGTTTCACAATTAAAGGGATTTATGGCCATTGCAACATCTCACGGTCCTGTGATTGCCATCTGCGCACCTCTCAGCCAGCTTCAAACAAGCAGTCAGTGAAGGAGTTGGCTGTAAACTCGCAAGTCATGGATACATGATGTCTCAAAACAACAGTGGGTGATGCGCTTAATGACCGTGGTGGTAGTGAGACCATAAGCTCATTGTAATCACATGATCTTCTGCTTAAGAACCAGGTCTCTTAGTGACGGAATTGAAAACACAGACAATATAGGCTGCAGGAAACTGTTCTGAATTCCTGAAAACAGAGAGCCAAATACTGTCGCATTTACTGCAAAGGACAGTTGCAGACTATGCTTATTTTGCCGCCCTCTCTTAGGAACAGCAAAATAAGTATAATTTAATTTAAATTGGCAGAGTTTATTTTCCTTTCTAAATATTCATTCTAGAAGGCACACAAAGAACTGTGGCCAATCTGGTAAAGTATTAATAACAACAAAAAACTGTGTTGTTGCAAAATTTTACAAATAATAAGTTATGGAAATAACAAAGCATGCATATGAACACTTTAGAAACTGTTAATTGCATCCCTTTGCTACATATGTTTGCCAAGGAATAATTTTCACCCATTTCCATATCATTTGCTCCAAAATAAATGTGCACAGGAACGTAGACTTAGTTGCATTAAATTTTATTCTACATGCCAGCAAAATCAATACTAATTAACCTGTCAAAGTTGTTTTAGACAGCACCAATTTATTGGACGTATTCAAAGAATACTGCAAAACACTAGTAATGGGTTCAGGTAAAGGTGGGGTGGCATTTCTAACAAAAGACAAGTGTCTTGGAACCCATACAGAAGAGTTCAATACAAATACTTACTCAATATTAACCATATAAAGCTTGTTGTATATACCACATCTAGAACCCTGAAGACTTAGAAAAAGGCAGGTTTTTTGATGGTAAACAACAGAAACTAAAAACATACCAAGACAGTATATTGTCCAGCCCCGTGGGCTCGACATTAAAGGGAGGGGGGAGGGAGACGACGGGAGGAGGCCAGCGATGCCGCCAAACAGCTGAGGGATTCCCCGGCTCAGCACCAGACAGCTCCTAAGCCGCTGAACGGCTGAAAGGCAGGGACGCCAGGGGAGACGCTGGGGATGATCCTACCTACCTAGCAGCTGATCGGAGCAGAAATGACACCCGGCAGCAAGAACTGAGAGGAGAGGAGAGGCGGGGGCCTACGCTGGTGCTTTTCAAGCTGAGCACTGGATATTGGCTAGCTGGTTGGGGGGATGGAGCTGAGGGGAAGAATTGTATGTAAGGCGCTGGGAGATCACTCCCAGCGCTAACTTTGCTTGCCGTGAATAAGCGCTGGTCAGACCGTTCCAGTTTTGCCAGCCACCTTGTCGTCTCCCACTTGCTTTTTGTGGGAACCAGGGGTTGGTAAGGACGCTGATATATTGCACTTCTTATTTTTCCCACAATAACACGTATGTCATAGGATGGACCAAGAAACAATGACCGATCCAAAGTTATTCAGTGAAAGTTCATTCTCTGGCACAATTTTGGTCATTCTGGAAATTAAGACTAGTCAATGAATGACCAAAACTGTGTCAGTGGAAATCTTCTTCCATTGGAACAGAAATAATCTTTCCAGTTAATCCTAATTTGTGATCCAATGGAAGATATTGGACACAATAAATACCAATTTCAGTACTAATTTAGCAAATTGACTTGAAGCATTATATACCTTAATAACGTCCTTTTTCTTGTAGCAGCAGATGTCATTGCCATATAAGAAGGCTTTGCACACATGGGATCTGGTTGTTTGTTTAACAACGAAGGAAGGCCAAGTCTGAAATTAAGAACAATAATAGTCATCACCAAAAATCTTATTTTTAAAAAAATCTTACCTTCTAAGATATTATTTTGTTTTCCAAAATAAAGTACGGTACACAAATGAAATATACAGTATTGGCTTTAAATTTCAAAATTTTGTTAAGTGCTATCTCTGATAATTATTTTTATCAGAGCATTTCACCATGTTTTCTGGGTAAGCCTTAACTTAACCTAGGGATGCAAGGAATAGACTTTTTCAAACATGGGCCAAAAATTTCTCAGATAATATTGTAAATATGTCTTGTAAAGGCCATAAATAGAGTACTAATGTCTTTGAATCAATGGGAGGTGGGAGGACGGATGTTTTTCCCCCCATACATTTGCTAAATTCAGGGACAGAAATAAAATTTACTCAATCAAGTTTTGTTTATCTGGATGCTTCCATTATGGGTTTGCCTATTTAGTTCTGCCTTGGAAATTGCCACTTTAACATTAAGACAACAGAAATGTAAAAACAAACAAACAAACAAACCCACAAACAACAAAAACCATCAGCACTGAAAAACTTTTACACAATCAGGATATAAATGTGCACGTGGTTCATGTTAGAATTTGGTATTGTTGAACAACTGACAAAGTTCAGTCATTACCAATTTGAAATCTGGTTTTGCTGCTACTCTTCATCTTTCCTATACTTAGAGGAAAGAAACATGGTGGCGCAATGATTAGAATGCAGTATTGCAAGCTAACGCTGCCAACTGCCAGCAGTTTGATCCTCACCAGCTCAAGGGTGACTCAGCCTTCCATCCTCCCAAGGTTGATAAAATGAGGCCCCAAATTGTTGGGGGCAATATGCTGACTCTGTAAGCATATTGAAGTGGTATTTAAGTCTATGTGCTATTGCTAGTTGCATGCTCAATGAAAGGAGCAAGGAGAGAGCAGCCTCTTTCATCTACTCTAGGTAGCAGTGTAGGATATGCCAAAAGGAAATGCAAGCATGAAAGGACTCTACTAAAACCAGTAAAGTAGGACCTGCAGCGCTATAAACGTTGAAATTTAGCCTTTTAATAAAATAGAGGCTTCAGATATTTTAGCTCTCTTGCCTGAATGTACTATTCACAACTCAGAATTCTAATTGAGGCAAATCAGTGTAAAACTAAAGGCAGGGATTTATGGTCGCATGTTAAAAAGAAAAAGGGATGGAGATGAAAAAAACAAAGACATTTTATATTTCATCTTCTACATAAAATACCTTTGTAAAACACTTCTGCTGTTGGCTGCTTCTGACTTGCTTCTGGCTGCATCAGAAGGAGAGTCTATACTGTCTGTGTTATTTTTACAAAGAATAGTTGAGTTCATGTGGCACTCTGGGGTGACATTATATGTAGCATCTTTGGTGCTGCTCTGCTTTAATGGTTCCTGAATTTGTGCCATGTGACTCATTTCTTCAAGGGTTGCCGTATGCAGTACTTTTTTAATCACAGTTCCTGTACAGAGAGTCTCCCCCGGCTTCTTGCAGACCTCGGGTGTATATGTAATGGGGCAGAAGGCTTCGCTGAGAGAATCCACCACAGGGTTAGGACATGTCTGGCTATAATCTTGAAGACTTTGGGTTGTCAGAGGAGACGCCATCAATTTTCGCCTTGCTCTTTTGTGCAGTGGCATTCCATACTCTGCCTCACGTTGAGCAGATGTCTTGACTTTCTCCACCGTAAGATTACGAGGCGTATCTAAGTTCAAGACAAGCAAAATCCCTGAAATATTTCCCTAGGTATTCCCAATTAAAACTTAAATAGCTGCTGAACAGTAAAAGCAGATGTGATAGAACAACCCTCCCTCTTGTTTGAACCTATAACATACATGCACTAAGGATTGTTTAGTAAATACACATAATCCTCAACTTACATTCGTTTAGTGAGCATTTAAAGTCATGATGGTGCTGAGGGCAGACAAGAAGTAGCGGATGGAAACTTTTCAAAGAGAGAAACAACCTAGAACTAAGGAGAAATCTCCTGATAGCGAGAACAATTAATCAGTGGAACGGTTTGCCTCTAGAAGTGGTGGGTGCTCCATCACTGGAGGTTTTCAAAAAGAGAATGGACAGCCATTTGTGTAGGAAGGGTGTAGGATATCCTGCTTGAGCAGAGAGTTGGACTACAACACCTCCAAGGCCCCTTCTAACTCTGTTATACTGTATCTTTCTTTATCTGGAATTTGAGTCTGAAAAAGGATTTGCCTAATTTTGAGAGGAATCAGTGCAGATTTAAGAAACGTATCCTCTTTTTTCCCCATAATTCAATATTTTCTCAAAATATCCTTGCCATTACAATAATAATAATAATAATAATAAAGCAGAATAATAGAACCGGCCTTGGGTGTAATTATCTCATTTAGGACTTGGATAATTGCTTAACATTCTTCACCAATATTTTATAAGGATCGCAACAAGTTAAAATTATTAACACAACTAAGTGAAGTTTAGAATCTGAGTAAATACTAGAATTGTTATCATTAAAATACGTAACAGTTTAAACGTTATTTTAAATTAGCTAGACCATATCTCACAATGATAATTCTCCAGTTACTATAGGATTTATTTGAGAGGCAAGGTGTTTATGTCCACAACTTTTTCAATGCCGACTTTCTATTAATTCTCTTGGGAGTCCTATATATTCTGATACTTGTTCATGCAGAACCTGCACATTCTCTTTCTGCAGTCATTTCACTTTCTCTCGTTTCTTTTACTTTACTTTTTATCCATATCTAATTTTTGTCTAAGACATGCTTTTGATCTCTTCTGTTCAGAAATTCTCATTATATTCTAATTCTCTCATTCTTTCAACATAAGCAATCAAAACGAGCATACTGTTAAAACTATTTTTAATGTTTAAACCACATATTTCAAAACAAACATTTTTCAAAGCTCACCATTCACTGTTGTGATTCGTGTTTAAGTCTATGAATGGCCCAGCCACATTTTTTGCACTGTTGTCTCATTATCACCTATCTATTCATCTCACCTAGCAGAATTATTTCCCCCCAGATTAAACATTCATTCGTTTCTTAAAACAAATTTCTGGCGGTTATCAATATTCTCTTGAATTTAACATGGAACTATCACGTATTCCTCACTTTAATATGTGCCAACAACACCACAGATAATCTAGATAACAACAGGTTTTTTTTCCATTTGGATATATTTTAGCTGTTTCATTCATAATTAATTCTGCATGTATATTCCTTAACTCTATACAATCATATTGTCATTATCATACAGATCTTTCTCCTATTACTTAACAGACACAAAGTATTTCTTGTTTGGTTGGTCCATCCATGCATCTTCTTTTTTCTACAGTACTTTTCTATAGTTATAATCTTCCATATAGCATGGTGGTTACTAAATAAGACCAAAATATTGATCTCTGCCATCTATCATGACTTCAGTCAATCAATTCTTTTACTAAAATAGAGGGCATAGGGTGAGCGGCTTGGTGGCCTAGAGGTGGAGCTCTCGCCTCACAAGAATTTGATGCGTTCTGCTTTTATCCCCTCATCTAAATCATTTATGAATATGTTGAAGATTCCTGGGCTTAAGATACAACCTTGGGGTATCCTACTGCATGCTTTCCTCCATGTAGATATAATTCCATTGAGGATTACACATTGAGTGCTAGAACTGTTATATTTGGCTCACTAGGACATGCTGCATAGAAGGCATATATAAAAATAGCTGTGTCGGGAAAAGTTGTATTTTTCCCTTAACAAATATACAAAACAAATGACAAAGATCAGCTTTAAACTGATTTGCACATTCTTAGTTTTTTACTCAAATTTCAATTCACTCATGGCTTCCTTGCTGTCTTTGAGCAAGGACTTCTTTCATACTTTCAGCATGGGGAAAAATATAGGCTTATTTTAGAAGGGATTTGTATCTGTAACTGAGATAAAGTGGCCAAGCATATTTGCTTATTTAAATAAGCACAACCAACACAAGCTATGAAAAAGGTAACATTACCATACATAAAAACCAGTATATTATTACAACCACACAGCATCATGGTGGTAAACAAACCAACTAATGCTCTCCAAACCATATTAAGTAAACTAAAAGACCCTGTAGCCCAAGAAGAAAAAACAAGGATCATCTACAACATACAGTGTAAAGTCTATAACAGCCACTATGTAGGACAGAGAGGCAGAAAACTAGCAGAATATATTCATCAACATTGTCTAGTAGACAGAAGACACAATGAAGCTCCTTAATATCACAACACATGGACATACTCACCTATAGTTTCAATTGGGAAACTACAAGCATTCCAGACCAATCCAAATCCAAAAATGCTAGGGAGTTCCTGGGAGCTTGGCATTTGGATAAATCAGTCATCAATGGACACACAGAAATAAACTATATTTACATGCCATTCAGACAACAAAATACTATGAATGAATCAAAAAAGATCAGAACACATCCTCTCCAAATAGGCAACAGCTAGATAAAAAGACTAAACCCAATCAAGGAGAAAACAATACCCTAATCAAGGGTCTACCAAGGAAAAAAGTACCCCCTCACCAACAATGGCAGGGAAAGATAGGGATATATAAACAGTAATAAGCTCAACTCACTAGCACTGATTATGTTACTTAGTTGGGTATGAAACATCTGCAAGCAAAGAACCAAGCTCAATACCAAGGACTCCATAAACACTGCATCCTGGTGTTTTTTTTATATTTAATCTATTTATTCAATTTCTATAGCTATCCATCTCAAACGAGTGACTCTGGGCAGCAAACAATCATAAAACAATCAAAAACAGATACAACACAGTACAAAATTAAATATATATGGCAGCCAAGAAAAAAAAATGTCATTATAGATGTCAATATAGCCAGGAAATTAGGCTCTTCACACGCTCTCAGGCTCAGGTACAAAGCTAAGTTTTCAGGGCTTACTAAAGGCCAACAGGGTTGGGGTCACCTCATCTCTGAAGGGAGAATGCTCCAGAAAGCAGGGGCTTTAACAGAAAGGCATGTCTCTGAATCCCTGCTATCTGACATTCCTTGGTTGATGGAACCCATAGCATGCTCAACTTGCCAGTTTTTTTTCTTCTTTACTAGGCAATGCATAGCCTTAAAATATTTTTCAAAAATTATACTGCTTAAATGCACTTTGCACAGCCAGATAAGCCATTGAAATATATGGGCAGAATACAATTAAAGGTACAAAATCTGAAATGTCAAGTTGAACATAAATAACGAGGACCCTTAAGCTCATTGTAGAGGAGACATAATAGATTTTTTCGAAAAAAAGAATAAAATTGTGGCAACCAGCCCTAGGACAAACAACTCTTACTTTAAACATGATCTACAAACAATGAATATGCAGAAGTCAATGCTATAGGGAAATTCAAGAACGTTTCTAGTAATTAAGATAATACACTTGATCTTATTTATAAGGCCAAGAAGCAACAATGACTTAAATTTTGACAGCAAGCAGACCATTACATTACAGCAAGGTGGGAATGTCTGGGTTCTATATAGCAGTTTGAATGAACCCAATGATCATTGTGACTATGCAACAGCACTCTGGCTACTTCCCCTATTTATAAAAAGTTCAATTTACTGGAGATACCACTATCCCTCACCCCAAGTTAATAATTCAGATTAATGTATAACCAGAAACAGTGGAACTATTTCCCAGCTTTACACTACTAATCAGCAAAATCTGCCTTCTATTTACTCCCTAAAATCTGTATAAAAAACCCCTAGAAAAGTGACCCTCTGCCTTGAATAGATGCTTTTCTGATGGTCAAGGAAGATGTTTGCCCATATAATCTAATTAAATCTGTCAAAGAGTTACCTTTAAATATTTGAGAGTTTAAAATATTAATTTATGGCGTATCATAAATGGGTGTTTCAGGAAGAAGTGGTGTTTGGCAGCTCATTGGGTTGTGTTTACGCATTATAACAATGAAGGCTCTACTTTCATTAAAAAATTTAAGTTTGTTTACTGTAAGGCATGGGCATTCTGCAAAATGCCCTAAGAGCAACTGGGAAGGAAATCTGTGAAAAAGAAAAACATTTTGGTGAGTGCCAAGTTTTAGAAGCTTTGCCAACACAAAGTACGGAAACCATTTTAAAATTAACAGTAAATGTAAGTGTTCAAACTATAAACCAGATAAGCAGAGAAGCAGAAAATATTGCCAACAGTGTGCTGAACTTCATTGCAATGAGCCATATTTCAAACAGTACTAAAATACATTAATAAAAAACAGATTGCAAGGATTTGCTGTAGCACAAATGGAAGCTAGTAAGAAAAAGAAGATTCCAAGACTTTAAAAATGGCTACTTGGTGTCACATAAATCAAAACCGCAGCAAATACACTAAATGGAGTATCCTAAATTATCCTGCAAACAAATCTGGTCAAAATATTAGCGATAGAGCAACTTCTCCCCATCATTAAGCAGCCTTCTGGAATTGACTTTGTGTATTGAATTGAATAACAAAAAGAAAACATGCCTTAAGAACACCTGTTCTTCATCAGCAGTGGAATATTAGATACGGCTATCTAGAAGTATATTCCACTAGGCTCTTTAGCATGTTGAATGAGGTTGTATTTGTAGTCTCTTATTTAGCTGAACCCGGCAGGATTAGAAACAAACAGAAAAATAACAGAAACTAAGTAATCAAAGACATATGTCAGAGTGTTCTATCGGTTGGGTATAAAATTTCAGACTAAAATAAATCCTTTCTATACACCTGATCAGGAAATATTGAGCAGTTTTCATTTTTATTTAATAGCCATTTTTCCTAACAGGGGGAAACCCTTTTTTTAAATGCCAGAAAGTGATATTTCATATTTAATAAGTCTGTGCAAACGTTCCCCATGGACTAATGTTACGGTTTAGAATAAACTGTGCACAAACCTATGTCAACATGCATTAGGGATCTGTCTGAATCATTACACTGAGAAACAGAACAACTTGACCAATCTGAGCCTCAGCTATTAGCTGAAGAAGTCACACTTGAGGAGATACAAATGCAGCCTGAGTCAGCTGATCCAGAATGCCACCTGACACCAAGCCCAGCAACACATTGCAAATTAAAAACATTGAAGGGTGTCAAGCCACCTACTTGAAAGAGAAAACAAATGTGCATTTGTTGCTTGCTTCCTACTTCACATTATATTATACCAAGAGAGCCAGAAGAAAGTGCCATTGGCATTAAAGAAGATAGGAAGGATGAGATATTTTTAAAGATCAAAAAAATTACTAACTTACTTTCCTTCAAACACAAAAAAGCAAACAGTACTGTTCAAATTATGCTGCAGGGTTGCTTTTTTGGGGGTATTCTTTCTTAGGAACATATACTGTATATAAATATAAATAATCAAAAATTATTTCAGGAAACAGGCATGGGTTTAACATGCACATGATATAATTTCAGACCAGCATGCAGAATTAATCTGAACACAAATTATTCCAATACACATATCTACGTTAAAAAAAAAATAAAAATAAAAAATAATAAAAAGTTTTAGATACCTTAGTCATGTCATGGTAGGACTCCAGAAATCTCTATTGATAAGGAACTAATGCAAGAGTGAGCATGACATCAACTAATGGGGAAAGTGTGAAAATAATATTTAAAAATATGACTCATAGACCATAAGTATAGAGTTTATGTCAAAGAGAAAGATGAATGACACTTCTAATTGGATTTGGGACAAAATAACAGTGTTTTTTAGGAAAAAAACAAAGAATTAAGAACTTACATTAACACACGCCTGAGAAGTTATTTCTAGAATCTGTGCTAAATCAAGTCTGCTAGGTTATCTGGACATATTAGAATAAAGCATCAATATAGTCATTTTGGTGAAGACGATTGGCCCAATTAGTTTGCTAATCATACAGTCTGATTCTTTTAACAGCCTTCTGAATCATGGAATTTTGAGGTGCAAATGTTGCCCAGTGAACACAGAACCAGAAGACAGTATCCAGTGCTATAATATTTTAAAAGCAGCAAATGCAACATTGAAGAAGTGAGAAAACAGCTTGCATTGAAAAGAATGGCCGATTCCTACTATTTCATTAGTATTAAAAATGAAGGCAGAAATGAAACGGAAGGATCTTTCTGGCCATGTGATGAATCATACAAGCGAGAATGAACAATGGATGATCCTGTGCTCAAAGTCAGGATTTTGCTTTTCACCACAATTCACAACAATTAGCTTCCTTCAGTAAAACAATTGGCTTTGTTTCTGGTCATAGAAGAAGCAATGAACACTTTATTCTGTCTTTAAGAATGGATTTATCCCTCTACTAATGCACAAGAAAGAAATGGAATATCTGAAACTATGCCAAGAACCTTCATCCTGACAGAAATACTAGCAAGTAAACGCCTGGTTGGAAGTGGAGTTCTTCTGTACAACTTACACACAGAGAGGGCATGGATCACACTATCAATCTGAACTGGACACATGCGCCTTTAAATGCCAGATCCCTTTAAAGCTTGTGCTCTGCTTGACTTGTATACTAATTTATGCTGCACTCAGTAAAAGAAGTGAAATGAGAGCTTTTTTCAGGGTGAAGAGAGGAGAAGATGAGAAAAACCCTCTGCTAAAATAATGACTTACTTTGCATCATTTCTTTTCTTTCTGAACCATTATTTCATTAAAGTCTTAGCAATGATTCTCCTTATATTCTCTCCTTTCTGAAAATAGACTTCCAGGGATGTGTTTTCTTAGAGTGCAAATTAACAAGCCTTTTCCAGGACTATCCTTGGGTCACTATCATTTAGTTATCATGGATATTATCAATAGAAACGCAGCAATGCCATGTAAAATACAAGATAGAAGTATTTTCTTCAGCAAAATATGGAAGTGGCTATGAAGAAATGAGCTTAAATCCAAACCTCTTAAGGTAATATTTTAACTAGCCAGTGGATTGCATAAGAGTGAAGCCTGCTAGATGGCTCCATGACAGTTGAACACACTCATTTTTGCTACTATTTTGCTGTTCGTATCATTTTAATTGAAGTTGCTTGTTTTTCTATGCTCTTTTCTATGTATTTTAAGTGTTTTATTGTTATAAAAAGGGAGTTTTTTAATGGTGTACACCAGAGTCACGTGAGATGAGTAGCTATACCAATATGATACGTACAGTAAATAAATAAGTATAAATGGATTGAGGAAGACTGAGAATGTCATGGTTGAACGGAGTTGATGAAGTTCTCAAATGCAGAAGTGAGAAGTTTAAAGAAATAAAGGAAGCAATGTACGGATGAGGTGAAAGTAAGAATGCTTTGCAAAAATGGAAATGTGTACAAAGAAGTTTAGTGAATGGTATTGCCGAAAATACTAAAATGCAGATTTTGTTAGATTTCTTCTTTTATTTACCTTACCCGTTTCTCCTTCTTTTTCTTTATCTGATACCTCAGTTCCTTTAACTCACCGTTTCTTAGTCTGTTTTTTGCATTTTGTATAATGCTGCTTATCCCAGAAAGAAATTATTTGATGGGTATGTAGGTATATAATCTGAGGTTGGTAAAATGAGGACCCAGATTATTGGGGCAACATGCAACCATTTGTAAATGGCTCAGAGAATGCTGTAAAGCACTATGAAGCAGTATAGAAGTCTAAGTACTATTTCTATTATCATCAAACTCTATTTAGGAGCAAGCTGAACTCATTCCTCTTTCCTTTCTTAATCCCAATATTATAAAATTAAACTGATATTTTATTTATTTAAAAGAATCATATGGCTACCCATCTTGCAAAACTCTGGATGACTCACAAAAATAAAACCACAAACAATAAGCAAGAAAACTGGTCACCCGACTTCTCATCTCCATACACCAAATCTAGACAATTCTCGGGTTCCAACCTTACTCTATCAGTGCCTGAGGGAAAAGCAAGTCTGTTAGAGCTTTCTGAAAAGCTAAGTGTGGGGGCCTGCCAGAGTCCAAGGGGAAGGGTATTCCATAGGATACGGTCTGCTACAGAAAAGACACGCTTCGGAGGTCCCACTAGATGGTACCGGTAATATTTAACAAAAGGAACCTGGAGTAGGCTTACAATATCCAATCTGGTGGAATGATCAGATATTCTTGGGGAGAGGCAGTCCTACAAATAATCTGGCCCTGTGCCAGGTAATAAGCAGCATCTTGAATCCGAGTGAGAAGTGACCAAGATGTGAATCCCTGTGAGCAAGGCCTCCCAATCCAGAAATGGTACCATTGGTGTATGAGACATTTAATTTATTGAGTAAATTTATTTGCCACCCACCTCAACGCAGGGCAACTCTGGACAGTTTACAATATTAAAAGGGATAAAACTATAATCACAAGAATACAAAACTATAATTAAAACAATAGAAAATTGTAATTAAAAGATGGGAGGGGAGGAAGCAAGATGCACAGGGGGAGGAGAGATTTGGATCTAGTATTAGTTGATAGTTGATTTTGGCTTCAAAATCTAAGGGACTGGTTTGAACAAAACTCAGCAGCACTTTTTCGTGCGGCTGCTGATAAAAACATGATCGCCAACGTCCGATAACGGATATGGCACAAGAAGAAGAAGATTAGTTGATAAACCACTTCCAGCGAGATATTCCCCCAGTAGGGCTTCAGGCCAACTGGCAGAGCCAGGTCTTCAGGCTCTTGAAGAGGGAGGGAGCCAATCTGACTTTCAGGGGGCAAATTGTTCCAAAGGGCCGGGGCCATGACATAGAAGGCTCTTGGACCCTGCCAGAGGGAATTTCTTGACCGACGAGATCCCCAGCAGCCTCCTCCGCCGGCATGGGTGGGGCGGGCTTGTCCCATAGGGCTGAGATGGTTCTTCAAATAACCTGAGCCTATGCCATGCAGGGCTTTATAGGTAATGACCAATATCTTGACTCTGCACCAGTTGAAGCTTCAGGTTGCTCTTCAAGGGAAACTCCGTGTAGAGCACATTGCAGTAGTCCAAGCATGAAATAACCAGTACTTGAATGACTGAGTGCAGGGATTCTTGATCCAATAGCCAGTATTCTCTAATTTGCATCAATGTTTTAATCATACTCTTACTAATAGTTACACATATGTATTTTTAAAAACCCTGCATTGCTTGGTTCATAAATGAATTAAAAGTCTAGTGCCCAAAAATGGAAATATTTCTGTTACTTTGACAACTAAACCCTATGCAATGATGCTGCATGTGAAATACGGGTTTTAAAGTAAGAAATAATGATCACTGTGTAACAGGTGGTGGTTTTTTTAAGCCTCTCTGCACAAAGTCTATTTCCTGTTCAACATCTTGAAAAGATTATAAACTAAAAAAAACCCCCACTAAAAAGCTACAATGAGGATCTGCATTAATCTCCACCCAAACATTTTCTTATTAAAAATATAAGCCATGTCTTAGCAGCTGCCAAACTTTGACCCTCCCAGGAATGAAGAAACAGTTTTTGTTAATTCATGCCATTTTATGTGTTGCCCTTAAAAAAAAAAAAAAAGAAAGAAACAGAATGCCACAAGATTTGAAAAGAGCCTCTTTCAACTTGGTCCAAATCATCAATGATCAGGTACAATTGGGGGCCAAATTCAACACTTTATTTTCCCAACTGACTAGTAACCTCATAAATGGAAATAACATAGGCATTTTAAGAGAATATCCTGAAATTTCCATCAGATTACCGAATTGGAAATAACCATTCTGATATTTTTAGCAGTTCAAATTGTTGTATAGTAATTTGCTTTTGTCTGGACAGACACACTCTACCTGTATTTTCAGGCAAACGATAAACTCAATATCCATCCTGCAAGTCATTCTTGGACAAATGATGAACCATTTGTCAGAGACTAGAGTAGACCAGTCATGAAGACCTGAGAAAAGTTATTTGGATGCTATGATATGCCTATATGTATAAAGATCAGAACAGTAGTAGCAACGGTAGCTGTCCAGAGTCGTTTCATTACGAGATGGGCAGCAAATAAATTTAATAAATAAATGAAATAGTGTTCCCCATGACACTGAGATAGCTGAATTATGATGTCTAACAATTATCCAATTATCCAGAGGCTTCATTACATTACTGCTCCTGCTGGTTTGGACCAACGTGAAAACATTGGGAAAGGTTCATTTTGTGAAAGGTTCTAGGGAGGTAAAAAATCTATTTTATCTCCCTTGCATTTAATTGATGACACCACAGTAAATTCTAGGAAAATATCCATTAAATTATGTTAGGCTTTATTGTAAATCTGCCTTTTGAGATAAGGTCATTTTCTGTGAATATAAGTTAACATTTTATACACAAAATACAGCTACTTACTACAGGGAGTGTTCCGATAGCTCACAAGCTGTGGAAATGACATGACAGCAGACATCATGGGCTGATCGTTTTGATCTGATTCTTCTTCAACAATCTGGTCAGCCCAAATTACAGCTTTCTCTCTGTGAATGAGCTGTTTTAACTCCCCGAAATCATCCTCAATGATACCACTGGCTAACTGCATCCTTTTTAGAGCAATGTACTGTTTTATTAAAATTGGAAGTGAAAAATTCAGGATTCTGTAACAATAAAAAGAAAATTGTTAGTATCTTGAAAACATCTTAGGTGACAGCCCATTAATTTTATTTAGTAACAATAAACACAGACACACACATTTACAATTAAAATGAAATACAAATATTTGGAAGGAAGAGATACAAATGATTTCACTGTTCGATATTTTGATATGAGATTGATCTTCCGCCCTCCCTCCCTCACTTGCAGCTGCCTAAATCAACAGTAATTATTTTCCAGCAAAAATTCTCATAGAGTTCTCTTTAGCAAGATTTATTGAGTTGGATGAAATGAGGTTACAAAAATGTCAGCAGCCAAACTGTTTTCAATTTAGAACCAATAGACTGCTGTGAACATTAATGTAGTGGTTTTCTGATACTTTAACAGCTCTTTGATGGAGTGGCAAGGAGGCTGGTCTCTTCACTAACTCTTTGCAGCTGGTCACTTGCACATTGTTTCTTGAATCACTATCAGTTTCAGAATCAGCTCCTACACAATGCTTCATAGGTTAATCACCGGCAGCTGCTTTTTGTTCATGGGACATATCTTTCTTTGGGACACTGTTGTTTGCCAGAATGTATGTTCTTTGATCATCCTACCTAAAAAAAAACTTTGGAGCCAAACAAAATCAGGTTAAAGCTATTGCATGGGTCACCTGCAAAACCCATTTTATTTTTTTCCTGAAGTAATTCCAGGAAAGGTCTAAAGTTATGCCTTCTTTGGAATTAGTTCCAGAATTGTTAGAAGAAATAAAAAAGTCCAGAAGCTTTGACTTTCTTTATATTAAAAGTATGCTGGACAACTTGTATCACAGTATAGATCAAGTATACTACTTTCTTGCACTCTTTCTTGCAAAGGTCTACTTTTGGTCTTTTACGGCATTCTGAAGTTTGTGATAAAAAGTAGGTGGGATATTAACTACTTTTACTTGTTTTCTGGAAAATGAATTATCATTTTCAAATGATTTTAAAATCATTAGCGATAAGATTATGATTTGAGTATTTTAAAAAAATATTTAAACATTAAATTAATTCCAACTAATTACATTTTATTGTCTTAAACTCCTCTTTCCATTACTTTTTTTCATTACACATACAGTATAAATTCCATTTAAGAATCATATGTAAAGAAAAACATAGAAGCTTATTCCAGTTTAAGATAATGATTATTTTCCTGCTTGGATATTTACACCACCTTTCTCAATACAGTGGTACTTTGGTACTTATCGCTAATTTATTCCAGGAGCGATGAGTACTAAAAATGACAAGTCCGAGCAATCCACGTGACTTACCACGTGAGCCTTTATTTAGGCTGGAAGAAGTAGAGTCACGAGGCAGCTGAGGCCAGCAAGTTCTACCATGCGCGTTGAGTACCGGGAGAAAGACGAGTACTGGGACAAGATTTCTGCTTCAAAATGCGTTGAGTACCAAATTTGACGAGTTTTGAAGCAGTCAAGTACTAAGGTATGACTGTACTGTTCCAAATCACAGTAAGTCTTATGTGAACTATAATACAGTCACATAGCATACTTTCACATGCTGGGCATGATTTTTATACTACATGCTAAAGAATTTAGCCTCATGCATCTTTAGATGGAGCAAAAAAAAAAAAAATGTTCTGAATGGGATGCTTTAAATTTTCTAAAAGGAAAATAAGATGGACTCCATTTATAGCTTTTGCAGAAATGTATAGCTTTTGCAGAAAACTGTCCAAATGATCCATTGCCATTTTCATACAGTTAAGATAATTACAGATTTTATGGGTCTCAAAAATAATTTTTAAATAGAACATATAATTGAATGAGGCATTTTTACTACAGACTTACTTTTCTGTCTGCTTATGCCGCTGTTCTTGTTGGGATGCCAGCCTTTTCATGTATTCAATCTGTGTTTTCAAATCCTGAATTTCCAATTTCAAGTGACAACACTTCAGTTCTCTATGTAGTTCCTTGAAAAAAAAAATTAAAATTGAAATCAGAACTATACACCATAAACTGAAAAGTATCAGAATATAACTTTTATAATAACCATGCAAGCTATTTATTTCAAAAGTGGGCACGACTCTAGGGTTGTCCACAGAGCGTGATCAAAAGTCCAGAAAGCAGCCGAGACCTTGTGGTCAAAGCTCTGTGACACGTAAAAACAAGCAGAGCATCAATCACACGGTTTTGGCTGACATCTGAAGTTTTTTGACCATACTTTAGGGGACATCCCTACTTGATTCAGAACCTTATTATATAATAAGGAAAGTTGGGCAATGTTATACAATTCTAGAACATCTTAATTTAAGAGAAATCAGGCAAACCTGATAGGAAGCCAAAGCCAGGGAATATCTTGATATTTTTTGGGGGTGGGTGGGTGGGTGGAGACAGTTCACATCATTTCCAGCCAAATTGATCAATAGCAAAGAAACAATGGTGGCTATTGGTTGCCTAAATTTGGTTAAAGCTAAGAACCTTCCTGACAGTTAGAACAATTAAACAGTGGAACAACTTGCCTCCAGAAGCGGTGAATGCTCCAACACTGGAAGTTTTTAAGAAGAGACTGGACAGCCATTTGTCTGAAATGGTATAGGATTGAGCAGGGGGTTGGACTAGATGACTTCCAAGGTCCCTTCCAACTTTTTTTTATTATTATTATTATTATTATTATTATTATTATTATTATTATTATTATTATTATTATTATTATTATTATTATATTATTATTATCCATGAGGACAATTGAATTAATGTGTTTCAAGATAAAAATGCAAAAAAAGGAGTCCTCACTCGGGACAAAGCCCATCTTAAGTCTTGGATTATTGTCAAGAAAATGAATATAAACTGATGACAAATCAGGGAAGCCCAAGAGAGTAGGCCAAAATGGTAACACTGCCCATGTGCTGATGCCTAGAAACCATCCAGACAAAGGCAAGAGGACCTACTGGCTCTGATGGTAGAAAATTATGAAAAAAAAAATTGGAGAACGCCCTTTGGCATGAGGTCTTTTTTTGTTAAAATAAACATTATTACCACATGAATGAAAGCAAATATACACGGCCCAGGATAATGTTGCAGGATCCAATCTGGGTCAGTCACCAAAACCAGAGGTTTAGTCTTCAGAGCTTTCAGACTTGTGCTGGAGCCCATCCTCAGGGAACTTCTCTCTACATTCTGGCAGAGAGAAGTTCCCTGAGGATGGGCTCCAGCACGAATCTAAAAGCTCTGAAGACTAAACCTCTGGTCCCGGTGACCGACCCAGATTGGATCCTGCATTATTATCATAAATTGATTTATAAGCCATCTAATTGTGAGGCATATCAAAATGGCATATATTAAAAAAAAAAAAATACATCATAAGAACCATAAAAAGAAACCCATCAAAAACCAAAAGAGCAGGAAACATATCAGGGACATATAGAAAGAAGCTGTTCCTGAGGGCAGGACAATCATGCATACGGTAAGACTATACATTAGAATTTCTAGCATTTTAAAAAAATCATAGCTATTGTGATTTCTATTTATTAGCATGTTTCTAGATGCTGAAAACTGTTGATCAGTTTTGTCATTAACAAAATGCATAACCTTCATTAAAGACTATTATATGGGAAATACTGTTTTAAGAATGGAACCTGCTTCTTTTTTTTCCTTAAATTTTATACTTGGCTTTCCTTCCGAATGTATGTATCTTTTACCTTTCCATGAGGAGCAAATGACAGCAGTTTATCATAAGAGTCCACTCTATGCCTGGTTTGCATGATACATGAAGCCAATTGAGAACCACTCAAGGAGAGAAGCTGTCCCATGCTTTTGCTTCTTTCCTTTATTTGGTTAATGAATAACATTCCCAAGTTCCCATTAAGACCTTCTGCTAAAGTAGGCACAAATAGGCAAACCTATGACTTGTGGGCCACATCTGGCTTCTAATTGTAATAAGTTAACTAACCTTGAAGAACAGGAAGAACTGCAACCAAGACTTGATTTTCCCTAGTTCTCACAAAGATTAATCTTAAAATAAAAACAGAATTAGCATTCATGACATCGGTTTCCTAAAACTGGTCTACCTTGGAGGACTGACATCAGTCTTGCAAATCTCAATGTGTCCCCTCCCTCACTTCCGTTATCTCTGTGAAAACTAGGGAGAGACAAGTCTGAGATGCTTTTTCAGATTACATTTCTGCCTCGGACACAAATTTCTTTTATCTTACTGTTTCCTTAACTGCAGCTTTCCCCTTGTTCTTCAAGGTTATTCCTACTGCCCAATACACTAACCTGCAGTCTGCCAAACCACTTCCATGCTAAAATTCACCAGGAAAGGCCCCTTTTTCCCACTATATGAGTTAGTACCTTTGGGCAAGGGTGGGAGAGGCAAATTAAAGAAGCAAACAGAAACCTTTAGTTTTTGCAAGGTTTATTATTGCTATTTTCACCTTTGTATTCCAAACTACTAAGCCCTAAAAGTAAGAATATTTCATTCCCAAAGGGCAGTCATCATTAAAGTGGCTACATTTTGTTTTAGTGCAAATCAGCTCCCAGTCAACTGTTATTCAATGAAGTTCAAAACTATCCTAATGAAAACCTGTGTAAGTAGCTAAACAAAACAGTATTGAATGTTCATAATATAGACCAGTGATGGCGAACCTTTTAGAGACCGAGTGCCCAAAAACTGCCACCCGCCCCTGCTCCGCCTCCCGTCCTGCCTGCTCCGCCCCTGCCCGCCCACCCGCAGGGCCACGCACCGCCTCCATGGCCCGCCGCAGATCTCCCAGGCAGCCCTGCAGCGCCATGGTAGCCACGCCCTCCGCCCACACCCCGCAGCATCATCTGCACGCTATGGGGCGCGAGGGCAGAGTCTTGTCCCTGCTGCCTGGCTATGTCCTTGGCTGCGCTGCTCTGTGCAGGCCGCGCCCGGGGGCGACTCTCCTCCAGGAGGGCTGATGGTGAGGAGGGGGCTGCGGGAGGAGGCAGGGCTGGGGCGACAGCACGCGTGCCCACAGAGGGGGCTCCGAGTGCCGCCTCTGGCACGCGTGCCATAGGTTCGCCACCACTGATATAGACAATACAGCATTTTACTGAATGTTTATAATATAGATAATATAGCATCACAAGCACACCCACAAACGCCTGTATCTGCAAAAGCGTAAGTCATAGTTAGCTAAAACAGCTACTGTTTTGAATAACTGGTGAAATATTCAATGCCATATTGAAAGCCAGATTCCAGTAATTTTGACTCAGAAGGTCTTGCCTTCTTATTTTCAATAATTTACCTTCCTCCCAGTTTGTTTTCTGCCAGATTTATTTTCAAAATCAAACTCTTGAATTATAGACCAGTAAATAACAAACCCCATTTTATCTTCAATTAAGCAATACATTCCAGTGTGCTGCACCCACCCCAACAAGTTTGCACATTTTGTTATTTCTAAACAGACAGTTAGAAGTCAGCTGCATAGGAAACTCTTGGAACTCATGAAAAAGAGTTATTGGCATGTAGAGAAGAACACAGAGAGAATTCCTACATTCAAAGTGCATCGTGAACCCAGGAGTTCTTTATACTGATAGTTATTTCAAGAGGAAACACTCAGATTCTATCTATTCAGATGTTACAAAAATGGATAAGCTCAATAAAATGAATCAAAGTGGTGTAGCTTTGCCTGCTGGTATTGTATATATGATATAGGCACAGATGGAAGGTTTGGTCAAACATGATAAATAAAAGGTCTCAATGGCTAAACATTGGTTAATGTTAATACATTAATTTGACTCCATTGGAAGCTTGTTCCTTTATTTCAAATACAATAATGCTCATAATCTACATACAAGAATGCCTTATCCAAAACACCAGCATTACTTCAATTTGCTTATCAATGGGATTTGTTCCAATGCTCTGACTTTTCTGGTCTCTAATTAATGATTCATATATTTTTTTAACTTAAAAAAAAAACCCACTAAAATCACTCAGAATCAAAAGATTATACAGTTGGAAGATGTCATCATATCCTATCTCCTGCCCTTTGCAGGATGTCATTAGAGAATTACTATTGAAACCCATATGTATCATAAGCACAAGGTTACTCTGTAGCATAACCAAAATGTGTCATCATATTCTGACAGTAAAGTTGTCTCTATAACTCGGCATTGCAATAATTTTCAGGATAAGTAAATACAGCTGTGATTAGAGTCAGTCGTGGAAACTTATGATTGTTTATAGCGAATTGTTTACATCCAATTTATGAGTGGAAAAATGCTTGCTTTCTATGGCTATACAAGAGGTTGATTTTTCTCCCCTTGAAAAATATACACAGTGCAGGATAAAGATCAGCTAAGATTGGTTAATATTACAACCACCTGCTCTTAATATTGTTAATAGTTATTTTATACTGTTATTTCTGATGGATACAGGAATGTTGTTTATAATTGGTGATGCTGATGGTGTTGGTGTTTCAGAGTTATTATGCATGTTTGATTATTATATACTTAAATAAGCCACTATATATGGAGTTGGAACCGTATAAATTCTATAAATAACTTACTGCTCAGAAACAAACAATCAAAAGAATGAAGCAGCTTACTGGAGGAATATGACCATCTTGACCCAGGAGGCGCATTTCATTCTCCAACCTATGCAACCAATTTGTGTTGTCCTCAAAACCTTTGGCTTCCTCTTCTTTTTTCTTTTCTAGATGCCCACGGCGACTTTTAAGCAAAGCAAGCCGGTGATCAAGTTTGCCAGTTGCCTATAATGTAAGAAGTTTAACTGGTTACTGCTGCAAACAAACAGGGCACACATTCTTCTGCCAGATTACCCTAACCCTAACCCTTATGATTCATTATCTAAAATCTAAGACAAGAAGCACTACTAATAGCTTTTGGAACAGAAAAAGGAAAGCAGATTCCAGTGGTGCTAGTGATGCTTCTCACAGGATAAATTTTGAGAATTTAAGCTCACTGATCAGTAAGACAGAAAACTAAGATCAGAATCTCATCACTTTTGATTTTACGTGGACTGGCAAGAAAGATAACCCAAGCAGATTCGATGTTGAATGCAAGCAAGCATTGGGTAACAGTAGCCAGATATATTGCATAATTAAGCAAGATATCTGAAAAGCAAAGATTCCAATTTGAAAGTTAAAAGTCCAGAGTACTTCAAAAGAAAATGTCGATGTCCACAAAAAGAAAATAATATTTTATAGATTCTGTGTAACAACAGAACTGCCCAAACACTGATTTGTTTAGTTTAAAGCTTCAACCTCCCAAATAATTGTAAAATCCAAGGGTGTTTTTTTTCTAATGTTTTGAAACATTAAAGTTGCATTTATTTTAAACAGTTTCCTTTTCATTTTATTGCTAATTTTCTATCATTACTGCTTATCTGTTTGATTGGGGGGGGGTGTTGGAAAATCTTTAACAGGTTCCCCAAACTGAAAAACAAAATTGAAAAAAATTGATAGTTTGTGTTATGAGGGAAGGGAAAGGAAGGCAAGCTAATATATCCCCGAAACACTTTTTGCACAAGCTATCTGTATGGATGTTTATCTGAATGACCTCATATATCTAATAAATAAAAAATAAAAAAGTTATAAGAAAGAAAAATGTTATGTGAGTACAGCAAGCAGAGCCCCTGACACAGAACCAGAACCACATGCTTTAGAGTGGGGTATTTTTGGGAGTTTTTTTTTTAGAGGTGGGTGCCTTTGAGTCAGTGTTGACTCCTGGCAACTGCCTGGACAACATCCTGCAGTTTTCCTGGCAAGAATGTTTTTGAACTGACTTCCCATTGCCTGCTTCCTAAGGTTGAAAGAGTGCAACAGGTCCAAGGTCACCTAGTCAGCTTTGTGCCTAAGGTGAACTAGAACTCACAGTATCCCAGTTTCCAGCCTGATGCCTTAACCACTACACCAAACTGACTCTCCATGTAGTAGCACTTCAAAAACACAAAAAGATAGCAGTATCTGTTGTAAAAAATTCTTACCTTTTCCAATCTCTCTGGTGAGCAGGAACATACTATTTCAACTTGTTCGTGGCAATGTTTCTGATAATGTGTTTTAAGGACATTTTCTTTTAGTTGTAACTCAAGCTTGAGGACCTCTTTCCTGATTTCCTCTCGATTTGCAAACACACACTTCAAAATTTCTTTCAACCTGTCCCAAACATTTATAAAAATGAAGCCAGTTACAGAAATAGCACATATTTGGGGAAACAAAGAAATTGTATTAAAGCTTCTGCTTTAAAGTTTCTAAAAAACGTCTAGGTTAAAACATCATTGGCTAATTCTAATATCATTGTGATATATACTAAAATCTCCAGGTTTCAGGGAGAAACTTGTTTCCTCAGGAGGCATGCAGTGGAGATCAAGTATTAATTACCACGTTTGACATCTGTACAGGGCTAACAAGGCATTTCTTTCATAACCTTTCTAGCTTAATATTAAGAACCTATTGTCAGCTGTTGAGATTTTTTTCAAACACCGCCTCACCCAGCCTATGCAGATAATTCAATCTTTTTAAGGTGGGAATTATGGAAGGTATGAAATTGCAGATGAAAATCCTAAAGCAATGATGTTTTTGAGGATTATAGTATTAAAACATTCTCTTCGGGGCCTGTTAATAGGACTAAAGGTGAACGGGCTATATAGTAACACCATTATCACACTTTTCCTTCTAGGACTTCCCTTCTTGAAGGTGAAAAAAAAAGGATTATATTTGTACAATTTTAGAAAAAGAAAGAGCAATCTAATTTTCTACTCTAGTGTACTCTAAAATTGTTCCCGCAGCAATCCTGCTGGCTGCAACTAATGGAAGTCTCTTCTTTTATTGACGAGTGGAAGTATCTCCTCATTGCATATAACGAAATATATTTGACCAGGTCATGTAGGGTGTAATGGAAAAAATAATAATTTACATAATGTACCTCCAGGCTTGCCAGCCTGCTCTCTCATCATTCCTCATTTGGGGACTTTCCAAAATTAAAGTTTCTGACGTTGGTAAACTCCAGCTTTAAAGGTTGGGAGGGAATCTAAAGAGGTAATCTAAGCTTGAATTTTCCTTTCTGAGGCAGAAATCGAACGAGTGCAATGATGCTTGGAATATTGTCCCAGGGTCATAATACTGCCTTAAAGATAAACCATGGAGTTAAAGATGAGACTACTGGGCAATACTATTTGTAAGAAAGTAGAGTAGTGGGTCTAAAAGTTCTAAGAACTCACAGCCTCTATTGATGGGGAAAACCCCAAACATTTAAGAACTTTGATTTATTATGTTTTAACAGTTCTGCCTTTGTTAACTGTTTTTAACAGAGAGGTTAAAGACCCTTTAATTGGAGTATTAAAATACTTGTTACCATGGGAAGGTTTTATGGTAAAAACTGAGATGTTTCACACATAGTAATTAGTTCCTATGATCCTCCCTTTGGGATTATTTCTATATATGGAGTTACCACAGCTCTAGTTAAAACATCTCAGATATATAACAAAATAAAATTACTTAAATGTGTTTATCATCCAGTTGCCTCATTATATACAGTTTTACCTCATAATTTTCCAGTGTATTTTTATCCTTTTTAAAGAAGTCTTTGATTATTTTAATTATTTTAATAGTAAAATCACCTATGCACAATCTCTATTATGGCATTTTAAAAACTCCCAGTTTGAAGTAACTTTAAAAAAAAAAAAAAATAGCCACACAATGTTGTTTTTATGCCTGGCTAAAAGCATTTTGAATTCTAACTGACAAAAAAAAATCTGAAGAAGTTACACAATTGCATTTTTAATCCTTCAAAATGCCTGGCCCTGAATTTTGTAGCTTATTTTCTTTGTGCATTTCTGCTATTTTTTTCCATTAGATTTCTAAAAATTCAAAGGACCATCTTTTAAAAACACAGCTATGTTTTTCCTTAAAACAGGCTCTAGCAATTAAAGCATATCAAATACTGAAACATAATTGATACACAAGCAAAAGAAAAAAATACTAGTGTATTAATCAAATAAACCATTAAAATCATTTTCTCCAGAATTAAGTGCAATAGCCTTCTTATAAAGAAAGGTTTTAACAATGTGATCAAAAATTGGTAAAAAGGAAAAAAATAAAAAATCCTTAAAAGGGAGTCTTAAACCCTAAGGATAAAAAAGGCAACAAGTGTGAAAGATCTATAGAAGATAGTGCCTCATCTACTCCCAGTGGTAAACAACTTTAAAAATATGGCTTTGAATTAATCCTGGAAATAAATCAGAAACCAGTGTAAACTGTTTAAATAACGAGTCATATTGGTTCAAACCACTTAAATTGCCAAACAGGGGCCTGTTAGTTTCTGGGACAGAGATTCAATCTGTACCACCACGTAATGAACTTTATATTATTAAGGCAATCAAGAAAAACAGTGGTAATGATTGTAATTTGCACAATATGCTAAACCCATGATAGCCAATTACACTGTAGCTACTTTATGTGGTGTGAATCTAGAATTTATGATTAGTTTATCATATTTATTGAGTAGCAGCTTGGTATCCCTTCCCTTGCAAGCTTGGGAAATGAATCCTTGGGTAAAGATGAGATCACCAAATAGTACTACAGGAATATGGGTTAACATAAGAATATAAACAGTGACCTGATGAATTGGACACCTGTCCAAGCTAATCCAGCAGTCTGTTCTCACATGAGCCAACCAACTAGGAGCCCCGTAGGCTCCTAGTATATGGCCTTTGGAGACAGTCACACGCCCATCAAGGCTAATAGCCATTGATCCCCATGACTTCCATGAATTGATCCCACCCATTTTTGAAGCCAGCCAAATCATATTCTGGTACAGGATGAGTCTTCTATTGTACAGAATAGCCAGGCACATTACAGCACTGTTTAAGAACAAAGATTGACAACAAAAGATGCATTTATATGCTTCATTATCCTTGGAAAACATTTAAGCATGATTTGTGCTGTACATATAAAAGGAAATAACCATAAATACTACCTTGATATTTCAACCTGCTGTTGATTTGTACATATTGCTGTATCTTGATTACTGGGAACCGATACTTTCCCCATTTCATACACTTTCAATTTCTCTTTCAGCATTAAAATCTGAAAAAGTAAGTAGTTTAATAAAAATGGAGGAACTTGGCGCACATATATATTTTTATATATATATAAAAATATAACTTTATATTTGTAAAACAATTTTTAAAGCTTTCATTTCTATATTTCTGATGCCTGATTTTCTTCAATGTGGGTGTATAATAGTTATTTTAATGCATAATAATTAGCATCAATACTTACTTCTTTATTCCTACATTTTTTTAATACTAATAATTAACAACCGTAGCAGCAGGCATACCTCTTTCTTTTGTTGTTCACAGATCTTAACATATTGACTTATATGGCTATCCAGGCTTACAACATTGCTCTTTATCTGTGGAGGGATGGATTAAAAAAGTTAGTATCATCTTCTTCTTCTTCATTAATTGTGATATTATTGATACATTCTCCTTTGCTATCAATGCTTCTTAAAAGTTATTACCTAGACATCACACACAAGGAATTCTTGGTAAACTTATCTTAAACCAGCCAACCCTTAGAAACAAAGTAAAAAAAAAAAAATACATGTGGCCAAATCCAATTACCCACGGGACTGAAGAAATTCTTTGGAAAGGCAGAGGATTGCATTGAATGGGTGGGGGGAGAAGGAATCAAATGGAATCTTGAAAGTCAAGGAACTATTTTAATATTATGGTAGAAGGAAAGAATGGACAACAAGAAAAAAGAGGAAGGGAAGAAAAACTATTAAAAGTAGCTTTTCTAGAGACTCATTGGACAAATTGTTATGAGGAGTGGACTCTTCCGGTTAAGAAGCCCCCCCTCTCCCAATTTTTCCCTGATCACCAGGGCTATTTAACTAATTTAATTAGACATTATTATTTTACTAGGTTTGAGTCTTCTCAAATCTGTAAGTCCTTTGGGAATGGAGTGGCATATAAGCTCTAGCAAATAAACGTTACAGGTTGACCGCTGTGCTATTTTAAAGTAAGAAGCAAAAAAAGATATACTTATCTGTGTACTTTAAAATGTTAATAATTTGCTATTATTAATGAGGAATTTTGAAACAGTATTTACTTACTGAGGATTTGATGTCTTTGGCTCGGTTGGCATATTTAAGAGTGTTATATGTGTCATCAAAGAACAAAGAGGAAGGACTAATAGCAGCTATAATGATAGTGCGACAATTTCCTCCAAGAGAGTCTTTCAGTAAACGAGTAAGCTTACTATTCCGATAGGGAATATGCTGATTCTTTCTCTGGGAAAAACCAAACCAACACAAGACATGAGGTGTTTAATAGCTTGCTAAGATTACTATAGCTTCAGACTAGGACCTGCACCAAACAGCTGTTCCACATTGCACATTTTGCAGTAGGTGATAAAATCTTGAAAATTTTTGCTTGTTTACAACACCTGGGGCTGATCCTCAACCTTCTGTACTAGATTTTTTTCCTTCTAATTAAATCAGAAGTTAGCAAGTTATATTCCTAAATTCTTAAAATGAAAATGTTAGGATGGAACTAATAAGTCCCTCTACTCTTCCAGCAGTCTTCTTCTTTCTATAGTACGGGTGTCAAAATTGCCGCATCACATGACGTGTCGTATTGTGACTTTTTTTGCATTGCTGGAGCTGGGGTGGGCGCAGCCTCTGCATGGTGCAACCGGCCCGCAGGCTGGCAGTTTGACACCCCTGTTCTATAGTATAAGTCAACAACAGCAACTTCTCTATTTCTTTCCCTATTGTTAATTATAATGGAAAATTATAGCAGCAATCTGTAATGAGTGGAGGACCACAATGGGTCTGCAACATCATTGTAAACAACTGCTGGACACACCAGCCACAAAGCCATAATTCCAGTTTTCACAGTAGTCCTGATATATTTCCAGATAGATCTGAAGATGTGATGAATGGTCAACACCCTTTAGCTGTGACATCACTAAACTGCTAGTTGTCTGATTGCAGGGCAACTGAATGCAGTGGGGAGATGTGGTTTACACATAAACACTTCCATGTGAACATCAACCTGGCACTATCAGTATTCATTGGGAATCACCCAAAGTTCGTTGAAAGATGAGTGACTGTATCAATTTTTAAAACAAACAAATTCTAGTTTCCATGGAAATCTGTGTGGAAACAAATGCCCTGTACTGCAGATAACTAAACTGCACTTCAATAAAGTCACATCAGTGATTCCATCACATGATGTGAGGTGCCCAAAGCTTCTTCAAATACAGTTATTAAACTGTCTAGAATAGTTCATAGTGAAATTATTTATTTAAATCATGAAATACATTAGATTTTTCTATTATAATTGTGTATTTTATTAATAATTTTGACTAATTCAAGGATTTTATTCTACTGTTGGCAATTTTTTTATCTCCCTAATTGTTAATAGTTCTACTGCCTCAACTTTGTAAATTCATTCTGCATATAAAAAGAACAGTCATATAAATTAAACAGCACTAAAATATGTGTTGTGAATCTGTCACCAGATTCATTAAACTAGTTTCTAATGACATATTTTTGGGATTAAACATTAAATTTATAATTTTCTGCCTTTGTCTCCACAAAATTTAGTTTTTTTGTTGTAACGTAGATAATTAACTGGTTTCAGTCACTCCTTCAACATGAACAACTGTATTTCCCATAAAGTATCTTAAAGATTGTCAAATGACAATACATTATCTGGCAATAATTCTTTAAATTAACGCAAACTATATCTGACAGCCTGCAGTATACTAGCTTTTATTCTTGGTCATAATTTCGAACTACAACATTTTTTCTCTGAATTGCTTAAATAGCGTGCTTTCATTAATAAACATTTTTATTATTAACAAACATTTTAGACATATGGTACTCCAGCTGTGTTGGACCACATCTCCCACCAGCAAGGCCTGGATGTTGGAAACTGAAATCATGGATGTCCAGCTGGTCAGGGGAAAAAAAAGGATACTTAGTGCCCAGAGGCAGAGAACTAAATCTTGGTGTACAACCTAAACCAGATCCCTTTCCAACAACCTGGGCAGCATGCCAACTAGAACTGCAAGACATAAATTTTAGAGAGTGACAGTGCCATCGTGTGGAAGCCCAGCAAGATCAATAGTCCTGAAATGCAGGGCTATATGGTCCAACTTCTCCAAAGTAATGGGCGCAGGTCAAGCTTAGAGAGACTTGGCCTTCCAAAGTGTGTGTGTGTGTGTGTGTGTGTGTATAAAATGTTCTGATCAAATTACTGGAAATCATGTACCTACCTACCTACCTGTCTTGCCATTCCGTGGTTTCACATCCAGACTTATTTGATTAACTTGGACTCTGATTTCTAGTACCTTGTGTCTCCTGACCAATTTGACCTGACTCGATAAAATTTGCTACATACAACCCTTGGTTTACTTTTCTGTAGACTTCTTTCTGGAGGCCTGTTTATGGTGGTGTTAAGATCTGCCTGACTACGGCTCCTAATAATTCATCTGAAAAGTTGACTTAAAACCTCTTATTCTAATTCCCCCCTCCAGACTTGGTTAGACATGTTCTTAATTAGCTGTGGCTTAGTACAGTATTTACATCATTTTAGATCTCCATAGGCTGCTCTGATCACTTTTATTTTATTTTATAAAGAATTTCATCTTTAAAAAAAAACCACATTATTATAATGCTGCCTATTACTTTATTTTGTATCTTTGTATTTTTCTCAACAAAGGGAATGCACAGCCAATTTAAAAGCAACTGTGTGCGCCTGGGAAAAGAAGGGGTGGCTTTAACAGTTGAAAAAGATGCATTTCCCGCCCCTTTCCTGCTTCTTCCAAAACATTGCTTGCAAAGGATATACCCAGTTTTGCCTTACCTCAGAAATGTGAATTATCAGTAATAGAAAAATGAGCATTATAAATAAAATTGCAACAAGATTCACTGTGAGAGAGGCAATGTGAGTGAACCTCTGTATGCTAGATTATGCTGCTCGGGGTGTCCTGTGTCCGCATATCATCGCATAAAGAAAACCTCTGGCCCAGATTCCCGATGCAAGCATACAATCAACCTTCCTTCTCTTGCAAATATGTGACAACCAGGATATATGTCTTGTAAAAATTGGGAGTGGTTTGGAGCTAATTTGGGGAGTTCCTTCCAGGACACAGGATAATTTCTTTTTAGCTGTCATCCTATGTCAGTTATTTTTCAGTTCAGCCTTCTCAACTAAATAAATAAATAAATAAATGGAGCATATTTCCAGATACAAAAATGATAAGATATGTCCTTAGTTCTCTCTTTGAATAGGCATAAGGAAACCCCGCTGTGGACAGTAGGACTCATGCCTAGACACTCTCAAATATGAAGCATGCAAACAACTACAGCCCAAATGAATGAAGACACATAAGGTTGTGCAGCTCATCACATCACTGACCGATGTGAAATCTAATAGAAACATTACTGGAGATTGGAAGGAAGTTATTACTGACCTTTGAGTCTGCAAGGGCATTAATAACATTGCCAAGAGCAAGCAGTGACCGATTTATATTTGCTCCTTCTCTAAAACGAGCTCCTTTGGCATTTGTGGCACTGGCACGTTCGGATCCTGCCAGGTCAATGAGACACATTTTGGCAATACGGACATTTTGACTGATACTTGCAGTTTTATCTTGTTGTCTTAAATAAATCTAATTAAAAAAAAAAAAAAAGCAGAAGAAAAAAGCAACTTAGCAAGGCTCCAAATATAGTCCTCAACTTACAACAGTTCATTTAGTGACCAAAGTTACAACAGCAGCGAAAAAAGTGATTTATGACTGTTTTTCACACTTATGATTGTTGCAGCATCCCCAGGGTCACGTGATAAAAATTCAGATGACTCATATTTATGTTCTGGGGTCATATAATTTACCGTTGGCGATCTTCTGACAAGCAAAATCAATGAGGAATCCAGGTTCACTTAACAACCATGTTGGTAACTTAACTGAAGTGATTCACTTAACAACTATGACAAGAAAGATTGCAAAACGGGGCAAAACTCAGTTAACAAATCTCTCACTTATCAACAAGAAATTTTGGGCTCTATTGTGGTTGTACGTAGAGGACTACCTGTAACAACATCCCCAAATATATGCACCAATTTAGAGGGCAGCAGTTACTGATTACTACACACACACTTAAGTTTTTCTTGATCCGAGAGTTGGGGGTGAGGGTTGTATAATCATTCAATGATTGAGAGATTTAAGTTTTTAAAAGAATTAAAATTTATGTTAGATGATATTCCTGAGATTAAATCACTTTTTGGAAAATGAACTTTATTAAATTTCCTTGCATTTTGTCTCATGTGCCACTCCTGACTACCCAATACAATTAAATGCAGCATACTGTACTATAAAATCACGAGTTAAAGTTGGACAGCACATTTGGAAAGCTTGCTTTTTATTGTGACATTTTCTTGGAAAGCTTTTTGGCTCCAACCCTATGGACTAGGATTCCCAAGCAATGAGACCGACTGAAATCAATGGGAATTTTACAGGAATAAACATGTACAGGTTCCAGCTGCTTTTAACTCAAACCACATTTATTAAAAGTAATGAACAGGGGAAAAATCAGTTTGCAAAATCATGTTACTCTAATGTCAGTACATGAGACATTTATTCTCACAAGCAGCTCCAACACTTCAACAGACCAGAGAGTTCTTCTCTTGAAGGCTATTTAGCACAAAGGATTTAAAGCAGGCACTGTATGTCTGCAAGCTGGAACTCTCTTCCCAATAACAAAGCTATTATGAATGGCATACCATAATCTGAGAGTTCTTTCTATCTTTTACACAAAGCATCAAAGGTTATCTCAGATCGTCAGACACCTTATCTACCGTTTCATCTTACCTGAAAGACAGCATGGGACCGAGATGAGGAGGCATTCACATCAGTAGGATGTTGTGTTCTGTTTTTGTTTCCATAATCCAACATTTGCATGATCTCATCTGCAGATTTGGGCTACCAAGGATTGAGGAAAAGACACAGTGAAATTAGTAAATCTTTACATGATTTTAATCACAGAGTTTTATTATCACAAGATCCAGCAATAATTTAAACTTAATCTCCAGTTGCCATCTTATCTCAAGGGATGAATAGTACAAATGAAGTAAGATGATATTTCTTATCAAACCAGCTTCTCTTAGTGCACACAAGCATCAATATCTGCCCAAAGCTTATGTACAAAAATAATTTGCATAATATTCAGAGGGAACAGACAGGAAAAACACACCATAATTTCCTATAGTATCACACTTTTTCTGACTTTTGGCTATCACAGATTAATACAGCTCTATTCCTGTAATGTCTGTTTAAAACCAGTAACTCATTCTGACTAGGTAGGTGGTTACATCAGATCAATGGTTGCCTATAGTTCATCTTAAAGCAGATGAATAACAAGAACATTCAGAGTTCCAGAATTAAACATTTACAGGGGATAAAAACATACACAATAATTCATAAAAAATAATTACGTCAATTCACAGCAAGGATAACAGCAAAAGGTAAGTTTCTCATTCCACTGTCTCAAATTTACAGTATTGATTTAGTGTTCTATTTTCAGAAGAATCTATCATACCCACTCCCTAAAAAGCAGAAGCAAAATTTGACACGATCAGTATGCATTCACTAGCAGAGGCCAAGGAAGAAAAGTCTAACTCGTTTCATTGGAGAAAAGATGTTTTGGAATAAACCTGACCGTCTCATTTCGGTTGAAACAATATCACCTATGCCAGCAGCCCCCAACCTTTTGGGCACAAGGGACCAGTTCCATCTAGAGAGGTTTTTTCTGGACCAGAGGGGGTGCGGTTTTGCACCCTGCCTGCATCCCGCAGATAGGGCTTCACTTGTTTGTGCGGCCCAGTTGCTGGCATGTCATGGACCGGTGTTGGTCTATGGACCGGGGGTTGGGGACCCCTGACCTATGCAACTGAGTCTTCAGTCTAGTTTACAACTTTCTCCCAAAAAATATTTTCTTCAAAAAATCTGCCCATCTTAGCTCTGTTATACAAATTCATGTTGTTTTCTGTTCCACAGAAAAAATCTGCCACTAGAAGACCAACTTTCTGAAGAAGATCCTTTTTGCAACATACTGCACCATTTTTTATTCCTGAACTATTTTCAGGTATCTTTTTTGTCTCCTCAGACCTACACACAAAATGACCACCAAATTTATTGTCAATACTGTAATTTTTTTAGGGGTGGGGGAGGTCCTTTCTCAGCTTGATTTCTAACAGCTACATGGACAGGTCTTTGCAGTTTTCTTGGTAACATTTTTGGAAGTGGTTTGTTATTGCCTCCTTCCTAGGACTGAGAAAAAATGACTGGCTTAATGGACACTTAACTGGTTTATGCCTAAATAAGGCTAGAACTCAGTCTCCCCGTTTCTACCCTGGTGCCCTAACTGCTACACCAAATAGGCTGACTCTGGAATAGGAATTTCAGCATGTTTTGGAAACTACTCATGAAGGAGTAAAGATTCAGAATAAGCGACAGTGTACATAAAACAGAAATAAACAACACTGTATACAAAAGCTTTGGAGGCACATGGAAGTGGGTAGCAATATCTTGAAGGGACTTTGATGGATTGACCAAAGTCACCACACCACCAAAACCTGGTTTCTCCAATCCTAACAGAAATTGGCAGCTATAATTGTCAGGTTTCTGAAAAGTCCAGCAACTGAAGTATGGGCGGTTTTTTTTGGGTGAAGGAATAAAAGTTCCCAAACAAGCTGAAACATATTTAATTGGGTGGATAGAAATGTGTAAATGTTTGGAATTGGACATGTCTTTGAATCTAGGCACTTTCCAAATCTCCCCTACATTGTATGAAGGCAAAAATAGCTTATTTTTACACTATTCCTATAAATCCCACACCTATAATGGCCTCTCCTATAGGTCAAAGAACGATAGGAACCATGTTGGGGAAAGAAAAAGAAAAAGTAGAATTGGCGATGAACCCACAGAGTATACAGACAATGTTACAAATGATGCAGGAAACAATGACGAAAACCCAAGAGGCAATAGCAAATAATCATGAAGAAACAAAAACCCACCACAAAGAAATCAAAAATGAAATTAAAAACATGAATGACAAGATAGAGAGTATACAACAAACAATGATGAAGAACGAACAAAGAATTCAAAAAGTTGAAACAAAAATAGATCAAGTTGATGGCAAAATAGAAAAGATGGATCAGATATCCAAACAAGCAAACAGAGAGCTGACCCAATCTATTACCTTCTTGGAATTGGAAAAAGCTGCGTTCTTCCTAAGATTTCAAAATATCGTAGAGGAAAAAGAAGAAGATTTGGGAGAGAAGATGGCGGAGATATTGGCCGAGATATTAGGAAAGGACAAACAGGACGCAAGAAGAGACATAGATGAAATTTATCGAGTATATACAAATTATGCACGTAGGCACAGATTGGCGAGAGAGGTACATATAAGGTTGACTAGAAGATCAATAAGGGATGAAATATATAAAAAAACAAGAGACAAACAGATAGTATATAAGGGTAAAGAAATAATTGTATTAAAGCAAATACCACGTAGAATACGAAATCAGAGACGAGAATACCAATTTCTAACAACCCAATTAACTAAATACAAAGTTATGTTCGATGGTTAGTACCTGAAGGCATATTTGTAACATGGCAAGAAAAAAAATATAAGATAGACACACTCGAGAAAGCGCAGGATTTTTATGAATGTCACTTTGCGCAGGGAGAAGAACAAGAAAGTAGGGAAGAGCCAGAGAGTAAAAGTCAGGAGGAAGACCTAATAGAAGAATTTGAACGAGAAAGAGAAAAGCAAAAGAAACAAGAAAGAGAAAGGTTAGAAAGAGAAGGAGCAAAAGGAAGGGTAATAGAGACAAGAAGCACAAAAAAACCAGATCAAGTAAAAAACGGGAGAGGCAATTAAGCTCTTTTCTGTAAACATTAATGGTTTAAACATACCAAGAAAAAGAGTACAAACGTTTAATAAATTAAGGAAATTGGATGCAGACGTGATATGTCTACAGGAAGTTCATATAAAAAAGGATTATAGAAAACTACTAGAGAATGTAAAATTAGGAACACTATACACAACACTAGCACAAAACAAGAAAGGAGGAATTGCTGTATATGTTAAAGAAAAAATAAAATCAAAATTAATATATTCGGATGAAGAGGGGAGAATTTTAATGTTGGAAATAGAATTAGGGCAAAAACAAACTTTATTAACGGCAGTATATGCACCAAATAATAACCAACATGAATTTTTTAAAAAGGTACATAAGAAACTAGTGGATCTGGACTATGAAAATATTTGTATGATTGGGGATTTAAATGCAATAGTCGATGTTAAGAAAGACTATAAAAGTAGTAAAAAGAGCAAAAAGAAGAAAAATATATTACCAAAATCATTCTTTAACATGGTAACAGAACTCAACCTTCGGGATATATGGAGAGAGACACACAGATCAGACAAACAATACACATTTTATTCGTATCCGCATCAATCCTGGTCCAGGATCGATATGGCCTGGGTAACAACAGAAATACAGAACGGGATAGAGGAAATTGAAATAGGACTTAATGACTGGGCAGATCACAACCCAATAACAATAAAATGGAAAGGCCAGAAACAGAGAAAAAGATGGTCAATGAATCAAAGACTATGTAAAGACAAACAATATATACAGATGCTAGAAAAGGAACTGACATTATTTTTTCAGGTAAATAAAAAGGAAGAGACATCAACACAAAATTTGTGGGATACCACAAAAGCCTACATTCGAGGATTGACAATTGCATACAACTCTAAGAAAAATAAAGATAGGAGACTTCAACAAGAAAAACTGCAAGAAGAACTTAAAGAAACAGAAAGTGACCTACAGAAGGATCCACAAAACAAAAAGATAAAGGAAAAATGGAATATTATAAAACACAAGATTAATTTGACAACACAAAAAGAAATGGCACAGAAAATTAGGATGGCGAAACAAAATTACTTTGAAAACGCGAATAAAACCGGTCGATGGTTGGCCTATAAATTAAAAAAAGAAAAAGGTAAAAGAGCAATACATCAACTACAAGATGAAAGTGGAACAGTACAATATAGACGGGAAGAGAAAAAGAACATAATACAAAATTTCTTCTCAAAGCTATACTATCAGGAAGATATAGCAGATGATAAAGTTAAACAATATATAGAGGCAGCAAAAATGAGCAAAATCACAGAAGAACAAAAGGAAATGTTGAATAGACCAATAACCGCAATAGAACTAGAAACAGCATTGAAAAAACAAAAAAATAATAAATCACCAGGACCAGATGGAATTCCGGTTGAGTGTTACAAAAATATACAAGAGTCACTACAATGGATAATGCTGGAGATTTGTAATGAGGTGCTGGAGGAGGCGAAGATGCCGCCATCTTGGACTGAAGCAATTATTACTCTCATCCCTAAGGAAGATTCAGACCTGCAACAAATTCAAAACTATAGGCCGATTTCTTTACTGAATACAGATTATAAGACATACGCAACAATAATAGCAGAAAGGATTAAAAAAATCTTGAATAATTACATCCACCCAGATCAAAATGGATTTCTACCAGGACGACAGATAAAAAACAATATGAGGATAATAATGAACACCTTAGAATTTTATGAAGTCCACTCTGAAAGACAAGCTACACTGGTTTTCCTTGATGCCCAGAAGGCATTTGATAATTTGAACTGGAAATTTATTATAACACAACTGAACTACATGGAATTTGGGACAAAATTTGGAAAGATGGTTGAGAAAATATATACTAAACAAACAGCTAGGGTAATTATGAATGACGAAATGACAGAAAAAATTGAGATAACTAAAGGAGTAAGACAAGGGTGCCCACTCTCTCCTCTTCTATTTATTTTATCATTAGAAATACTCTTGACAAAAATCAGAGAGGATCAAGAAATAAAGGGTTTAAAAATTAAGAAGGAAGAATATAAGGTCCAAGCCTTCGCTGATGATTTGGTATTTATTTTGGAAGACCCATTAGAAACCGGCCCTAAATTAATTCAAAAAATAGAAGAATTTGGTGAGGTAGCCGGACTTAAGATTAATAAGAATAAATCCAAATTAATAACCAAAAATCTTACAAAGGCACAGGAAAGTGAATTGGAAGATAAAACAAAAATAAGTGCAACAAAAAAAATAAAATATTTAGGGATTTGGCTTACAGCGAAGTGCTCCTCAATTAAGGAGGATAATTATGATAAAATACTACACCAGATAAAAAAAGATTTAGAAAATTGGGAAAACCTACAAATTTCATTTTTAGGGAGGATTGCAACGATCAAAATGAATATATTGCCAAAAATATTATTCCTGTTCCAAGTAATTCCAATAAAACTAGGGAAAACATTCTTTCAAGAATTAAATAAATTGGTTACTAAATTTATATGGCAAAGGAAAAAACCTAGGATTAAATTAAAACTCTTGCAAGATACGAAAGATAAAGGGGGATTGGCATTACCAGAGTGGGAAATATATTACCAAGCATCAAGCCTAACTTGGCTAAAAGAATGGATGAAATTGGAAAATACTAGAATTTTAACACTTGAAGGACACGACTTGCAAGCGGGGTGGCATGCATTTCTATGGGACGAAAAATATAAAGTACATAGATACTTTCGAAGACATATAGTTAGGGATGCATTGCTACAGACTTGGGAAAAGATAAAACAAAAACATTACACAAGAATTCCAATGTGGCTATCCCCAACAGAAGCTCTGAAACACCCAAACCTACTGGACATAAATAAGATAATTAGATACAAGGAATTGGTAAATGAACAGGGAAATCTGAAAACAAAACAAGAATTGGAACAAGATGTAGGCAGAGAGATTGATTGGTGGACATACACACAAATCCAATCTAAATATACAGAGGACAAAAAATTATACGAAATACAAAAAGAATCGCAAGAATTGGATAAAATTATACATGGAACAGAAATAAAATTAATTAGTAATATATATAAATATCTACTGAGATATAAAATGGAAGATGAGGTTGTCAAAGACACAATGATTAGATGGGCAAAAAATTTCGGATACAACATAGAATTGGCGAAATGGGAAAAAATATGGGAAACAAACATAAAATTGACTATGTCTGCGGCATTCAAGGAAAACCAGTTGAAGATGTTTTACAGATGGCATCTTCCACCAGCAAAGCTTGCTAAGATGTTTCAGAACAACTCACCGACATGTTGGAAATGTAAAAAGGTACATGGAACATATTACCATCTATGGTGGACATGCCCCGTTGCAAAAAAATACTGGACTAAAATAAGAAGTTGGATGGTAGAAATAATAGATCAACCTGTAGATTGGAAACCAGAGATCTTTCTGCTGGGTATCTTAAATAGAAAATACAGTAAAGAAATACGGTACTTAATCTTACATATAACAACGGCAGCAAGAATAGTCTACGCACAGTTCTGGAAAAATGAGAATACACCATCAGAGGAAGAAGTGATAAGGAAAATCTTAGACTGTGCGGAGATGGACAAATTAACAAAAGAGATAAAAGAAAGGGAAGACACAGAGTACTATGTAATATGGAATAAGTGGTATGATTGGTTGGAGACTAGAAACAACAAATGAAAATAAATCCAGAAAGGTCAAGAAAGGGAAAATGTGTGTATAATAATGTATAATAATGTATAGTAATAATATGTATTATTCTTAATATGAAATATAGTACGAATGAAGAAAATGGAAATAAGAAACAATGGGACAACAAGGACAAATATTTTTTAAAAAAGAAGAATAAAGGGGGAAAACGTAAATAACAGAAGATTACACTTACGAAATTGCTGTTTAAAAAAAAAAAAAAGGAGTATACATTGTATGTTTATGTGTGTTATGTTTTGTTGTCTTAAAAAAAAATAAAAATTTAAAAAAAAAAAAAAGAATTCAAGATTATTAAACATTAAAATTGTATAACCGATCCTCAATTTTTTGCATATCATATCAATTCATCACTTGAGCGCTGTTGCCATTAAAATTATCAGTAAAGTGGTGGACCTATTAAAGGTTAATACTTTTGGAAATTTGATTGATATGCAATTGCCTCAGTATTAGACAAAAATTCTTAAAAGACATATTTCTCTGTTGTGAATCCATTGCCAACTTTCTCCAGAGCTCTGATTAATTAAGAGGCAGAACAGGGTGGAAAGAGCACAAAGCAAGAGAAACAGAAAGAAGCAGCACAGGAGTGGAAAAGAGATGAGGGCAGATCACAAGTATAAACACAAATGTAAGAATAGCACTACAATTTAAAGCTGTTCTTGATTACTTAAAAATTTAATAACCAAGTTTTGCAATTAATGATTTGATGATAAAAGCCAAACTCTTTAGTTTTCTTTTGTCAGCTTTTAATAAGTGCCTTATAACAACCATTTTGTTAACAGGCCACTTAGTAGTCTATTAATCTTTCAAGTGTTGGTAGAAGGTAGTGTGGTAATTGTTAATGCCATATTTCCTTCCCCCAAATTCATTAATTTCTACTTAAGTAACTGTTGTGATTTTCAAAATAAGTTGCACACATATACAATTTGGCTCAGGACATACTTAAATGTGAAGTCTTCTTCAAGCTGAATATGTTTCTTGCTGATCTTATGGGCACATACATGTAATTTTATTAGATCACAACGTGGAAGTAGCTTGCCACAATATTTTTGTAGGAAGCTTTTTCAAATTCCCTATCTAGACTAAAACCATAATATTTCCAAGAAGTACTAACAGGGTCGAGCACTGCTTTGTGTGGAAGTCCAGGCATAGTCAGAGAAAATTTGATCCCCAAATTTCATCATTGTGTTTAACCAACCTTGACCCTTTAAGACAGGGGTCCCCAATCCCCGGTCTGTGGACTGGCACCGGGCCATGGCATGCCAGAAACCAGACTGCGCAAACAAGCAAAGCCCCATCCGCAGGATGCAGGCAGCACACAAAACCCACACCCTCTCCAGTCCATGAAAAACCTCTCTCCATGGAACCGGTCCCTGGTGCCCAAAAGGTTGGGGGCTGCTACCTTAAGACATTCATTGCACATATCTTCAAATAAACCAAACATTCAGTTTATGCAAGAATTAGGAAAATGAAAAATTGGAAAAATAAAGATCCCCTTCTTTCCTGATCCTTCCACACCTCCACAAAATGAGCTTTATATCAAATATACATTTCACGATCCATTAAGCAGTGGCTTATTTATACATGGTTTATTAAATAAGCTCCAATGTTCTCATCACACAAAAACTAAACAATAAAGTGTGGTTCACAATCCACATGTGTTACCACAATACATTAATTCCAGAGAATATTATGGGCCAGTCTAAAGCAGGTTTTCTTAAAAGTGTGGTTCAAGGACTCTTGGCGGTCTCCCAAGAATCTCTGAAGTTCCAACATTAAAATTATTTGCCAGATATTGAAGATATTTGTAAAGATTTAAAACAGTCACTCCTCTTATTTTTTTAAAAAAATATATAGGGCTTTTCATGAAAATGACTTTGCCTATGCTGATATCTAATGGGCTTAATATTATTTTAGATGATGCAATGAATTTTCTATAAGTGCATCCAGTTTTACTACAGTAAATATTGATAAATATAATCCATATGAACAAAAGCTTTGTTTTTAAAAGTGAAAAGGGTTCCTGAGAGCAAAAGGTTTAAGAAGCACAGATCTAAAGTATGACCTTTAATGGCTATTCCCATTTTGTGGAACTCCCATCTCCAACCAGGCTTTATTTAACTAGTGCTTTTAACTTAAGACGAAGGCTAGATTTTCTGAAATTAATTTACTGTCTAACTAGTTTTGATCCTTCTGTTCAACTGACATTTAAAAATCTATCTATCTATCTATCTATCTATCTATCTATCTATCTATCTATCTATCTATCTATCTATCTATCTATCTATCTATCTATCTATCTATCATTGCACCTTCAAATGTTGGTTGTATTCATGACTTTTTTAAAAAAAAAATCATTGGTAGCCAACTCGAATGCTTCTTTAATAAAGAAAAAAAATGTAAAGGAAAAAGAGATAACAATGGCACATATATAGAAATGTCCATACCTGATGTAAGGTTAACCCATGAATCAAAACTCCTTTTTGAGGATCTTCTCGAACAGCCAATGGTCCTGAATCTACTAATAGGTCACGTATCTGCTCATTGTAGACCTAGGGAAAAAATGTCTTTAATTTGATTTGGATAGTTCTACCACTGCATTTGCATTTTAAAATTTGGGAAATGCATAAACATTATATAGCACACTTGCCAAGTTAGTGACCTCATAAAATGGGAGGGGAGTTTTATTTCAACTTCCATGTCAGGAACTAACTGCAGTAACCTCAAAGACCATAATTGGAAACCATTGCTTTAGGCTTTCAGTTGTCAAGAATTCAATATTCACAAATCAAGTTATTATTCAGCTTTCTGAGAATAGGTAGGTCATTGTGTAAAACTAAACTGCTTCATCAGTTCCATTATTTGTGTTAATCCTTCATCCTTGCCTGCTAGCAGTATTGGAAAATGTGAGAAACTGTATCTAAATAATACATTCAAACACATTTGTAGTATAGAAGAATCATTTGTAGTATGGAGGACTCCCCCCCCCCAGTGAAATAACAATGTAGTGTAATGTAATAAAAGGAAATCTTTTAAAATTGCAACCTATTATAGGAATTTCCCATATTAAATATGCTTGATCAGTTTAACAATTAAGATACCAAGCTATTTCTGTCATGGGTGACAAATGAGTCAGTTCAATAAATCTCACATGCAGTCTTACATATTCCGCATGCTACTCAAAATTCCATGCTGTTAATTCCATCTACATCATACTACTTGTAGTTAGCATTTGACCTTTAGCTAATATTACGGAGGTATGGCACATAATTCCTGAGAGTAGAAGGCTATGCTCAGAGACATCACCGAAAACTGTGAAGGCAACTCCACGGACAGAGTAAATCACATAAAAGGAATTAAAAATAGCAGCAATGCTATACATAGGATATTGATAAGATTCCTGGACATGGGCTGATTCCTTGAACTGGACTGGAAGTGAATTCCAGAAAACTAATCTTAAATAAGGCATGATCAACTCATAGACAAGTGAGGCAATCAGTCAAAAGTAATAAAACTTATATGAATACAGCATGAAAATTAAATGACTAAAAAAGGGATGCTCTTTCTGGAAGATTCTATTTTATTGAAAGAAATTGTGCAGAATTTCTTAACTTCTTACCTCAAGATATGAAACTGCAATAGCACAATGCTTCTCTTCTTTCATTCGATCAATGGAATTATAAAGCTCCATCATAGTCAGGTACATTACCCCAGGGTCTTCAGGAGAACCCAGCATTGTATGAGTCTTCCCAGCTCCAGTTGCGCCATAAGCAAGTACTAAATTGTGAAAAAGGACAGGGAAATTTTGAACTGACCGTGACTCATGACCCTGACATTTGAAGCAAAATATAAGCAACCCAATGGATTTTTGTCCATTTACAAAAATGGGGTTGAAGAAGTATGGCAGCCAACCATAATTTTATGCAAAAAATACTCTAGCATATCTCTTTAGTGAAACAGGTATTTGGAGCAGAACTGTATAATGGCTTGTCTTTTCAGAACAGCCAAAAAAGAGGCACAAGAAAAGCTTATTGCTCTTAATTAATTTTGCCAGTATCTAGGCTTTTAGAAATGAGATAAAGTTCCCAACTTAATTTTTAAGATGGAATTAGTATTTAAACAAACAAATAACAAAATACTTCCAAAGTTTGCCTTATTCCCCAAAATCGTGAAAAGCTGCAAAAATGAAAATGTGGACGATGTAAATTTTGTTAAGAGATTTCTGCAAATGTCAGTGTAGGAAATAAAAAAGATTACTTTTTTCTAAACAACTACAGGTGTTTTCTTTAAATGTACTAGAGTTATTCATGTGGATTATGCACACTGATAACAAATGACTACTGAGAGAAGTTACCTGTGCAATTATAGCCATTTAAAAAACCATCTAGAAATGTTTTGGTGGTGTCTTCAAAGACTTCCAGCTGTGTAGAATGTTCATCAAATATGGCATCAAAAACAAATTTTAGATCCTTGTTTTGCCTTTTAGTGATATCACGGTTTGGTAATTTCTTTCCATGAAAGAAACTGACTTCTTCCACTTTGGGATCAAATACCAATATATGTTTATCAACAACCTGAACCACTTTTTGAAAGTTGCCATCTCTCTCTTTCGGATTCTCAGGACGAACACGGATTATTACTTTTATATGATTGCAGACATTTTCTTCATCTGTAGCAGACATTATAAAATGCCGCTATGTTGCCTCAGGTGTATACCAAGTAAATGTTTCTGTTAATATAAAAAAAATAGTTTTATCAACAGAGTATCAAATAACAGAGTTCAAATTTGATTGGATTGTATGGATTTTTTATAAAACAGAAAATGTGTTGTTTCATGCTTGAAATAAAACAGTATATTAATTAGAACAAAACTCTCAAAATGTATGTATTTTGTTTCTTACTCAACATTCGATGCAATTTTGACACTGGTGTTATTGTGGCAGAAAATATACTTAATATTGTGCCTTTTAAGTTGGCCAATGTCATATTAAGGAGAGCCATCTATGATAAATTGTGAACCAAACCTTTTTTTGTTTTCTAAGTCAGATATTATAACCCCTTATACTCTATTTTTCCTTTTGCCCTACTCCATTCTATCTGATCATTGTTGTTCTATGAGCTGTTTAAAATAGGACTTGGTTCAATGGTTGGAAAGAATATCAAAGTTAAGTGTTTCATGGACTCTGGTAGTGCATAACAAAATAGTAATGGGCAAACAAAATGCACACAAATTAATATAGCTTTGTATCTATTTCCTATAATAGTTCTAACAGTCAACCTGAGCTAAAGGTATGATACACCAATATAATTTGTTTGGCAAAAATAAGGTGGTTGGAACCACAAATTCTTTCGGTAGGGAGAAAGTTCCAATGAGATTATTGCAAAAAAGATATCTTGTTCTGCATACAAGTGGAATAACTGATTATTATTGCTAAAGTATAGCCCCATTCTATATGACAGGATATATGGATTCAAACTGGCAGGAGGGGAGTTAAAAAGTAATGTTATTCTTTCACAGAAAGAATAGTAGCAGCTTGGTACAAGCTTCCAACGGAGGTAAAAGGTCAATCATCAGTAACTGAATTTAAACACGCTTGGGATAAACATATGTTCTGATAAAAATAAATAAAAGTCAATATTTTTTTTAAAAATAAACATATTTAAAAGAAAACAAAAACAAACAAAAAACTTAAAAGGCAGACACCACTGGGTCTTTTTTGCTGTCAGTTTTCTGTTTCAATGTTTTCTTTTCTTACAAGATACTGTTAAATATTCTGGGGCTGTTCTGGGTTGGACTTTGAAGGTTAATGGCCATACAGTATTTTAAATTGGAAGCCAACAATAACCAATACAATGATTTTAAAAATTAGTGAGCAACCATATTTAAATAAAACCCAGTCCCCTATATGTTCTCTCAAAAATAGGTATTCTTGACATCAATGTGATTTAATCTAAGGTGAGATCAGAATAACATCTTTCTATTCATAGACAGTGTATCTCACTTATTACTCTTGAAAACAAACAAAATAAAGAGTAGGATGTTTAAACTTTATTACATTTTAATCAAACATTGGAATTTTATTATTATTTTGGGGAGAGGGAGCCTGGACTTTAAAATAATTTCAGCAGATGTACTTAACACACCATTATTTCTGTAATATCTTTATATATACTTTTCAACCACAAAAATATAATTAGTGCAAGCAGATATAGCTTATTGTTTATCTACCAGTTTTAATAGTTTAACAAAACACTGCTTAGAAAATATAGCATTCTTTAATTCATAATTTGTTTTTTTATAATTTCTTTATTGTATTTTTTGTAAAGTACCAGAACTATTAAGGAAGCGGGTGGCATTCAACAAGCTATAGTGCAGTTCTATTGAATTCAATGGAATTTATTCTCAGGCAAGTCTTGTGGTCCTAAAAATAATTTTAAATGCTAGATATGGCTTTAAGTTAACCTTAGCAAGAGATTACCCACTTCTGGCTATATATATTAGAAGACAACTATGGTTTCACTCACATTAGCAATCAAGGGAATAAAATCTTCAATGGAACAATTTTTGAGGACACTTCAGATTCTAGTTTGCTAGTCAAACCTATTTACAGAACAAAGCAGCAATTTGCAGTAACTGCGGAAACAGCATAAAATTTGAAAGCATCATAATGGAGGAAAGGGAGTTTTCAAGTTGACTCCTGGCGACAGCCGGCAAAGTTCCTGCAGTTTTAAATCTTGAAAGTAAGGTAGACTTTCTTGCCACTTACTTAAAGATACTTTACCATTTTGCTATTTGTCTAGCCTATTCGTGCACACTAAAAGACAAACGTCTCATTACATTCGAGAGGTACAATTTCACATTTGCGTATTTAGAAAGCGAACAGTCCTATCTCTCAGGTTAAGCATGCGTAAGGCTCCAGTTAATAATCCTCGTAGGTAGGCAGGTTTTTTTTTCCATTTTCCTGCCACGCACCTGCCATCTGCTCCGAAGGTTTAAAAAACATGTCTCATCCGGTGATTGCAGAGAGCTCAACATATCCCTCCCTACTTTAGCAACAGCTCGTGTTTCAGCTACCTTTGCTGATCCGTTATATTTACTAAGAAAGTAGCATTTAGAGCTCATTTTGGTTCATCGTACTTCACTTTCTCGTAAATATATATATTTGCAATTACTCACCCAAACTTAAAGCGCCCTTTTACTGGCCGCCAGCTTGCTAAGGCGTCGTCGTCGTCGTCGCCGCCGCCGCCTAGCTTTTGTTCAGCAAGCCACCAAATTCAAATACAAGCGGCTTGCAGATCGGTCGCTTCTGATTGGTTTAGGACTGAGAAACGTCATAGTTGCGCTGCTGATGGGACGGAGTATGAATTTTGGTCTAAACGAGGACCCGTCTTTTCACATCGCCTAAAACATGCTCGAGCCGTCTTTCGAGGAAAGGGAAAACTAGGCTGCTTGTCTCTATGGATGGAACAGGGAAATTAATCTAGATTAGGAAGGGAAGCTGGAAGGAAGAAGAGAGAAGAGATGTGCTTTCAAAAACGGGGATGGGTCGCTTTAGATATTTTTTTTTTCGTTTTTGCGCAAGGAATCGGGGGGAGGACAAAGATCACCTTTAGAAGGATTAATGAATAAGGTGTGTTTTGTTTGGTGGGAAAAAGTTGAATGAAACAAGTCTTGGATTGCTGTCATTTCAATGTAATCATTCTATCTTTTCGTTCGATGGACAGATCACATAGAATATGGACTTGTAAAGACCAATCTTTCTTAATCATTGTTTAGTTTGTTCAAGCGGCATAGTTTACCCCAGTATCCTAATTATAGTGACTCAACAATACTGCCTGCCTTTCGTGGGAATTATTCCTAATGCGGTTCTGGCCCAACCCGCACTGAATTCTTTTTATTCTGCATGTCTTTAAGTGTAGATGACTTTAAGCAGTTTCTCTACTGACTGAATTGGTCGCCCGCTAGTGTGCTGAAGGGCGGGGCGTTTCCTCTACTACAAGTTTCTAAATTGAAGCACGTATATTGCTGATGGATTACGTTTTCATTTGAAAACCGATACCCTTGGAGTTAGGGAGTCTGAAGCTTCTGCAAAAGCGCTGGAATTCAGAGTATGTGTTGTGTGACAGACACGTGCTCAATCTGAAGGGTACATTTATTACAAAAAGAAAGGAAGGAAAACCATAGAGGAGCCCTTGTGACTGCGCTGCGTACATTAACTCTTTACTCACTGCTTTTCAGCCCCTAACTAATACCTTTCCCCGCATTTAGTTTACTATGGGCGGGGTATTCGCCTAGCATAAATATATACCACACTTCCGATTACTCGAATTACGGTCGTCGCTCTGAAGCAGTTAATAGAAAGTGGGAGAGAATATGATTATGTGTAGTACACTAACGCGATAGTAGCTATTTGCATGTAAGTAACTGGGGGAGGGGTCGAGACGGTGAATGGGTTTACAACGAGATTTAAACAGACGACCCACCATTACAGACAATTCTTTAGCAGGCAGTCGCCAGAACTATTGGGGCGTATAAAGTTTGGATAGCATACTTAAGTTTGATTGTAAGTAAATTCGTGAAATTGAAGCTGGATGAGCCTATTTATAGGTTGACTTAATGAGTGACCCATTAGAACTGTTCTTGTCCATGACAGTGTCGGCGAGGGCCCCTAAACGATATTATTGTAGCTTATGAATGGTCAGGCAATTAGAGAAGGGGAGGTTTGGTGCCTTTTGTTTTTATCCTTGAAAAAATACTTATTTACAAGCAGTCATGAATATCGAATAATTTTCTTCATCAGCCCCTTCTCCCGGCATACACATCATAGAATATATTATAGCGTTTCAGGGATATTAAAGACTAATAGAATGTACTATCTGCTGGTGATAATCCTTTTACATATTGATTTGGGATGGCCAGTTATAATACGGGAACATCTAAGATAAAAATAAGAGAAGCTTACGCAAAAAATGAATGGAGTTAATACCATGAAGAAAGAGAGCAGAGCAATCTAGCAGACGCTGAACGTGTGGACACCTACTGTAAATCTGTTAATTGCGATCTCAGTCCTGCCGAATTCATTAAGTTTTTTTTTCTCAATGGAAGAGCGCGTGGCTAATTGTAATTTACAACCGGTGCGAAATTAAAGCAGGTGCGTTTGTATTTTTGCCTGGATCTAGCACTTTTCAAACACGTGTGGAGAGAGGGGCCAGAACCGAGTAATGCCTCGTCCCATAAGTTTTGGTTTCTGCCACTAAATAAATAAATGCACAGCATTTGATTTGGTTTGGTTGCTCTTTGGGAAAGTGGAACTGAAAGCGGCGGGGCTTTGTTGCAGGGGGGAAGGCTTTTGGCAGCCCACCTGCCTCCGCTAGCTGCAACGAAGAACCTAAGAGGCGGAAGCCTCATCTAACGCCGCGAGGACCGCCTTAGAATGATGTCTTCCTAAAACAGGATGGGTGAGACAAGCGAGCATTTGGGGATAAAAGGTTCGTGGTGTCCTTCAGATGCATACATTTCCAATCCTACAATAAAGTATCCTTCCCTTAGGAGTCCTAATTGCAAAGGAAATGGCGATGGTGGTCAGATACGGTATTCTTCCCCTCCTTCCAGTGAATAACGTCAGCGATCTCTCTTCTTCATTTACGAGAAAGCGTTGTTTTTGTCGAGCGTTTTAAAAGCACCTGCCAAATTAAAAGCTCCTTGCAAAAATAATGGAGGTATAGATTAATAAATGATAATTCCCCAAATGGTCTTAAACCCAAACACAGGATCCCTTCTCAGCGCTAATAAAGTGAACACATTTCTTAATTATGGGCGAAGTGAGGCAATTGGCAATCACCCTGGACTTGAATGATGATGAGACTTGTGTATTTTATGGGCTAAAAGCAGTTGACACAACAGTTGTAACAGATAATAAACATACTCATCTTCAAATGACTTAATTCAGTCATTTGATAGCAGCTTTTTTCCCCTCTCCCTCTGTCAACAAGTGACTCTTTCCAAATATCTTTTCAGCATCCTTTCACTTGGAATGCATTTTATGACCACGTAACAGGATGACATTTAAAATGAATTCGTGAAAAGCAAGACGATTATTTATTTGTCCCTTACAAGTCTATTTGATTATTCTTGTTCTTTTCATGAATGTTTGGATGAGACAAATTGCTGAGTATTTGCTCTATTGCAAATACTCTTTCTTTGTTTACATTTTCTGTGGAAGCTGGAATTTGCTTTAAAGGGCCTTGACTATGTCTACTCTTGTAATTTTTGCATGCTCTTTCTTTTCCTTGGGAATAAATAAAATCAACTTCATTGATAGGGATATTACAAACCATATCTCATCAGTTAAGTGCATTTAAGGCAAAGTGAGAGGAAGCTTGAAAATGATTGATTAAATTATATATAGTTTAGGAAAAGTTTTTCCTTGGGTCATCCATTGAAGCTTGTTGGGGGAAGATTCCAGGTAGATTAAAAAAATAAGGTATAAAGTATGGATTTTTTATTAGACACTGATTGAAGTAACCATTGATGTGGATTATTTTACAAAAGAATTGGCTTTTTTCCTTCATTTTTATTGGTGACTATTGCATTAATAAATATTGACCTCACTATTAATTTATGTTTATATGTTGCAAGGTTAATTGGGTGGAGGTTACCATTATGATCTTGTCCTATGTGGTCATGACTATACAGCTGCTTAGTCAGTATCATATATAGCTAATTGTTGGTCCTCCTCATTATTATTTATAGTGGCCATAACAATACTGCTTAATCAATAATATAATATATGAACCTCCTAATATCCTTTCATTCATAGCTTGTAATAGCATTTAAAAAAAAAAAACCAAGGCAAGTTGTACTCAGTGCTCATGGGTTTTTCCATTTTAAGGGAAGAACTCAGGATTTGGGGAGGGGTAGTTTTAATAATGATTTGGACTGCTGTTAAGAAACTTATTGTTAACTACTTTTCTCTTATGGGTAGGAAGTGGATTATAAATGATAATAAATAAGTATAAAAAGTGATAAATCTAAAAAAACTAAGCCAACGGAAAATATCAGTGCACATATAAGAACATAAACATTGTTAATAGAATACCTTGTGGAATAAAGAAGTTTTCAAAAGTGTATGAAATCTAGAACTCTCCAAGGAGAGAATGCTACAGCTGCAGAGTTCCTATAAACAAAAAGTATCCATAATTAAATTATGTACTATATTTCAGTGTTCTTATCCATCTTTAGAATTGTGACTGTAATTACTTGATTCTGATAAATTATTTCAATGTGTTTTTTTAATGAATAGAAGGATTAGCAGTAGTAGTAAGTAGCCCCATGTAATGCTTAGCACTAAACGCTCTCTTTGGTAATTTAATTATGGTTCTTCTTTCTTATTGACTGTATTGTATAAACTAATTTTGATTTCTGATGTTTTCTTTCAGATTGATTTATGTACTAATTTGTTACTAGTATTTACACCCTGTCCTTCAAGCAACTTTGTCTCCAACATGCATTGGCTTCCTTGTTTACAAAAAATCTACAATCAATTTACTTTGCATACTTTCATTCCAAATTGCTTAGGTATGTCAGTAAAATGCATACATTCTTCATTAGTAAGTACATGTGAAGCTGAAAAAAAATCATTGCATTTCAGTATTAGTGAAAATTTACAGGATGAAATACACAGCGAAGATAGTCAACAATTACATAAATCAGTCATGATGGAAGAAGTTATTGAATTTTTAGTACCTCAAAAAGAACAGGTAAGTTGAAGTTTATTTTCAAAGTAGAGAAACATTTTTGAAAATATAAATGGCAGATTATTATACATTCTATTATACATTCTATTTTGTAACCCTGACATTTTAGATTGTATTGTACTGTATTGTTTTTTATATTACTTGTGTAGCTTTTTGCCATAAGTGAAATGCATAGTTGTATATAGCCATTTCTTATTGAAACAATCTTGAGAGGAGGCAATCGTATGCTGAATTTTGAGCAGTATCTAGTAACTGATAAGAAATGTAAAGTTTACTTACAAAATTAGGTAGGGTTAGGATATGAAGACTTGTCAAAATGCCCAGCAAGATCACCTTTGTAGGGAATCTCAAAACAGGTTAATCAAATCTGTCAAAGTAACCTTTGTCCTGTGTCCAAGTTGGAAGTAAGTATGATGAGAATCAAAGGAAAATTTACATCTATTCTGCAGTATATCATACCCTGTATGTCTAGTTTAATGAACAGAAGGACTAGGGGTGATATGATAGCAGTGTTCCAATATCTTAGGGGCTGCCACAAAGAAGAGGGAGTCAAACTATTCTCCAAAGCACCTGAAGGCACGACAAGAAGCAACATATGGAAACTAACCAAAGAGAGAAGCAACCTAGAACTAAGGAGAAATTTCCTGACTGTTAGAACAATTAATCAGTGGAACAACCTGCCTCCAGAAGTTGTGAATGCTCCAACACTGGAGGTTTTTAAGAAGAGACTGGACAACCATTTATCTGAAATGGCATAGGGTTTCCTGCCTGAGCAGGGGGTTGGACTAGAAGACCTCCAAGGTCCCTTCCAACATCATCATCATCATTATTAGTAGTAGTAGTACTAGTAGTACTAGTACTAGTACTAGTAGTACTACTAATACTACTACTATTATTATAGAAGTTATTTGGTTGTAACACACCGCTTAGTCTTCTTCCCAAAGAGAAAATGACTATAGTTCTAAAACTGGCCTAGCCCTGTGTTGTCTAATGATAACAAAAAGGTAAATGAGCATATCAATGAACGTATCCTGCCAGAAGAGAAATACTAATTATCTGGGATACTTTCTGCTAAGATCTGCCTTATTGTCAGCAAAAGCAACATTTAAAAAATGTAAGTATTTAAATCTTAGAGTGTATCTCATAACATTTTATTGGAAGAAATCATTTCTACTTTTTAGAGAGAAATTCAAATTAACCTTATACAGAAAACTATTTTGGTTCATATTTTTATGTATTATTTTGATTCAGTTGCTGTTAATACATATACATAGCTGCTCAGAATCTACTATGATTAGAGCAGTCAAAATTGGGGGTAAAATAGACATTTTTGTTACTACCACTGCAAACAAATAGTTTTCCCAAGCTTTTTTTTTACTATTGTTTTACAGTTATTTCATTATTTTTTCTTATTATCATGTTTCTGCCGTTAGTGAGTTGACTTTTGTTCTTTTATCTGATTCACTTAACCTTTGGACTGATAATTGCATTTTTATGGTGGATTTGGCAAGTTGTATACTGTAATAGAACTTTTGTATTTGTATTATTTTACTTAAGTAATCACATAATTCATTGAATTTACTGAAGTGGTATTCCAGTCTACTTCATGTCTTCAAGCTTCTTAGCAGATTAAAATGTTAGTGTCCACCCAGCAAATATAGATGTATGCTCAGGTAATGTTTCTGCCTGAAAAGAAATGGGAAATAATCTTTTTAATTTGAATTCCAGAATAAACAATCTTCTGTTTAAGTTAAAATTTCCTTTATGGAAAATTTAATTATTTTTGATATGCATTCAGTCTTTTGATTAGGGGCATAGTTGCTTCAGAATTTTGAATGGCATGTTTGTACCTTAATTTACACTTCTATGTGGTTAAATTAGTTGATGCTATATATTCAGAGTACTCTATGGTGTCATTGTAATAGTCGCGCAGTATGCAAGCAGATAATTACTTTATTCTGCTGTTCTTCATACTATTGCACACAGTTCAGACCTTACCTATGCAAACAGTGGAAAAAGTTTGTGGTTTCTGAAGTAGTCCAGACACTGGTTGTATCTCCACATGTCCATGTTTTTTTTTCCTTCTGTGCATGCAATGGTATCTCATTTTGTTGGCCATCTTGGCATATGGTACTGATGTGTGTTGGAAGGAAAAATGAAAGTTTGGTACTGGAGAACAGGAAAACTTAAAGTGTTGGTTTCAAAGGTGGGAGGGAAAAAACCTCAAGCTGTTGGCGATTGCAGTTCTTTCATGGATTGAAGGGCCTCAAAGGTAAGTACAAAAAGTGTAAATTTGAGCATAAAGCATTAGATTTGCTTGAAAAATTAGAAGTGCCCATTGCGTTTGTTTGTCAGGAACATGTCAAGAACATGGTTTGACAGAAGTAAACTACATCAGATGTTTAGAGCACAAATGAAAAGCTGAAAAAGTATGAACAGTATCGTATATCCGTATGGTATAGCAAGGAAACAAGTGAAAATAGGAAATATAATTTGATGAAGTAGTGGTGAAGTGGTATCTTCACAGAATGAAATGGCAAGTAGTATTGTAGAAAGCCATATAAGCATACATTTCAAAGCCACTGATACTGTAGCAGTTTTGTAAATGCTATGGAATTTTTAATAAATCAGTCTTTGGTGAACCTTTGTGTGCATTGATGGAGGAGATAGAGCCTTTCCAGAAAAGTTCGTGTAAACTCCTGACAATGTTCAGGTATTTGAACCTGAAAGATCAACAGCAGGATTAAAATCAAGGAGAGAATGGCAGGAATGTTAGCTTGATATAATTCTTAAAATAATTTCAGAATAACGCTTGAATAATTGTTAATAAATTTGACAATGGATTTATTGTTTGTTTTTCAAAAATAATCTGAAAGCTCATTGGATTGCTTGGATGATGAAAGAGTATCTGCCTGTGAAATATTTTGATTTCTATCCAATTCTTCTTGATTTTACGTGTAGGAAAACTGTCTTATTAGCATACATGAATTTCCAGTTAGCTCTTATGTATTTTTCCATTACTTTAGAATATTTTCCACTTTCCATTTCCTTTTGTGTAGTATTCTTTGAAGTGTGTTGTAAGAATGAGTCACATTCCCACTTTGATTGTTTTTATTTTCAGTGAAGTTCCTGTTGCAGTAAATTTGCAGAAATTTAATTTCTGAAAACAACATAAATATGCCATGTTATCTAAGGATTCTTTTTTTAGCATTTTAAGGTTTCTTAGTTCATTAAAGAGTTTCATACTATTGTATATATAAACTCTGTCAATATAAGGTGTAGTTTTGTAAAAGTTTTGTGTCGTACCTAGAATTATCTCTCTCTCATATGAAGTTATTGGGATGGAGGGAGAAGTCTTCTTTTTTCTTGATGGAAGAAATAAGTAAATGCAGAAAATGATGAAGTGCAGACATGCTGGTGCTGAAAAAGAACTGGCAACACTGATCTTACCATGTAGAGCCTGTACAGGGAGATACTTGTACTGAAATCTTATAACCTTTATTTCAGTTTTAATATTGATGTTAACGGACTATTTAGTTTATCTGGTACCAAGCTAAAATTGATTTTAACATTTTTGTGAACATTAGAAGCTTCAGATTATATCAACTGACAAAATATCCAACGTTTTTGTAAGACTAGAAGAAAAGTGGGAAGAAACTAAAAATGTTGAATCACTATGTTGTTTGCTTCTATAGCACTGAGTGTAAAGAGTCAATACATAAGATCTTTCAACAACTATATCCCCTTATTTTAAAATATGGTAATTTGCAATGGTTTCTATAACTTAATTTCAGCAGACGTTCTTCTTCATTCTTCATGGTGCCTTTCTCACTCCCTAATTTCTTTTATGTCCCACAGCTTACTTGTGTACATTTTTTCTTGAGGAAGGTGTGCAGCTTTTATCAAAGAGTATTGAAAAGCAGAGGTCCCCAACCTTTTTGGCACCTGGGACCGGTTTCATGGAAGACAATTTTTCCATGGACCAGAGTGTGTGTGTGTGTGTAGGTTTCAGAATGATTCATTATATTCTAAATTTTCTAAACAAACAAATAAATAATGCACTTTATTTCTATCATTATTATATTGTATTAGATTAGACCAGTGACTTTCTGCAATTCTAAACTCAGCCTTCCAGCAAAACAAAACAAAGACCCAGCATGTTGAGGAAGTGCTGAGAAAACCATTCAAAGAGAGAGAGAGAGAGAGAGAGCACTGTGCAAACCCAGCAGCCTTGGAAAAGGTGCAGATGAGAGAGGGATTCCCTTGAAGATGCAGTGCTTAAAGTGAACGATAGCTTCTCCTTGCCTCTATTTGCACCCTGAGAAAGCACCCTCATAAACACATCCCTGGGGGGGATCCCCCTCCAACGAGGTTTTGGGGAAGGCCCTGGTTGCAAGTTGGGCTGGCGCGCGCTTGCCTTGCAAACTTGGAGACTTGCGCGAAGGGAGCATGAGCCCAGCTGGGGTGCCGGGAGGGGGACAGGAGGAAAGTGAGGAGGAGGAGGAGGCAGAAGAAGAGAGAGCACAAGAAGCAGGAGGAGGAAGAGGAGGAAGGACGCTGAGCTCAGATGTTGCAAGCCAGTTGCAAGTGCAGCCGCTGGAGAACCTTTGCACTGAGCAAGCCCGTTTCTGCCCTGCCACTCTCCTGCCCCTGCCCAGACCCCTGTAGACTCGTTGCATGCTTCCAGCTGCGCAGCCCGGTTCCTACCTGGCTGTGGCCCGGTACCGGTCCGCGGACGGGGGGTTGGGGACCCCTGTTGTAAAGGATCTAATTTAAGGGCCAGATCTCATTTTCTGTGATACTAAGTTAGTTTGCTGGTATCACATTGTATCACATAACAAATTAGAGTATTTCAAGAGCTTGTTTATAATTCTATATTTTAATATGCAATGCTTTAGGGTGACTCAGCTTGTAAATGACTTTGTGTACACTTTCTTTCTGTGGTAAAGCATTAGTCTTTGCCATTTTTCTTTTGGCAAAAGTAGTTACAAGAAAGTAATCTAAAACATTTGAATGAAACACCGGTCCCAGAAGTAGGGATAGATATAAATAGTTATATACTCTTCCTGGTATTGACCAACTTTATAAATATTTGAATATTGGTTTATACAGTGTGATTCAGATTTTCAATTTCCTGCTCCACCAAGTAGGACAAAAACATTAGTTAAATGAAAGTAACTGAGATATATGCCACTTTAGTTGAATAGTTTATATTAAGCAGTAGTAGAATTAATTCAATAGTAGGAAAATATAACCAATTGAACATATTGCACTATGTTGGAAGCTAATCCTGAACTGAAAGGACATATTAATTACACATACATTCATATGACATACAAAGGTATTTGTGTGATCATAACATAAATATGATAAAACATGTTTCTTAAACTTAGTAGCCTACAGCATGTAATCAAAGACAACTTTTCAAATGATGGAAAGGTCTTAATCCAAGAACAACTGATAGGACTGGATTCTGAATTTTGTGGAGCACAACTCTGACAAATGATTGCAGATTTAAGAAGGTTAAAGGTTACTCTTCTTTACACCTTTACCTGCATTGCTGAAAATCTTGCTGATGGGACATTTTTGTGGAACAATGAGTAAAGGAACATTTGGCAAATAAAGAGGAATCAGTTAAAAACATCATTTGACATTTTAGCCTTTCCCTTATCATGTTTAAATTCATGAAAGACCAACTGCGGAGACAACTCAATCACGTTTTGTATCTCACTTGGCTTCTGTTTCTTTGAAATTTGGTAATTTAATGCCATCAATTTGTCAACATTTTTTTCTTAATCGACCTGACTGAAAATATTATTAAGGTAAAATCTAGCTTGAGTTTCAATCCATCTTGAATTCTGGTTCATGAAGTTTTCCCAACAATAGTGTGAAAGCTGTCTACCCTTGCCAAATGGTGTAGTGGCTGAGATATTAAACTAGGACCAGGAGATCTCAATTCAAGTCTATTATCAGCTAAACTCAATGACGATCTTGAGTCAATCCCTATCTCTTAGCTCAATCTACTGCTCAGATTTATTATTGTGGGACAAATTGAAGATGGTAGTGGTAATATGCATGTAGTTTCCAGAGAAAAATGAGATATAATGTGTCCTTTCCGTAAGTGCCCCTATTGTGTGGAACACTCCCCCACCCCAGCAGTGTGGCAGACCCTTATATTTTAGCCTTCCGAAAGGTCAACAGGACCTGGCTCTTTACCCAAGTTCCAGGCTAGGGTGAAGGGAACCTATGGATGGTTATTGGGAAAACCCAGGAATAGCGGACATTTTAGTTTTTTAATTTTTAATTTATATTCTTATGGTTTGTAGTTTTACAAACTATGAAATTTAACTTGATCAATAAAGGCCAAACTGGTAACTAGGAATATAAGAAAGACATAGAAAAGAAAGCTGTAAATGATTTATCACTAACAGATAAAAGCATATATTACCCATGATACTACATATAACTAACTTTTACTAGCAGTTTTACAAGCCTGAAGCTGCTTATTTGTTGAAACAATAACAATACACTTTCATATACACAAAAAACAAATTTTAAAACAGACCCAGAAATCTATTCTGTTTTCCCATTGTTACTTTCGTAGCAACATTACAGGATCCTACAACGTCACTCATAGCATAAGAGTTTGAGGCAGCTATTCAGTTTCAGTATTAAATACCATAATTTGTCGTCAGTGCTTTGTGCTTTCGTAGTCCTCACTTCATTCAGCAATTCTTTGAAGTACAATGGTGTGAACAAATGTTAGTTACAACTGGTGCTCAAAGTTAGGGGTGTTGCAGTGCCCCCATGGTTGCCTAATCAAATTTTGGTGCTTGGCAACCTGCACTTGGCAACGTGCACATATCTATTTCCCCCTCCTCATCTCTGCCCTTTTGGCTACCCTTGTGAGTCCTCCCAGGTAAATGAAACAATAAACATTATTAGATGAGCTAATTATACTTTATTGTAATGCTACATTAACATAACCTTGCAAGTCTGAAGGAATAAACTTCCCACCTCCACTTTTAACCACCTGAATAATTGGGGCACATCCTTCCTTGGTTTCTTCCTCTGACTGTTAATCCATTAGGGGTTCCTACCTCTTTTGTCTGAGTGTATTCTAAGAAGCATCTTTTCCCTTGTCCCCCAGGGCCATCTACTCATTACATCTCTGCACTTTGCTACCTACCCTGCTGTCCCCCCTCTATCCCAAATGACCTGGAGTGGGAGATTGGCTGGTGGGAGGAATTGAAGAGGTGAATGTGGCAAGGCAGGAGAAGTGTGAGGTCCTTGCCTAATGGAAGTCTGAGGTCCTGGCCTAATGACCGCAACTAGGAGTACTAGAACTGCCAACACTAAGTGGTGTGATCATGTGATATTTTGCCTAACAACTGCTTTATTTAGTGATGGAAATTCTAGACCGAATTAGCATCATCAGGCAAGGACTACTTGCATGTTCAATTTGCAATTAACTATTATTCCATGATATTTTTCAGAAGTTTATTGCCATGTTAGTTACTTTTCTTAGCATTTTCCCCCATGTGTAGTGGTCTTGCTGAATTTCATTTTATTTCATTCTCAGTCTACTTTGACAAAGCAAGATAATTTTGAATTTTATTTCTGACTTTCGGCATATTAGCAACCCTTCCTAATTTTGAGTAATCTGAAGATTTAATAAATATTCCCCCATAATGTCTATTTAAATTGATGAATGGGTGAGGAGGGTACTTTGACTTTGATTTTTGAGCCAGTTATCCATCCACCTAATTGCAGTCTGTCTAGCCCATAATTAAATAGCTTGCTAATAAAAACGGTCATGGAGTTGTTTGTCAGATGTGTTTCAAAAATTAAGATATATAGCTTTCAACATCCCAAAGTGTGTTAAGGAAGTTACTTGATGAGGAGGATAACATGAAACTAGAAAATGGAGTAAGAGTCTGCCAAGATTTACCTATATTGATTTTTGGTAATCACTGGCTTCTTTTCATTCTGAAGCAATTTTTTATGATCTTCCCAAATGCAGATATCAAACTGACTGCATTTCTTCCTTTTGGATTTTCCTTGTTTCCTTCTTTCTGTGAATTAATTTGTGAGAAGCCGTGGTGGTGCAGTGGTTAGAATGCAGTATTGCAGGCTATTTCTGCTGATTGCCAGGAGTTTGATTCTTACCTGCTCAAGGTTGACTCAGCCTTCCATCCTTCCAAGGTCGGTAAAATGAGGACCCAGATTTTTGGAGGCAATATGCTGACTCTAAACTGCTTAGAGAGGGCTGTAAAGCTCTATGAAGTGGTATATAAGTCTGAGTGCTATTGCTATAATGAGTTGGTAACTACCATGTTACTTCTTCTGCAGATTCAGTGGCATCCTTTCTATCCTTGGAGACTGCCTGGACAAGTCCCTGCAGTTTTCTTTGGCAAGGTTCTTCCGAAGTGGTTTGCCATTGCCTCCTTTCTAGAGTTGAGAGAAAATGACTAGCCAAAGGTCATCTAACTGGCTTTGTGCCTTTATGGCAGGACTAGAACTCATGGTATTTTGGTTTTTAACCTGATACCTTAACCACCACATCAAACTGGCACTCTAAAAATACAATAAAAGTACAGAAAATAACATTGATGTAGTAAAACATCTCATCAGCAAGAAATTATACAAATACAAGTTTTCAAGCAATATGCAGATAGAGAAAATAGATTAAGAGAACTTATATGTAAGAATTACATCAGAGTAGCACACATTCTTAATAGTAGATCTCACTATTGTTTTCATTGTTGGTTTTTATACCTCTTGTTTTTGGAGGTATTTATTACTTTATTAAATAATAAGACCACATTCATTATCTATCCCTCATTATCTTCTATGAAGTCTTATTGTGACTTGGTATTGTGATTCCATTATGTGATTCCATAACTACATAATCTCTAGCTGAGCGATGAAACCACGGCTACCACAAAGATTAAGATAGAGGAGGTAATTGTCACAGTAATTGCCTGAGAATAATAATAAAATTAAGGAAAAAGTAAAAATAAGCATAGTCCAATTATTTTTGAAACAAGATATTTACGCTTCTCAATATTTTCAGTTTCATACCAAATATTTTTTTTATTAGAGAATACTTATAACTTTTCTTTGTGGTAGTAGAGTAAATAAAGACATGATAAGATTTGAAACTAAAAATGCCAGAGTTATTCCATGCTGCTAGAGGAATATTGATTTAACAGCAAAAATATATTTTGAAGTCCCATCGAACATTAAAAGCAAGAGGAAATGCCATAAAGCTGGGTTGTTTGCCGCTCCAGGATTTGGCAAGTTCTGGCACTATGTACAAAGGAACTTCCTGTTCATGTTCACTTGGCTGCCTATTCACTTCTGGATAGATTGAAAGAGACTCCTTCATGCTCAAAAGCTTTTGTATTTATTCAGTTTTAGTGAAATAAAACTTTTATTAAGAGTTTTAATTATAATACAAGCTAAACTTTGTGTAATTTTAATTATAAATTGCTCAAGTTGCTTTGCAGTGATATGGGCAGCAAATAAACTTAATAAATAAATAAACTTAGTGGAAGAGAAGAGAATGGAAAGAAAGAAGAAAATGTGCAAGAAAAAAAAGAAAAGAGAAAGAAAAGAAAGAATATAATAAACAGGAAAGAAATAAAACAGTGACTTCCAACTTTCCAACATAAATAAATTTAATAACTCTTAAACTACAATAAGATTAAACATGTATCTCTTTCTCCCAACATTTACCCATAAGCTAATCCATAAAACATTATTTTTTCAATTCTGGTTTCAGGAGAAATCCATAAAGATTGCCAGAACATTGCAAAAAAATAAAAATCTTATTTTAATCTTGATCTGCTTGCAATGGTCTTAATCTTTAATCAGATGTCATGGGATTTGATTTCAATTTTATTTATCCCATCACACAGACTTCTTCAAGACTTAACAAACCTCTTTTGTAGATCCAATAAGAAAACGATTTTCCAAGTCACTCTCTTGGTTTATTATTTGTATTTCCCTTTTAATATTTAAAACTTCATTGAGTTTCTTTTGTATATCCAGTGAAGTGGTCCTTTCCCAAATTATTTCTTGGCCTGTCATTTGTAATTTCACTTTTTGTTTTTTCTCTGTCTTGTCCAAATTTGTTCCACATCTGCCATTCCTTGATAAACATCTTTTTGACATACTCTATCCATGGAATCAAACTTCATTACAGATAGTGTTGACATTTTAATTATTAATTTCTAATTCCATTGTTTAAAAATCTCCTGTAATGTTTGCAGTATTATAACATTTTGTGTCATTTTATAAGTCCTGACATCAAGGTCAGGCTTGCATATATTTTTTTGCTTAGTATCATAAATCATAAAGTAAGTATTTCTTGTTGTACAATAGATAGGTTTCCCACAAGAAGTTATTTATTTTTATAGTTAATTCCAAAATCTTATAATAAAAATCAACATTCCAATTTGGATCCTTAATCTCTTTATAACTTTCTTAGATCAAACTTGTTTTTAGTTTTTTGATGTTTATATAATTAATTTTTCTGTTGCTCAGAGTTGAAAATAAACTCACATGATAAAGACTTTTCAAACCTGTTGTTCCAAAGTCTCTAATAGTTTTAACCTAGTTAATAAGCCACTTCTGAAAGTGATTACAAAGTGAAGCTTGCAAACTTAGTGTTCTTTAAAAGTCTCCGCCACGTTGCAAGCAAGATGGGTGATCCCGTAGTCTCCCAGTTCTCAAACCCATGAAAACTGTTGTCTTTCACTCTTGAAAGGAACAGTTGTCCTTATATGGAGAGGTTACAAGGAACCAGCCTACTCATCAGCTCCTTAGTCTTTGCTGTAGTCATTAGCCCGGTTTGCACAGAGCTACGTATGTCTATATGTATATGTATGTCTATATATGTGTGTGTACATATATATGTATTTATACACACAAATACACATTTTTCAAAATTCCTCCTACTTCATTCTTTTTTTCTAGTCATATATTATAAACATGCAGGAATTCTTTTGAGTCTCAGTAGGTATTTTTGGTAACGAAATAGAACTTGGGAATGAAATGATTAAGATACTCATGGCAGATTTTTTTTTCTATTAAAAATGTGATCGTGGCTCAGCATACTTTGGGTGGGATGAACCAAGAAATCTCACTCCTGGATTAAATTTTATGTGCCATCCAACCTCAGGATATAGTCTATTATATCACCTTTTCAGTTTCTCAGCTAAGCAGAAATGTGAGGCATCATGGAAAATCTAAGGACTGTTTTCTCCTTTATCAGCTGTTTTAAGGTAGTAGTGTGGAGATGGGAGGGGTCCGATGGTGAGAGAATTAAAGGTTTGTCTTTTCCCATCCTTTTTAAAGGTTTAATTGACTAAACAGAGATTCTATATCAATAATTCTTTTACTGCAAATTAACCGACCCTGTAAATAGCCTGTGGTGAACTCTCCAAGGTCCTGATAGTGCCTAGTTCTATTGGATCCAGATGTATTTGTATTTCTTCTATTTTTGAATAACCAATTCATGCATAGGGTACTCAGCATGTCTGGATAGCTTATGATGGGATTGAACAGAAGTAGGCAAATTTAAGCAAAATATATCCAGTAAAGGCTATTGATTATTATGATTATATGTAATTTCCAGATCTAGAATTATTATATTTGAATGCTAGGTTCTGGGAGAAAGATCAGTATGAGAATATTGCTTTTATGTTGTTCCCCCTGCCATGGCTATGGTGGAAAATACATATTCTGTATACTTTCACATTTTTTTCTTTCTAATGCATATATAACACATACTTTACATACAAATATGCTTATATTTGTTTGCACCTTAAATGTTTGGAAGGGGCTACAAATTCTCCTTTCTCTAGAATATATGAGATTAACATTTTCAGTCTACTTTCCTATTTTGCTTATCAATACCCATCACACCATTCTTTAAACATAATGATTGACCTTATATTTTGTCTTTTTAAAAAGAGATAATAGATCTAAAGCATCAACAAAGTATTGTCTAGAATGGATAAGACCATATTTTTTCATCCCTGAAGCCATAAAATTTCAGTATTCATATTGAGGTAAAGCCAAAGAGAAATGTTGGTCAAACAAAAAGTTAATAGACCATGAGGTAATGTTACAAAACCAATCATGGTTAAAAGGATTATGGTTCTTGTAGTACTGGAGAATGTTAGGAAATAAGTTGGAAGTAATGCAAGAAAGAGAAAAAGTATGGCAGGATTTTTCTTATTTAACAAGGTTTGAATCTGAAAACAATAACACCATTAATATAACAGAACAATTAAAACAAAATTCTAAAGAAATACTTCCATGGAATTGTCAATCAGTAATCTGAACTGACAACTGTATTTTAATTAAATTTGAGACTGTTACCAATTAGTCTATAGCACTACAGGCTTCAAACTGCCTATGACTCAGTGTGCTGACTCATCCAGCAAAACTTTTCTTACCAAAGAAATATCCAGGCACCCACAAAGATAAAAGATCAAAAGAAAAGCAGGTTCACTGACCTGCTTTCCCAGATCTTTCCACTAAATTTCAATTATCAGAAATGTGCAATGACTTTTTCTCCCCCCACTTAATTCATACATTTGTTTGGTCAGAATAATTGCAGAAACATGACTTTGTTGTTACTAAACAGTAAATACTTCATCTTGACAATAATTTTTATAAAGAATTTTGCTTATAGATGATACTTGAACTTGTTCAAAATGACACTTAGTAGCTCATTAATGCATTGTATGTACTTTGGAAATATTGTCAATTATGTAAACCTAGCTTTTATATTTCTTTGAACTTTATTGTATACTACCCAGAGTTTCATGACTGGGACAAACATTGTAAATAAATGAATAAATATGACTCCGAGGATGTCTATGTCCTTAAAAACATTGTTGTGAGGGCTAATGAAAAACCATGGATGACACATGAGGTTCGCAAGATGTTGAAAGCACGGAATGTGGCTTTTAAATCCAGCGATATGCTGGCACTTAGGACAACCAGAGCCAATTTGAAAAGTGCTGTAAAAAGAGCAAAGCAAGCCTGTTTTCAGAAAGTTCAGAACCCAACAAACCCCAGGAGTATGTGGCAAGACATCCAGGTCATTAGAGACTATAAGGTGACTCCATCATGTTGTAAGGGCAACATTGACTTTTTAAATGAGCTGAACACATTTTTGGGAAGACTCGAGGCATCAAATAGCACCCCTGCGAGGAAAGCTGTGCCCCATCATGACAACGCTTAGCTTTGATGTTACCTCTGTCCAGAGGACATTGCGGAAAATTAACATTTGGAAAGCAGCAGATCCAGATAATATTCCTGGGTGTGTTCTGAGGGAATATGCAGATGAGTGGGCTTGTGTTCTTATAGATATTTTCAATATTTCATTGCAGCAGGCAGTGGTCCCATCATGTTTTAAGACTGTCATTATTTTGCCAAAAAAAGTCTATGATTATGGATCTTAATAATTACCGTCCAGTTGCACCCATCATTATGAAATGTTTTGAAAGGCTGAAAAAGGACAGTATTGTATCCAGCCTCCCTCTAGCATTTGACTTGTTTCAGTTTGCTTACTGTCCAAATCGCTCTACAGAGGATGCTATTTCTTCTGTTCTCCATCTGAGCTTGGCGCACTTAGAAATACACATGTGCCAATACTGTTTGTCGACTTTAGTTTGGTGTTAAATACAATCTTTCCTCAACATCTAGTAGACAAACCGGGCCTTTTAGGCTTTAATACTCCTTTGTGCAACTGGATTATTGATTTTCTTATTTCTTATTGATAGGCCCCAGTATGTGTGAGTTGGGACTAATATTTCTAAAACCATTTTCCTGAGCACCGGTTCTCCTCAGGGCGGTGTCTTAAGTCCGCTGTTGTTCACCCTATTGACCATGACTGTTGTGCAAGGTTTGCTATCAACTAGATTGTGAAGTATGCAGATGATAGAACAGTTGTGGGCCTTATTCAACAGTAAGCACAACTGAGGGTGCTTACCGTAAGGAGGTAGAGGGTTTGGTGAACTGTTGTAATAAAAACAGCCTTGTCTTAAATGTAGAAAAATCTAAAGAGATCATTGTCGATTTCAGAAAAGGCAGGCACAGCCACACACCTCAGTGTATTAATGATTCACTTGTGGAGGTGGTTACCAGCATCAAGTTTCTGGGTGTGCAGCAAACAAGTAGGCTAGCTTGGTCGCTCAACAGTGAGACACTAGTGAAGCGGGCACAGATGCGCCTGCATTTTCTGCACCGCATGAGAAAAGTATATCTTCCTTCCCCTGTCCTTACCACTTTCTATAGAGGGACGATTGAGCGCATCCTGTCATGGCATTACTGTCTGGTTTGGAAGCATTACTGGTTTGGACAGGAAGGTGGTGCATAGAGTGGTGAGGATGGCAGAAAAGATTATTGTTGTTCACTTCTTTCTATCCAGGACATAGAATATAAACAGTGCTTGAGCAGGATGTGCAATATTGTTTGCGATGCTACACATCCTCTTCATGACCTGTTTTCCTTGTTACCTTCTGGGAGGAGGCTTCATGGTATCCAAAGCAGAACATCCAGATTCAGCATAGCATCAACCTTGTGAACTCTAAAGTTTCCTCTTTCCGCTATGTATTCAAAATCGACAGTGATTAATATGTGTGTGTGTGTGTGTGTGGGTGCAGGTATGTATATGTATGTATGTAGCATGTGTATATGTGTTACGTATGGGTATGGGTATGGGTAGATATATACTATCTTTTGAGAACAGGCAATGGAATTTCATTTTTAATGTGTGCCAGTGTACTCACAGTGAAAAACAACAATAAAGTTTATCTTATCTCATCTCTTCTCATCTCATCTGATATTTGTCTCAAAATATAATTTTATTTGTTTATATTACAATATCAATGCAGATCAAACAACAATTGTCCAAAACAAACAACCCAAACTCTGCATAATAATTACCTCCTTAAAGGTCACAGAGTTGAATAATATTTGTATACCATTTATTCTTTTCTTATCTCTTTAAATTCTCATTGTGATCTTGGACACCAAAAGATTTCAGAATTAAGCAATTTTTCAGCTATCACTCACAGATTCTTGAGGTACTTCTTCTCTTGGCAAGCTCTCATAGCTTATCTTTGGTTTAGTTAAGATAGCCTTCCTACCCTGACACACATTTCAGATATGTTGGATTGCTATTATTATTATCCACAGTTGGCATGACCAACAATCATGCTAGCTAGAGATGCAAAAAATTCTAACTAAAAGCATCCTGAAGATGCTATGATAGAAAAGATTTGTTAAGACACTTTTTCAGTAGTTTACCAGCAGACAATAGTACCTCTGTTGATCCAAACCAAACCAAACAGTCAGTCCTGACTGACTGTTTTGATCAGTTAATTTCATTTACCTGGAATTGTCAAAATCAAAATGATTAATTATAATTTAATTCAGTGGTGGGATTCAGCCAGTTCGCACCAATTCGGCAGAACCAGTAGCTAATTTTTTGTTGTCCAGGCCCAGAATGGACTTCCGGAAGCAGCATCCACACAGAGAACCGGTTGTTCACATATTTGAATCTCACCACTGGTTTAATCATAGTAACATATTAGCCAGCATATAGTAATTTTTGAATAAATTTATGCTTTATCCAAGTCTGATAGCTTCCTCTCCTTGTTCTTTTTTTTGCTCTTACCTTTCAAGGAACAATATGTTTTAACTTTAATTTATCTGTCTTTAATCTCCAGAATTTATTTTCTGTAACCTAAATGTTAATATTAAGATTCTTGAATAATTTTGAGACATTGATTGCAAATAATGATTGATAGTTTGGAATGGATTCACAAAATGTAAATAAATATGAACAAGCAATACATAAAATTATTTTTTAAAATCTACGTTAAGGTAACAAAATATTGATATTAGCTTTCAGCTTTTCTAGAACTCTGTCTGACTAGACAGTAAAAAAAAGGGGGGGAAATGGAGGGGGAACATCGTCCCTGTGCAAGATGTAATGTTTTCATTAATTCTCTTAAAAAGAGTGTGGAAAGAAATGGTATATACAGATAGTCCTTAGATTACAAGTTCCACAGTGTCCCCACAGTCATAACATCATGACTTATGATGTTCCCTGCCTGCTTCCCAGAAGCAAACTGAGTTGGGAAGTTGGCAAGAATTTGGAAGTTGTAATCACATGAGGTTCTCACGACCCACACATTCCTTATTTAATGACAACAATGGGGACTGCTGGAACTGCCATTACTAAGCAATGCAGTCATGTGATTTCGTAATTTATGACCACATCATTTAGTAACATAATTCCCAATACCAATTGCTGTCATAACCCAAGGACTACCTTTATTCAGATTGGGTTCCAGGAAAGTTTCAAATTATACCTAGGTATATTTCAGACCTTTGCCAAAATAAATAAGCAACTAATGACGATAAATTTACTTGCTACATATAATTGATACGATAGTTGATTTTTCTCTAGACTTAGGAATAATGGGTCAATTCAGTGAAGTAACACAGAAATAGAAATATAATTGAATCAGCAGAATAATAGAGCAATATGACTTTTCCATGGTGGTAGCGAAGGAAAATGTAAATTTTTATATAATCACATAAATAAGAAGATTGATAAAAATAATATTTAAAACCAAAACCATAAGTTTCTTTTATTTTTGCAAAAGTTATTTGCATTGATATTTTTGCAAGAATTTTTTATGGTTCTATGACTTAAGACTGCAACCTTTTTTGTCCAGCATATACAAAATATAAAGATTGCATACCTTACATTTAAAATATATGGGTTGGATCTATATGCAAGCCAGCTGTAGCAATAACTTGTTGAAAGCAGCAAGACTGTTAGTTACCAGCTAGTCAGGACATATTAAATTTTATTTAGTTTTGCCCAACATAGTGTGTGAAAAAGATTGCATGGAATAAATTAGAAATGATGCTAGAAAACTAGTGATTGTATGACTATGCATCTTTCTGGTATACATCATGTTGATAAACTTTATGACCATCTTCATTTTTAATTTAGGCTTTGAAACATATATAATATATTTTAATGTTCTGGATGTTTATTTTCTTTGAGATAAAGAATATTCTATTCAAATGTTTACAACTAAAGTTTTCAGAAATTCTCTCTCCATTATGTATTTTATAATGCATTGAAGCAGTTGAGTTTATGTTTATCACAGAGAAGAATATATTAATGTAAAAATAGTAGAATATATGTGAGCTGAACACTGAATAATGATTACTGTGTAGCAGTTGAATATTTAATTTGCTTAATTAAATCAACCTTAGATATTGTAGCCTTTAATCCAAACCAGCAAGTTCTAACAAAGAAACGTAAAATGATCTCATCAGTGTGAAATAAGATATTGGAAGTAGAACTTACCTCATAAAATTGAAAGACTAGTTAAGTTCCCTCCTTTTCTCTGGTTTTTAAGGTACCAAACGATAGGATAGCATCTTTATATTACATAAAAAGATTATTATATACACTTTAGAAACACTTTTTCATAAAGGAGATTGAATGTGCAATTATTGCTATTTACACAAACAGCTATGATTGAAATAAAGCTGCTTTGTTAAAAAGAAATATAGTTGCGTTTTGTGATAAATCTAAGGCAGTTATAGCTTCAAAGCAAAGCTGATTCCTTAATATGTCTTTTAAGAGTTTCTGTAATAGCTGTCACCAAAAGAATTATGTGGTGTATTCTTCTTTTTTGTCTGCATGTCTTAGAAACCTCTGTTCATTTGGGATTTTTTTTTAAAAAAAAAATCAGTTCATGGGTTTGAAAATATGTATATTTTATAGCATAGCACCTCTAATATTTTTTTTGCCTGCTGTATTGTAAAACCTGCATTGCCTCATTTTTCATTGTCCTTTAGGATTTCAGTATTTTCATTAGATTCTTTGTTATTATTAAGTTAATCAGTATTAATATACTGCTAAAGGAAGTTTAACTTCCATAGAAATATAATAATCTGTGGCAAAAAAATTAAATCTTATTTTATTTTTTCTTAGAAGTTTGGAATACTATCCTTTTTGTACAACTGTCCTTATATAAATATAAATCACAATAAGTTGTGCTCTTTCATTATTTATCAGTGTATTGGATCTGCATCCCAGATGAGAATATGAGCATCTTGAATTACACTGTACCGGAGATCATTAAATCTTCTTTTCTTGGTGTTGTTTGGAAGCATTATATTTCTAACAACTGAAAAAATGTACCATATATGTACTGTTCAGTTCATTGCAGCTTTGTTTGCTCTACTGCCATGATTGCTTATTTTTAAATGTGCAGCTACTTTTCTAATACCTTCGAAATCAAATGGCAATGAGAATGAATCAATGAACGAATGAATAGTGACAAAAGTATCTGATTATCGTGCTACTTTAAACTTTTTTATGATTTTCTGTAAAATGTGAGATACTTATGAACACATTCTTCATTATACTTAAAAACCTAGCTGATTTTCCTATTGTTTTCCATCATCCTGTTTCTCTGTTATGTGCTCATGCTTAAACAGAATTGAATGGCAATATCATCTTAAACCATAAGTTGTGTTTTTCACACTGCTGTTTTATTGACTGGTTTGATTATTCAAAATTCAAACTTTTGGCCTTGAAAGTAAAAAGCGCTGTATATTTTATATGAAGGATCCTCAAAAATCTTAATTTTCTAGGACAGGGTCTCCAAGCTATGGGCCGTGGCTTGGTACTGGGCTGTGGTCTATTGACCACCGGGCCATGGGTATGGCTGGTGAGTGCATGCATGTGCCCAGTTTGTGCATGCGTGGGGCGCTAGTACCCTATCAGCATCACACGGCGGTAGTGGCCCGTTTACGCATGCGCACGGGTGGTAGCGGCCCATTTGCGTATATGCACAGGGGCTAGTGGCCCACATGCGCATACACAAAGGCAACAGCTGTGCACACATCCATCTGCGCATGCGCGCACATTTCCCTGCTCCTACCTTTCTCTCCAAGCCAACAACCTGGAATGGTTGGGGAGCTCTGTTCTAGGACTTCTCCAGCTTGACCTTAAAAATAAAAATAATTCTTTTCCTGCTAAATATGTTATATCTTTATAGTCATATGTACGCTTATGAAAATGATCTCTTTGCAATTGATTCTTTTTTTAATGAATTTGCAGCCTGTATTATAGTGAGCAATGTGTATTTTATGTAAATAGATGCTTTTTTATACAGATTACTTTATGAATAGTGTTATTTGAGAATGTTAAATGTCTATGGAGATTGTTTGTCATCCAAGTCATGGTTGTCCCAAAAGTGCTTTCTTTCAAAAGGTAACTGGACTTTCTTGTTTTGCTAAAATACGTTTTTGCTTCTCATCCAAAAAGCTTCTTCAGTTCTGAATGACTGGTGGAGAATGGATTTATAGTCCTTAGAGTTACGTGGTTGTTAGCCCTCTTTCTGAGAGTTGATGAGGCCACTTGGAGATTTCTCTGTGTCCTCAGGGTCACCTGAATCCTGTAGTCTGCATTTTTTTTTCTGGAAATACATTCACACTCCTGCACCATTCGAAGGGTGTCCTTGAAAATGTTAGTTTATTTCTACCAAAGAGTTATCTTGAGCATTACAGTCCTTCAGTAATTTAATATAGTCTTGACTTTGATGAGGTGCTGCCTATTCAACTTAAAATTATTGCTCTCCTTTCCCCTTCCATTTTAGCTTTGAAAACAGATTGACACTTCTTTATATCAATACAGAGATATTTAGCCTATCTGGTTTTGAACTGATGCAATAATTCTGAGAAGCAATCTTTTGAAAGATTAGTTTACGTGCCTGATCCTATAACATTGTCTTGGTTACAAAGCATACTGTTTCAAAACATTTTCTTAATTTTGGCGATTCTTACTTTTGTATCCCCTCATGTCTTCTTTTCACATATTAATTAGAATAGAGACATTAATTTGGTGATTGATTGATTATGTGCTATCAAGTCAATACCAACTCTTAGCAGCCACATGGATTTTCTCCCTGATCCTTCAGGTCTTTCAATGGTGCACCTATTGCCATTGTAACTGATTCCTTCCATAGTTCTTCTGATTGTCCTCTATAGAGTCACAGTAGTACTGATTAAGAAGCAAGATGAGCAAATAAATCTGAATATGCCAGTAGATTTTGAGTAAGCAGGATTTCTGGCTCCTAAATTGTTAATCAATAGCAGTAACAAAACAGCTTACCTTCTTCTGCATACATAGTCTAAATTGCAATATTTATTGATTGATTTGCACATACAATAAAATAAAATGAAAAAATATGAAGAAGGCCTATAAAACAGAGTTATGTCCTATGTGTGGAAGATTCAGTTCTCATGTGCTGGACAATTTTTTTTTCTGGGCTCAAAGTAGGAGTGTCATTTGTATCATGCTGTTAAAAATCAAGGAATAATTTCAGTACCCTGAAATCTGATTCTTTTTGCTTTATTAATAGACCTATCTGAATTTCTGAGATGATGTAAGTGTAATACAGAAGTAGACAAATGATTAAATTTGTTGGAAGATGAATTCTACACTAAGCTACAAAAAACGGATAAGCATTTAATCCAACAAGTACTGATTCATATTTTACACTGTCATTTAACGCTCCTTTAAGATACTTTTAAAATGGGACTTCCAGGTGAGGAAAAATAGCAAACTAGAGATCTCCAAAAGAGCATAGACAACATGGTGACAGCCAACAGTCTGTTGATAAGTTTGGTCTAGTGGATAAGAGAGTTTGCCCACTTGCACTCTGGAAAGCTACTTCTCACAAGAAGATTTCCGAATAGCAGTTAACCTGTGGGTTTGATTACTGGGAAAGAAAGGAAGCCATCAACTCTAAACTGCTTCAGAGCCTTTAAAGACACAGGGTTCAGCCATCTTACTTTATAATCACCTTTGGATTTACAATTATTTTACAGCTGTCTTCCAAATAACAAATTTGAAAAATCACTTGGTGTGTAAAACATCTTCCCAAAATAGAAGAAAAGTTAATTAGCAGCTTAAAAAATATAAAATAAATCGAAAAAAGCTAAATAAGAATTTAAGAAAGTTATAAACAGATTATGAGACCAGACAAATTTGGAACATTGGGAGTTTGGGTAAGATTGTTGAAAAATTAAGTAAACAAAACAATATTTCCATGGGACACAAATTGTTTAACATGGAAGAGATCTTTGGCTAAAAGTTGAAAACAAAGTAATAAAAGAATCCCAAGAGTTCGTGAATATAGAAATGAGCCATTAGAGAGGAGTAAAGTTCCAGGCAGAAAAAAGAAACATTTTTCCATCTCTATATACTAGCTTATATACTAGCATATACTAGCTTCGCTACAATTACCATATATAAAACCAAGCATTGTGACTCTTTTCTAATTGAGTGTACATAAGCCCTAGTCAAAAAAGCTCTGTAATTGTGACTTTCAAAGTAAAATTTAGTTAACTCAGCTTGTGTGTCTTCTATCAATGGTCAGTCTTTGGTATCATCTGTATGTATTTTTGCTAATGTTCATTGTTGCTGTTTTTCTGCATTTTACATATTTTTCCAGTGTAGAGTTACTTTAGATGTAATGAAGATTAAGCCTTTTAATGAAATAGCTTGTTTAAGGTTTGGCCAGCACCAGAGAAGATTTGATATCTATCTCTTGCTTAAGCTGGCTATAAATATGCTCATTTATTTATTTTAGCAGTAGCATTCCCAAGGAGCAAAAGCTTATGGGAAAACAATCAGAACAAGGGTATGCCATCTCTCCATTATCCATCTCCCTGTTGTGCTTGCAACACACTCAGGGGATAATAAGAGTGTCAGTTCTTGTAAGAGCACCTGCAGGATCCTTGTACCAGCTGCCATTTCTGTAGCCCCCTGAGCCTGCATGCAATTATGAATGAGCACAACACAGGAATTCATAGGCATGAGAGATATGAATTACTGTTTACTCTGCTCTTTCTACCATATAATTTTGCTTCTACACAAGCCAATTCAAGCAGAATGAGGGGAGGGAGAAGAGGAATATGTTTGGCAGTTAGCAGGATACACAAACAGGAGCAAAATGATTCCTGAGATGAAAGATACTATTGGAAACTTTCCTCCAGGTGGTATGGTTTTAAAAGTGATTATAATTTATTTTTAAATTACATATTAATTGTCAAATGCTGTCTTGAAGCCTAGCTTTGCAGGTAACAAGTGGGATACTTTAGAAACAGATTTGTGTCTAAAGGAATTTGGGATTAGAAAGGCAGGATTAAGGATTGCAGTACTTTCTTTTCCTTGCTCTTCATGGGCAATCCAGATATATCCTGTGCTAATTAAAAAGGATTTCTGAGAGTTCCTTTGATAACATTCTAACTGATATGGAAAACAAGTGACATTGGAAAATGAAATAAGACAGCCCCTCTATTTTCTCATAACAGCTAAAGTCATGTAAAAAATAAGTACACCGTACAGAAAGTTTTTCTTATTTAACATAAGTGGACATATCAATCTTTTACTTTCATTCATATAATATATAAAGATAAAGGTGATGTAATTGAACAAAAACTATGAAAACATCTTTGCAATTGTTTAACACAAATCAACAGATTTATTTCCTTCAGTAGAAAAAGCAAATATATCTTTGGCACTATTGCTTGGCATTGCTACCTTTGGCAGAAACAACCTCAATTGGGTGTTTCTTATAACTGTGTACCGGTCTCTGATACCAATTGGGATATTTTTTTTTCCATATATAATTTTTTCACCTAATTTTGAACTGTTTTTTTCATGCAGAGCCTATGTCAAATCACCCCTCTGCATTTTGATGAGATTTAGAAGCATAGTTTGACTTGGTTATTCCAGCATCCTTAATTTTTTTTTCTTCAGCTATTCCTTGGTAGATTTAATGGAATGTTTAGGGTGATTCTCATGTAGCCATTTAGGGCTTCAGTCTTCTAACAGATGATCTTATATCCTCAACCATCCTCTGACGTTATGAAGAATTCATAGTAGATTCTATAATAGTGAACTGCCTAGGCTCTGATGCAGCAAATCAGCCACAAATCATAACATTTCTGCCACAATGCTTTATAGTTGGTGTTAGGTTCTTCTGATGAAATGATGTCTTTAGTTTTGCCAAACATGTTTTCTAGTACTGTGGCCAATTAACTGTTTTCGCTTTGCCTCTCCTGACCACATTGTTCCAGAATGCCTGGTCTTTGTCTACGTCAGGGGTCTTCAAACTTGACCCTTTTATGACTTGTGGACTTCAACTCCCAGAATTCCTTAGCCAGGCATGCTGGCTGAGGAATTCTGGGAGTTGAAGTCCATAAGTCATAAAAGGGCCAAGTTTGAAGATCCCTGGTCTAAGTGTTCGTGACCAAACTTTTAATTTTGCCCTAATGATTTTTTATGGAAAGCAAAAGTTCCTCTTGGCATACTTACTACCCATGTAGATCTAATTTGGGCTCCTTCTAATGATAAACTCATGCACTTTCACATCAGTAATGGCAAGAGCTATGTGTAAGTCACGTGATGAAATGTTGGGGTTCAGTCATTTCTTTTTGCATCTTATATTCTGTTCCCAAGCTGAATTTGCTGGGATGGACTGGACTGGCAAATTGGCAGTTGTTTGAAATCTCTGTTTGTAGATGATCTTCTGGATGGTGGAATGATTGATGTCTAACTTTTTGGTGAGCTTTCTAAATCCTTCCCAAACTCATAGACATATATAACATATTTTCTAAAGAGTTCAGAGAGCTCTTTCAATCTAGACAATGTAATGTCACGCACTTCAACAACAAAGAGGAAAGAAAATGAAATATCTAATGTTTAAATAAGACAAATTCCTCCCATTTCATCTCAACTGATATTTTAATCATTTGCACCTTATCTGGTGAACCTGATTCTAATTTTAGATAGCTAAGGTGATAAATGTAGGAGTATAATTACTTTTTCATTATGCAAAATTTACATTTATATTTATTTAAATTACATACCCTCTTTATCAATATTATGGAAATCAAGATCAAATATAGAAAAATAAAAAAAATTCAATGTACTCACCTTTTCATATGACTGTAAAGCTATTAGTTTTTCAAATATGGCTACCAAAGTTCTATGCAGTATTTCAGGTGCAGAGTTACCAAAGAGATATATAAGGATACTACTGTATTGGTTGTTATATTTTCAGTTCCTTTTCTAATAATTTAGTTTTTCACAGCTGCTGCACAATCAACATCATCACTGAGCTAGGAAAAAGACAGTATCCGTATTTGTTGCTGACTGAAAACCACTTATACACTTTTTGTGTGAAACTTTTGTATGAAACCATAGACGAGTTGAGTTGAGTTTTCCAGACATGGTGTTCTGGAAAAAAATAGGCACATTTCTGACCCACACCATTCCACAATTCAAACAGTTCTGCCTAGAATAGTGCAAGATACTTAATTGATAATCCAGAGTTTCACATGCTTTTGCCGCTCACTCATATAGCTTTGAATCATTTTCCTAAATATGATATTTTTGACTCATTTGTTTAATTAAGTTCTCTTTTTCTAGCTTTAGGATGTGTGGAAAACATCATATTTTAGATCATATTTATGCAGAAATACTGAAAATTCAAAAGGGTTCATAAATCTTTAAATTCTATTGTAGACAATCAATAGAAATCTGTAATCAAACCTGAAGCTAGACTTTAGCATAATCTCAAGCCAGTTTCAAATATGTAAAGAAAGTTTGCATCATCCAGGATTGCCTGCAGAAGAGAAACCATTAACTTTTCAATCACCCTGTCCAACTATTTATGTTATGAACTAAGAATTTCCTAATAATTTCCTGGCTAAAAGTAGCAAAGCAAGATAGGCAGAAATGAAGAGAACATGTGGTACACACCATTCCCAAGAGTTCATCCAAGTCTATAGGTGTCATAAATTGAAATTTATACTTGGAACTGTACAATATTCATATATTTAACTCTCTTAGTTGTGACATCTTGATTTTTCCAGGTTTTTTTTTATTTCATTAAAAGTTTGACAAATATGGAAGATCAAAGTTTGTAATCAAAAGTTTGAGAGAATACAGAATATGAGTCATCCCCTTCACAATCTAAAATAATTCAGTAGTCCATGAGCTTCAAATATATGATTGAATATTATAAATATATTGTCTATTTAATATATTTATAATATATTATAAAGTATACACAAATACATTTTATAATTTATATATATCATGTGTAGAAACAAGAACAAAAACAAGCTCTATTCTGATTCTAGAAGAAATTGTTGCAATATTGCTGCAGCATAAAACCTCAGATGGGGTGTATGGTTCTTTATTACCATATTGAATTTGAGTTTTCTTCCACCTGAACTTTAATGTTGTGCTTTGTCATTCAGTTGACATAACACATATATGTTTCATAGGATGCCTTTAAAAGAATGCCACAGAGGTCACTAGGAACCGTTATATTAATTGTGCTAGTAAATTACCTATTTGGCTTGAATATTGACAGATTCATTTCATTCATTGACATTTATTCCTTTAACACCGTGGAATCCAGTTGTAGCATCTTCAAATAGAACCCTCCTAACAGAACTTCTACTTTGGGTATAAATCCATCTACAGCATCATCTTAATTTAGACTGTAGTTTGGCCATCACTGTTCAGAGATGTTCATACTTAGAGAATATTTCCCAGATATTGAAACTTCAGTAATATCTCCCAGTCAGAATAGTGGATCAAATCAAATGTATATTCTGCATTATGTATTGGACCTGAATAGTAGGAGAAGTCATTGTTATAAGTTCTATGAACTATCAACCCTTTAAGGTTGTCTAAACCAACAAATCAAAGTTATGAAAGCTAAGACTACTTTTATTATAAGGTTATAATAACCTTGCAAGTCTGAATATGCCTGTCCTTCCCTACCTTTATGCAAAAGAGAATAAAACTTAGATGCTTTCTCAAACTACATTCCTGCTTTAGACTCAGACTTCTCTTATCTGCCCGTTTTCTTTATTTCAGCTGTTCTTCCAGTTACTCAAGATTATTTTTTTACCCTATTATGTGAGCTCTTGAACCCCTTTTTCCAAGCAAATACCAAAGTGGATATTAGTATCATTAGCTTGGGGACTCCCAAGACCATTTCCCTAGCTCAGAGATTGTTAGGCAGCAGAATGTCTGATTACACTATCTTTAGTCCTAAGATATTCCAACTAAGTAAGAACTGGTTTTTCATTGGTAAGGAAATATCATTAAGGAATGTTATTTTGATAGATCTAAGTCATATGTATCTCCAATCACTTCCCCTGGTTTATTGTATTATAGAGTTCTCAGCTGAGAAAAGCTGAAACCACACAGGGGCATCCCCATAAATTCTCCCCAGATGTTGGGATAAAGTAGGATTGGAGCCTGGGAATTGGATTGTTGAATGTATTGGAAAATGTTGGTTGAGGTGCCAAGTAGTGACCATAAAAAATTGTTGTTAAGCCCTTACTACCTGTATTGCCCTTAAATTTTACACACATATAGAGTATAGGTAGCTATAGATGTACATATTAGTGACAGCATATGCACACCAACTTATATGTATTTATGTATGTGATAAAAAAACTAGATTTTGTTGGTTAATTTTTGTATATTTTGTTTTCTAAAATAAGTTTTTTTCCCACCAAAAGGAAATTTTGACTCTGAAGGACAGAGTTTTGAACAGTGAAAGTCAATAACAGACAAAGTATGTGCAGAGTTGATATAGAATGACTCATTCTTGTAACCAATGCTCTTTATAAAATGGAGAGAATATGAAATATTAGCAATGAATTTATTAGATTTCTTTTATATTTATAGTCTTTCTCTTCCTAGGGTTTCTGTCATTACATAAACTTGTGGAATAGGTTTATATAAGAAGAATGAGTTCTTTGTAGAAAACTGTGTAACACTGTCTGGCAGTATAATACTTGTTTATTCTACTTGTATGCTAGTAGGATATGGACCATGTTGATAGTTCTGCATTTTTTATTGGCTTATCTTATTATTGGCCTGGGCATTTTCTGATCTGTTAGATCTAAAAGATAAAGTCAGAATAAACAAGCAATAGGATAGTCCAGATAAAATTCAAAAAAAGATTCAAAAGATCTTGGAGTAGATAACATTTGTTACATATAATATTGTATGATCACGTTAATAAACTTCTGGACTTGTCTATGCTTCTGATACTCAAATGCCTATAAGAGGGAAAGCCAAGTTTTTAGAGCTTTCCAAACAATAGGAAGAGTTAGTGCCATCCAAATATTGGGCAGGGTGGTAGTGGTGTGATGGAGGACGAGGAGGGGGAGGAGAGGTAGTGTTACATAGGACAGTTACAACAACAAAGAAGTAATGTCTCTTAGGTCTCACAAGATGACATTACTTAAGTGACAGGATGCAGAATATCAGATCTTAACAAATGGCCAAATCAGATCTTAACAAATGGCCAAAAGTAATTAGACACAGGTGATCCTGCAACTAATCAGGGCCTGAGCTCTCAAGGATTTTATATGCAGCAGCCACCACCTGGGATTGTATCTAAAAACCCAATGTACTGCCTGCTGCTTGTAAAGTAAGATTGCTCTCAATTTCCATGGAAGATACTTACGTTTTAAGTACTACTGTGATTAATTTTGAGGGTGGAATGATGCCATGAGGTCTGCTTTTGAAGGCAAAAGATAGGATATTAATATTAAAACATAATTCTGACTACAGTGTATTGAGTTCAGGTTAGAAAAGCAAACCTTTATCTATTTTGTAATATTTATAGCTTGTCCCAATCCAAAGTATTCTAGACAAGGTGAAACAAACCAAGGTACTAAAAAAATACAATACTTCAAAGGCAACATTTAATCCTTCCAAGGGCCAAATGTTTCTTAAAACAATGCTGCTTTGGCTTGCTTTCACAATATTTACAGAAGAGGATCCATCCATATTGAATATTGAATAAAATACAAAATATCATTAAAAGCTTATTACCAGGCCCTTGTCCCACAAACCTCACAGGCAGAATATTTAATGTCAAAACAATTTGGCCAATATTATTTGAGTTATCTCTGTGTTTGTGTTAGTTTAGTAACTTAAGATTTGTTTGTAAAAATTTATAGCCAAAATGCCTTACATTTTGTTAGCTGGAAAAACAGATTCCTGGGAAGATAATAGATGTGGACTACCTAGACCCAGGGCTTTTTTTCTCATAGAATGCCCAGAATGGAGTTCCGGCACCTTTTTTGGATGGAACCTTGTAGGATAGGCAAGGCGGGTTGTATAACGTGTGTGAGTTCCGGCACCTTTTTTTTTTTTTTACAAAAAAAGCACTGCCTAGACCAATTACAAAATTACCTCACAAAATATCTGCCTGGTAGTGAGGGGAATTGCTCACAAAATACACATTTACTAGCAGCAAACTGATGAATATGCAACCCATCATATTCTTTAGCCCTGAACTTGAAGATACTTCCATGAGCATCTTGGGGAGCGGGAGGAATGTTAAATAATAAAACGTGTATTGTGAGGCTGCAAGAATGTAATATCATTTTTAAAAAGCCAGTTGAGGCAAAAAGAACAGGCAGCACTGAAAAAGTGGCCAAGGACATAATTGTATTTGTTATCACCTCTTTAGAGAATCTAAGGCTACCCTGTTTCTCCTGAAGCTTGGCAGATGAAAGGTAGCTAAGTCCTTGTTGAAGGTACATTCAAAGAGAAACATAAATGAAAAGCAATTTTGAATTGCATATTTGAAATAAAAACGAAAAAAAAATTATCTCGTATGAACTTACATTAGAAGTACTATAAAACAAATCTTTTGGGGGCAAATTTTGTTCAGAGATGGAAAAATAATTTTTAAAATGCAGAAGTTATTTAAAAATCATACATTTATAAATACAATGTATTTCTATAAAATACAATGGTATTCAGAAGTGGTCTATCATGTCATGGTGAAAAGTTTCTTTCAAATCAAGGATTTGACAATTTCATGGAAATAGCCATGTTGTTTATAGACTACAGAAATGGCTTTCAGTTGTCTTATTTGGAAATAAGGGGCCACTAGACCTTTCTAGTGATATCCAGTCCAAGTCCAATTCCACTTAGTTTTTTGAAACCAGTATAAGTGGACTAACTGCTGCCATCTACTTTCAATACTGTAGCTATATTTTCTTGAAGCTGGATAATTAAGACAAAAATCCATAGGCCTATCCTAAATTAGAGGAATAAGGGATTGCAAAGTGTTATTTATTTTTCTATCCACATAATGAGAAACTAAAATGTACAGTCACACAATAATTATAAAATTCCTTTGAGAAGATGAGAGGATATCATAACTATAGAAGTGTGACTCATTGTAGGAAATGTTCATATAATAATCTGTTCTAGAATTTATGGGACCATGGGAATAAAATGTCATTTAGTTGTACAGGCTTTAAAAGGCAGGAAAAAAACCCTAAGTACAATGGAGATAAAAAATTAAATTGTTGATATATTGTTTTTGTGTTTGATATGACTTGTAATTAGTATGTTGTGCAGAGGTATAATACAATACTTAAACTAAAGTTGGCATACAATCCTACATATATTCTGTTAATTTTAACTGTAGTGCGTCTTTCTTACTAGGAAACTGAGTATAGGATTCCTGCCTTAAATTCTCAAACATCTAAATATATACATTATTTATGCTGAAGTAAATCTTTCATTGATCATGCTAGTGTTATCCATGAAAGCATAGCATACATTCTCTTTTCCTACACACCTAGTGAATGAATGTTTGTGTGCAACAACTAATTTCATATAATCATACAATTGGCAGGGACCCCAGAGGTAATTTCTGAAAGTTGAATGAAAAGTAATGCCTCTAGCGCCACCAACAGAAGGCAGAGTTAATGCAGTAGAACCTCTGATGTTCTTTAGCATCTGCTGTTTCACTTAAGTTGACAGGAGGTTGCAGTGAGAAAAGGATTTGTGTTACTGTTGTTTAAAAAAATGGAAGCCTGCAGTGACTACACTTAGGCATTTTTTTGAATGTTTGACTACTGAAGAAGTCCCATCAGTTAAAATTCACTACCAAATGCACATGCATATGATGATAAGTATGTTGCTATGAATAATGTTCATCTCTGGACCCCAAAAAATGTAAAGATGGTGAACTGGGGAGAGCTGGTTTGTGTGATCAAGAATGAAGTGGCCAATCTCTGACAGCAACTGATGAGTTTCACATGAGAAAGGTTGATGAACTGATTAAAGACTATTGGCAAATCATTCCAAGGGAAATTGCTGTCAAACTTGCTGTTTCACAGGAGCATGTGGGTCATATTATTATTGATGTTCTTCAATATCAGAAGGCTTGTGCAAGATAGGTTCTTTACACACTGACAACAGAGATGAAAGCTTCAAGAACTGAATTTGCTAGCAGTTGTCATACTAGGAGAATGAAGGTGAAGAATTTCTTCACAATACGATGACAGTCAATGAAATATGGGCTCAATCTATTTTTTGTTTCATCTAAAAAAAATAAAATCAAAACCTAGGCTTTCCCAGGGAAACATATGGTTATAAGTTTTGGGGTATGGAGGTGGTATTATTTGGATTTCCTTTAAACCTGTCACCATTATTAACTCATAGGATTATATTACAACACTCAAAACCTTGAAACAATGATTAAGCAGGTTTGGAAGCACAAGAAAGAAATTTTTCCCCGACAATGTTCACTGCCTTTCAAGAGGCAGTTGTTAAGCTAGATATCACCATCTTTACCCCATTCACCATATAGTCCAGCCATGCAACTTCTGATTTTCCCAAAATTGAAAGAACACTTTGTGGGCATCTATTTGAATCAAACAGGTGGAAAGGACATTCAGGATCTGATTGAAGAGACACAATGTGGTGTTCTTTTCTGTTGACTTTAAGAAGCTTGTCCAACATTGGGAGAAGTGTATGGCAAATGGTGGTGATTATGTCAGAGGAAAAAACCCAGCTAACAATAGAGCTCATTTCAAGGATATTTTTTCCTGTTTCATTTATTAATATAACCTCATTTAAACTAAAGTTATGGAGTCAAGACAATTTTCATTCAATTCTTTAAGCCCCAAACCCTGCCAGTTTAGATACACTGGAGCTTCATTGACAAGTAAATATTCAGCTTCTATTTGAAGACTTCTGACAACAGACAACTTACAATGTCACATGACAGCCTGTTTCACTGGCTGACAATTCATACATTACCATACTGGCTGGTTACATTACTCTACTAAAAATAAAGATCCTTCCAAAAAATGGGTCTTGTTTCCTAATTTTGCCAGCCTTGCGGGACTTGACAAGCATCAATAATAAGCTGACAGATCTGTAGTTTTTTTCCTGTTTTTGAAGAATATTTTACCTTTGTTTTGCTTCAATATTTTGACTTTCTTTTTAGAAAAAAGGGCAAAAAAAGTCCCTCCCCCTCGACTTCCCTTGCTTGCATAATTCCTTTCCTTGTTTTCATCATTTGAACAGTCCTATATTGAAATTTATTGGTTTATATATTACTCTTAACCTAAACATGGCAAATTGTGTTGCAATAAATAAAATGAAAGATATAGTAATAAAGCAATTAAAATGATTGAGCTATTTACAGCAATGAAAAGCAAACATGCCAGGGGGCAAAAAAGGCTAGTGAATCAGTAACACATTCAGAAATTTCTCCAAGAATCTTTTATTAAGAAGAACAATAATATGTCTTGATCAATTTCTAAAGGTAGAGAATTTCACTGCAGAGATTTTGTCTTGAAATAGTCCCTCAATCAGGTAAGAATCCCACAATCATCACCAGTTTGCACATATAGTAAAAAAAAAAAAAAAGGTTCATATGTGCTGAAATGCTCTAGCAAATACAAGCTCCAGATTTAGAGACTTGTAGGTCATAATTAATAGATTGGAATAATATGCCAATTAATGGGCAGGCAGTGGCTAAAAATGAAGTCACCCTGGTTTAGATTTTAAAATATATTGGGCTGAAGTCTTAGAAATATCTTTAAGACAGTTTTCATGTAGAGTCCTTTCAGTAACTGTACAAGAATGAGAGCTAAGGTATGAATCACTTTGTGGTCCAGGAAAGATCCCAGCTGGTACACCAAACTGAGTTGAAAGTAGCACTGTTAGACATTCAGTGAAAAATCTGGTTTCTAATGTAACCACACTCCATGTTAAATGCTTCCTCCTACAGTATCAGTTCAACCCAGTATGAATCTGGATGTCTTCTCAACAGATAGATCCGAAAATATTCTTCGGCAGCACCTCCATCTTACCAGGTTCAGTCACATTGTAGGCCCTCATCCATTACTACTGACAGACTTCAGTCTAGACCCTGCATCTTTTATCTATTGGATGTAGAATTGAGAGATCGATATAGGTATCATTATTATACTGATAGCATTTTGCCCCAGGTCAATGAGTAAATTTTTGAAGTCTTCTTAAGTATTAAAAGAGAGATGAGGTCTAACGTGCAGCATCCTGTAGTCTGAATGCCACATTTGTAATACAATTTTAGTAGATTATTTTTTCATTTCTTCCGCCCATTATAATATATTAAACCTTTTAAATCATAAGACTTGCAAAGTAAAAATGTTCATATATAATATATGAAATCATCACAGAATATCATGTTGTATTACTGTTATTAATTAAAGTTTTAAAAATGCAGCATACATCATGCAACATGTAACATGAGCTTCTACCTTCTAGCCTTCTGAATGATTTGATTACATGATTGTTTCACCAGGCCAGCTCACATTTAATTATACCAAATGTGTAAATAACTATTAGCAATCGTAGGAAATTTTGAGTTAATTTATGTCACTGTGAAATTTTAACTTTTCTGAAGTTCTCAGCTAGGGGTCAACTTGAAACTCCCTTATATATCTATTTTTTATTACTTGGAAAATATATTTTAGATGTTTTTGGGAGTTAATACAAAATATGAAGCTTTGTTTAATTGCAAATTTTATTGAGTAATGAAGTTTGCCTATAGGGATTGATGAGGCAGTTGATTACAACTGAAAGGAAAAAAAAATTGCTTGTTAAATAGAATAAATGTACAAGTAACTAAAATGGATATCAACATTTATATGTTTTTATTAATAAGTAACAAGATTTTTTTTCCTTATCAGCATATTCTTGATATGACATTTGGTGCAGGAGGTCACACAAAGGCAATTTTACAAAAGGCAAAGGATATTAAAATATATGCACTCGACAGAGACCCCACAGCTTATGAATTAGCTCAACAACTTTCTGCATCTTATCCGTGAGTATAATTTTTATTTTTTGTTTGATGAGGGATTATGTACCGTTATTATGTTGACCCCTCGTGACTAACAAAAACATTTTTTCATGGTGATCTGTCCCTAACTTGATCCTTCAAATCTTCCAATGTTATGCCCATCAGTACTTTAATTGAGTTCATCCAATCTCATTGCTTGTTGTCCCTTTCTTTTTCCTTGCAATTTTCCCATCATTAGATCCTTCTTCAGAGAGTTGGCTCTTTTCATAATATGTCCAAAGTAAGATAAATTAAGTCTGTTTGTACCTTGAGTGAGAACTCTTGGAATCACATGTTTGATAATACATTTGTTTGTTTTCTTGACTATCCATGATATTCTTAGAAGTCTTCTCCATCATCAAATTAGTGTTAGTGCATTTTCCATCCTCCTTCTTCAGTCCAAACACACACGTAGCCTAAACAAATTTTTGTAGTCTCTAAAAAGCATGGCCATGACCTTTATTGATTCCAGGATTGGAAATCAATTGTCTTCAGAAGTGGGAATCCACTATAAAATGTATGTATGTAGATAGGTAGGTAGGTATTTATTTATTAAACAAATGTATATACCTGTCCATCTCACCAAAGGCAGTTCTGGATGACACACAGCAAATGATGTCCCTCCCTCTTTCCATGTTAGGTTATATAGAACCAATCAGGGTTCCAATTCTATCTTGTACAGTGCTTGTTTTGGTATGTAGCCTCCATGTAGCCAAGGCCATTTGCTTTACTTCCTGAAAATGAAAGGCAACCAAAACAAGAATGTTACAGTGTGTCAGAGCTGAACATATCAATACATTCTCTAGCGACACAAAGAACCTAACAAGAGAATATTCAAGGACAAGGCTTTATGTTATTTGTTTTACAGATCTGATAGGAACACTTATTATGATTATCCGCTCCTGTAGAATTTACAAGTGTACACAAATTAATATCGTATGTCAATTCTGGACTTTAAGCCCTATTGCTTTTTCTTCCCTTTACATGACAACATACTTTTTTCCCATCTGTTTCTCAACCTTGTTGAGGGGATTTGTTTTGATAATAACCTTGTCTGATCTCAGATGTATTACCTCTAATCTTGATGGCATCAACCTTAACATCATTTTCCCTCTAATTTCCCTTTATCTTAAAAGTTTGGAGATACAACAAACTTCTCTTCACTCTTCTTGGTCAAGTGAAACTAGAAGGGCCTGTATCTCTCCCTCTTTCCTTCTATTTTGTCAGCTGGAGATTATTGTTTCCTTAGATGTTCTACTGTTCCTTCCTTTTGCTTTGAAGGATTAAGTATATCCATTTCTAACTTCAATTTCTTTTATTTCTACTTCTCACATCCAACAATAAACCTATCAGGAAGACACTGGATTTCCATGTCCTTATTTCTTTTTTCAACTGATCTCCCAGTTCAGAATTCTCTTCTTCAGCTTAAGGTGAAGTGGTCTCAGTTTCTCAGTTGTACAATTTCCTGTCTTCCTCTTTCCAATCCAGCCTGCCTCCACCTGAAAATCAGGCATCCAACAATAGGACTGATTCCATCAGGAATGACTTTTTGGAACAGTATTTCTCAACTTTGGCAAGGTATAACTTTGTGATTTAAAACCAGAGTGGGAATTGAAATCCATCATTTTAATTTCATATTAATTTTAATTGCAGCTTTTAATACCATTGGTACATTTTTTAAAATACATTTATTTCTAGGGTATCCAGTGCCAATTTTAATTTATATTATTTTAACAGTTGCAATCAGGTATGAAACTTTACTGCATCAAGAGACCAGTTTTTCATTTCTCAGTTGCCTTTTCTTGATTACTATGTACGTTGTTTGGCAGATGTTATAATATGTACACACAAGTACACACCCACACACATATACAAATACACATGCAAACATGGAGAGACACACACATTTATTGTGTCATTGAAGCTGATGTTTATGTAAGTTGAAGAATATTACCTTTTCAGTATACAACTACTGTAAATTGTTTAGTGAAAATCTGATGAAAATAGCGAGTTTTCTGTTCAGGATTGTTTTGAGAGATTTCTAATTTCCACATTGCAAAGATTTCCTAGTAATTTCAGTGAGAAAAAAAAATGTGTTTTCATTTTCATTCATTCTGCATACATTTTTGTGTCTGTCCATAAAGTTTTATTATGCTTAATTTTATGGTGGCTTAGCTGAAATATATGACACTTTGTGAAATATATGACACTTTTAGAAACAGAGGGTATAAATTTCTCAGATAATTATACATTTAAGTAAAACATTAATGAGTGTGAAAACCCAACTTTGACCACATTGTGAATCCAACAAAACTCTACAGGAATATTGTGGCAGTTCAGTAGATAGCAGCTTGGTGAACAGAATGAGGCCACCATACAGATGGACCTAATTTGAATGTTAGGAAGTTGTGGTTTCTCTTTAAAAATGGTGCTTCGGGGTGATTCTCCACTCAAAATCATATATTATAGCAATTAAGGCTTTGAAATTCTTACTCAACTTTAATGCTCACTGGATACCTTTGAATGAGTTATTCTTTTCTTGGTCCAACTTATTTCAGAGTTGTGTTAGAATAGTTTGAAATTGCTCCCTATTTTTATATCTTGAGCTCATGGATGAAAGGCAGTGTGTATAAATGCAGTGAACAAAATCAATAAGTAACAGCTCACAGAGCACCAGTTTACTGGAATGCTAACAGGTAGTACCTGGAGCTTTCTGTCTTCAGGATATTCCTGATAAACCCTGCTGATCTTGATCACTCCAGGCAATTGAATATAATTTCAAAGCACTGACCTTTGTAAGAAAACCTGCGGGGTTCTTACAGGATGCCGAACTATTCTTGCAGATAAAAACAGATGTATTTATGTGTAGCCCAGTTTTTTATGTGTTTTTATGAATTTTGGGGGGTTCTATATGCTGCCATGAGTGCTTTAGACTTAGGCAACGATAACAAATATAAATAATCATAATCATAATATTTTATTCTATTTTATTTATTTTATTATTTATTTACAGTATTTAATATTTAATACTGTTAATTTATTATAAATGTATAATACTATTAATACTATCAAGATCCGAAAATCAAAATTGAAAGGTAATAGCTATGGTGATCCCAGTGGTTATTAGCATATTGTGTGTCATACAATATTAGTTGGTTGGAACTAAGCAAATCTGCACATTTCATCTCTCAATCGCAAAAGCCACACTGCTTGGACCTGCAGATATTAAACAATACGTTAAAGCATTTTAGGCTCTTGGGAAGAATTTGATGCGTATGAAGTCCAACACCAGCTAAATGACTGGCAGTTGTGACTTCACATTGTTGTGAACAGATAATAACAATAGTAACAATAAGATAGCAACAAACAGCAAATGCCACCTCTGCAAAAGAAGCTGAAGAAGCAGCGGACTGCCTAATTAGCTTCTGCAAGAAGATCACACAACTGACTAAAAACAATGGCATAACAAAGTAGCAATAATGGTGCGTTGAAGATCTGCAATACCATTTGCCTGCAAGCAAAAACTGGTGGGAGAATAACATCAACAAAGTAATAGAAACTGAAGATGCTAACTTTTCTGGGTCTTCAGAATTCAAACAGCTGCCACCTAAGGCTCCAGACTTAACGAACATCAATAAGAAATATTAAAAACTAATATTAAAAATTAAATGTTGCAGAACCAGGATACAGCAGAATAGAAGACAAAGAATTGGAGGAAATCACAAAAATAGAAGTAGGACAACTGTGGCAAAAGAAAGCAAAATAGGCATCTTGGGTATAACCTCAAGACATCTGGAGCACCACTTGAACACCACTGGCATTGACAAAATCACCATCAGTCAGTTGCAAAAGGCAACTTTACTTGGAACAGCTTTCCTCCCACAACAATATCTTTAATACAATCAAATAACATCTGCCTATCCCAAGTCCTTGGGAAAGACTCAATAGATGGATTAAAATGCTACCTACACACAAAAATTACCTGCACATAATAATAAATGTATTTTTAAAATTATTTATATGGCTACCTATCTCAGTTACATAACTCTGGTTAACTAACAGGAGTCACTGTATGAAATGGGTAGCTATATAAATTTCATAAAGAAATAAACTCTATTTAAGGCAGAATAAAACAATATAGAATAAATTGGCAAAGCCATGCTCATTCAAGAACCTGCAGCCGACTTCCGGTTCTGGTTGCAGCGCCCGCGGACGCGCAAAGAACTTGCTCTCTTTGCCGTCCGGTTTCCCCCCCGCCGGTAGACCCTGGAGAGGGTCGAAAGTCGCCCTGGAGGGGCGACCACCGTAGAGGAGGGCACTCGTCGATCGCGGAGGGAGCAGTAGCTCCCTCTGCGGTCCGAGAAATCACCTTTGGGCCGACGGGGAAAAGATCGGCCAGTAACATGGCCGATCACTCAGCTGCTCCAGCCGAAAGTCACAGCAACATCTAAGCAAAAAGAACCACCGTGGAAGATCCGGGTGAGACCTTTCCTTCCCTCTTGTTAATTTACCTATTTCCCTGTTAACAGCTTTAAGAACTATTTCCCTATTTTGAGAAAGCAGCGTTTGATCACTGGGGAAAACGGGCTTTGGAAAAATAATTATTATTGTTTTTTTATTATTTTATTTTGTTTATATAAGCAGTTGGAATTCGGGCATCCTGAAAAAAAAAAAAACCCTTACTGTGACTCTCTCTTTTGGCTTGTCTATCTTCAGTTTAGGTGAAAACCCTTAGGGAGGGGGTGGAATGCTTTTTTCTCCTCCCCCCCCCTCCTGAACAGTATTGCCTAAAAAACTTCCTGCTCTCTGGGCGGACTCATGTAGATTGTTTTGGATACAATGCAACCTGGGACTTGGCGTGAAGCCCAGAAACTATGACTGATACAATGTAACTTTCTCCAGTTGAACTCTCACTCCCTGATTTTGGTGTGATGCCCAGACTGGATTACAATATAATAACTGACTGCTACTTGGGACTCTTGCTGCTTCTTTTATTTCTGTGCTGGACTTGACTATTTGCTTTTTTCTGTTTGGAAATATATTTCTGTTTGGACTCTATATTTTATAACACTGCAATCTATTTTTTAAGCTGAACTTCTATAAAAAAAAAAGGATGGAATCCTACTCACAGATTAATTATGGACTTATATTAGAAAATTTTTTGGAAATGAGAATGGAATTTAAAGAACATATTAGAACGCTTAGCAAAAAGGAGGTCTCAGAATTAAAAATTGAAGCTCAACTTTTGATTGACTATGATACACAATCAGATCTACAACTTAATGAGATGGATGGAATATATTTACAATCTATTGAATCTATTGAATCTATTGAAGAGGAAGAGGACACATCCCACAGGATGAAGATTTTTGATGATCAAAGGCAGAACTCAACTAAAACATTTACAACTTTAAAAGCAACAGGATTGGACTTCCAAATACGAGGCATCAAAAACGTTGACAACATGACAGTACAGACAACACTGGATAAAAGAGAAAAAGACTATGATTGGACTCAATGGTGGGAAAAGGCCTTTAGCCAGTCACTAAGATGGGAGGATCTAGAGGCCCTGCTGTGGAAACCTACCTGGCACAAAAAGAAAGCTAGAATTAGATTTAAAAATGAGAGTTAAAATTTTATCTGATGGGTAAAAAGGGCTTTTGGACGTTGATTGAGCTAATACTTTCGAGATTTTTAAGGTTACGCTGGTTTGAGTCAACATTAGATTTAAATTATGGATTTGATTATGGTTTGGAATGGCAATAGGAAAAATTGGAAAATTTAAAATTAAAGGAGTTAGATTGAGATTGAGACTGGTGAAGTATTATTGATATTTTTACTTACAAGAATTGAATGGTAATTAGTGATGTATTAAATGGACTAAATTGAAACAATTGAGGAATTTTTAGGGACTTGGATTGATTTATAAAAATATTGGATAGAGTATATGAAATAGAATATAGTTGAGAAATATTAAGATATAATAGTTATATTATTAGTTTATGATAGAAATAATTATTGTCCTATTATTATTATTATTATTATTATTATATTATTATATTATTATGTCTTATGTAATGATTTTAAAATATATAAATTTATGTTTATTTACAAAATATGTATGTGAAATAGAATAGAATAAGAGATATAATTTGATTGAGAAGTCTAAATTGAAATTGGAATAATAGATATAGGTGAGAAACAATTTATATTTTAGGAATGCTCGAATTGTATACTATATGTTTATGCAAGACTAAATTGAAATAGATTAATTGAAAGTTGGTTAAGCCTGAAAACGGGTGAAAATATGATTGATAACTTTTGTTTTTTGTTTTTGTGTGTTTTTTTCTTCTTTTTTCTTTCTTCTTTTTTTATTGATAAAATAGAGAGGGAACCTTTAAAGAAGTAGTTTAAATTGTATATGTATGACTGTATTTTTTGTTGTGTTCTATGGAGTGCCCTATCTCCACGATGTGTTATAAGCACTTGGCTGTAAAATAAACAAAAAAAACCTAATAAAACTTGTTATGATAAAAAAAAAAGAAAAGAACCTGCAGCCCAAAGACCTTTCCGTCACCTGGAAATCTAACAAATCTGCATGGATGACTGGTGCCCTATTTGAGGATTGGATAAGAGGTATTGACCGATAAATGAAGAAGAAGAAATGGTCCATTCTCCTTGTAGTGGACAATTGTCTTAGCCAACCCCAAGTGAATCATCTTACAAACGTGAAACTGAAATTTTTGCCTCCGAACACTACATCAAAAATTCAACCTCTTGACCAAGGCATAATGAAAACATTCAAAATGCTTTACGAGACCAGCTTCTGCAGTGGGTCATTGCTAAAACGCAAACCTACGCAAAGGCAAACACTAAATCCTAATCCTAACTTTGGTCAATACTGATTGGATGAAAGAAGATATATCCTGTTTTATTATAATTGTAGGGGGCAGGGGTGCATAAAATTAAAATATAAGATTAGCCACTTATGTGAAGAACATAAAACTTGTGATACATAGGTTTTCAATAACCATGGGTTCATTTCAGGTGAATTGATTACAAGCAGTACAAACCTCTGCACCAGATGGTTTATCTCCTTAACTTCCCTGTTAACAATTTCAAGTACCAACTATCAAATTTTGAAAAATGATATGCAGAATTAACTTTTTGAAGGAAAAAAAGGAATAGCCTGGAAAAAAAGAGCTTGTATGTACTGTAGCTATTTATATGCATAGTTTCTTCCAGTATGACATTTTTTTACCTAACACTGGCAGGTAAGGCTACATACTCATTATATAGAACTGATGCAACAAAATCTATTAATATTTTGTTCATGTCTCATTCAGGATTTTTATCCCCTTTTACTAGAAAAAAAATTAGGAAGATGTAGCATTCAAATGTGTCAGCTGGATATTTCTCTTGCTTACTAATACAGAATTTGTCTGTATTTAGACATCCATTGTGGGAATAAAATGTACTGATTTATAAATGTTTGAAGAACTTTTAGAAAATTTGTGATGCTGTTTATATAATTAACTTCCATAAGCCACATCTTTCTTTGAATATTTCAGTTTTGAAATATCAGCTGATGGACTCCATATTCCATCTGTAAAGTGTGTGTGTGTGTGTGTGTGTGTGTATATATATATATATATATATATTTGCTATCATCCTTAGTGGATAGTGGATAATTTAATATAGAATAAAAGCCCATATTTTCTTTAGCTGGAACTTAAAAAAAAAAAATCATATTTGCTTAGCATAACTCACTGTGTAGAATGCCAGAAATGATATTCTATTCAGTGCAAAAAAAAATAATGTTCAAATTTTAATCAAGCAAATAAGTATAAAAGTATAATATGCCATTGGCCAGCGTAAGGCATCCTACTTATCATTATTTGTTTTCTATTTTTCTTGTGTTACTTTTCAAACTATATATACATATACATATTTCATACATTTGCTTAATGCAGTATTTACACCTTTCTTAGATGTTAGATGACAATCTGTATGAATGAGGCAGTTTTGGCTTTACAGGTAATCCTTGATTTATGATCAAATTGGGACTGGAATTTCCATTGCTAAATAAGGAGATTCTTAAGTGTGTCATGGCCAATTTTAAGACCTTTATCACCTCTCCCTACCAGCAATGATGATGTTACCTAGTAATGAAATGTCTGCAAGAAAACAACCAAGCTCAAGATCACCAAGGATCCCTCATATCTAGTTCCCTTAGCTGTTCATCATACAATTTAACCTTTGGACCCCTTATCATCTTTGTCGCTATTTTATTTATTTATTTACTCTGGAGAGCTTACAAGATTATTGCTCTTCAACAAGATTGTTGCTCTTCTGTGCACTCTTTCTGGGGTCTCAGCATCTTTTTTGTATTGTGGTGACCAGAACTGGATGTAATATTCTAAAAGTGGCCTCATTAGTGCAGTATAGAGCAGTACTATTGTTTGATGCTATCTTTCTGCTGATGCCACCTAGGACAGCATTGGATTTTTGGTAAGTGCAGCACACTTCTGAATCCTAGTTAAGCAATGGTCCACCAGGACAACTAGATCCCTCTCACGGGCACTACCTGTTGAGCCAAGTACTGCCTATTCTGTACCTGTGCATTTGGTTTTTCCTGCCTATGAGCAGGACCTCACTTTGTATTAACCACTAAACTACATCTTGTTTGATAGAGCCCAATGCTGCACGATGTAGTTCAGTGTGAAGTAAGTAAGGTCTACACTGAGGGCAAAGAAGTACTAATGTCTTGCCATACTTATGGCCACAACATAGGCCTGAATATGAACTCACACTTGTGTTTTGTCACTTTTGTTCTCCCCCCCCCCACCACCACCACCAGTACATCACGTTGGTTTCACCTGCCAGAGCTCCATGGTAAACCACAGAGGCCCTCCAACACCAAATTTGCATTTTGAGAAAGACAACCACTGTGTAGGACAAACAGGCAAAAGACTGGCAGAACGCATCCATGAACACCAAATAGCCATCAGAAGACATGATGAAAATTCTTTAATTTCACAACATATAGACAGATTTAACCATAGTTTCAATTGGGACAATGTGACAATCCTAGACCACAATCCAAAAATGCCAGGGAATTTCTAGAAGCCTGGCACTCTGACAAATCAGCCATCAATAGACACATAGACATTAACAAATCTATAGACTATGTAAAAGAGACAGTCAACCAGCCCAAAAGAGAACAAAAAGACCTAAGCACCTCTCTACCAGCAATCAGGACCCAGATCAGCATAGATTAACTCCAAAGTTAATTTCAGACCAACAATCAGGTAAACAATACCCCAATCAAGGAATTGCCAAAGAACCAACAGTAAACAGCCCAACCAAAGAATCACTAGGACCACCCCCACCAATACTAACAGGCAAGACACCAGAATATAAACCAACAGCAAACAGTACTCTTTACTAGCACTGGTGATGTTACCTAGTTTGGGTACTGAAACATCTGCAAGACATGATAGCAGTGTTCCAATATAATATCTCAGGGACTGCCACAAAGAAGAGGGAGTCAAGCTATTCTCCAAAGCGCCTGAAGGCAGGACAAGAAGCAATGGATGGAAACTAATCAAGGAGAGAAGCAACCTAGAACTAAGGAGAAACTTCCTGACAGAACAATTAACCAATGGAACAACCTGCCTCCAGAAGCAGTGAATGCTCCAACACTGGAAGTTTTTAAGAAGAGACTGGACAGCCATTTGTCCGAAATGGTGTAGGGTTTCCTGCCTGAGCAGGTGGTTGGACTCGATGACCTCCAAGGTCCCTTCCAACTTTATTATTATTATTATTAAAACAAGCAAGCTCAGAGAGCACCAAGGACCCCTCATTTCAGCCCTGAGCTACAAGTATTCTCCTTTGTGAGGCTATGTGTTGTCCAAATCGCTAATACTATCATTCTGTCACAATTTAAATAGCAAGAAATTAGTTGCATGCATAGATAAGGATGCTAATGACTCAACTGTGCTCTTACAATTTGATTTTTGGTTTGCCTAATGACACAGCGTTACAGAGGTTTATATACATATGGGGGCACACACACAAACTTATTCTGAACATTGACAGAAAGCCTAAAATCTCCAATCTCTCTGGAAATATCCCATTAAGCTTCGTGCATGTGTGTGGTTATCATTATGCAACATTAACGTTTCTGAAGTCCTAGGGAAATTCACCCCCAAATGTTTCATTTGTATGTCAATTTATTTAAACATTTGCTTAAAAAAACTACATTGGGAAAAATTTAAAAAGAAAATATTAATTATTTTAATGTTTTTCTATGTGTTTAAAATTCCTGCAGATTGGAGTTTGGTGTTTTTTTAAAAAACACCAAACTATATACCCATATGACCCTTTAATTTGCAGGCATGATGCACATCTTAAGTTCTAAGATCAGATCATGTGAACATTTTAAGCCTGGATAACAGTTGAATAGTATCTTGGAGTAAAAGGCATGATACATCCTGTATAAAAACAACATTCCCAAGCTTCTGACGTCTTTTTGCTCCATAATCAACTTAAAGGCTACAGCAGGTGGCTTGAAGGTAGAAGTTAGTTAATGATTAATAAGGCTGTTGCACATCTTTTGCGTCACTTTTCCTTTCAAAATAATTTGCTAACAAGTCACCTAAGGGCTTGAAATAGATCAGGAAAATAACCAAAGAGATCCTGTGGTGCAATTGATAGTGATGATTAGAAAACCAGAAGAACCTAGAACAGCAAATAAAAAAAGATTTATTGTTTATTTAGTTCCAATATTTGCTGAATGGTCTGGCTTAGTTTAATAATTTCAGATATGCATTTGTTTCTATAGCTTCAGTCAAGTAGCATAATTATAAAAATAACTATAATATCTCAAATATGCAGATTAATTCCACATTATTTTTAAGTGCCTTTAACTTGCTTATGCAAAAAGTGTATTAAAAATACTTAAAATACTTAAATTATTAACTTTGGATAGAATTGTTTGGCATGAGCACAGATGCTATTATGAATTTATAATTTGTAATGTTAAAAAGTAGTTAGATAATGAAGTACATTATGGCCACTGAAATGCTGAACAAATTAGGTTCACAAAATACCCCCAGTGTGAAGTCTGTAAAATCATAACTAAGCTCCAGTGATATAAACAAATATGGTAATATTAAATGATCGTATAAAAATCAAATTATATGGCATTTCAGAACGACCGAAGGTGGTGGTGGTTGTTATTTTTAATCAGTGTTTAGGAAAATATAACTGCAACTTAAAAGTGGAAGATGCAAATAATCTACAAAATCTAATAATGAAAGTCAAGAAATAGAAGGTACCTGTAAAAAAGAAGAAGAAAAAAAAAAGGGGGGGGACTACGGTTAAATATGAAGAAGACCAAATGAATGAACTTTGATTTTGGTGTAAACATCTGGGAATACCATGGATAGCCAAGAAAACAAAGAAATGGATAATCAAACAAATCAAACCCAAATTTTCATTTGAGGCACAAATTATCACACTCAAACTATTGTACTTTAGTCACATGTGAAGACTTAGCTCTCTAGAGAAGTCTATAATGCTGGTAAAGGTGGAAAGAAAGGGAAGAGCGCAGTCACGAGTGCAGTACTAGAAGTGCTGAAGAGCCTAGGTTGGAGACGGATTCTCTTGTAGAAATCTTACGTGGTCACTAAGAGTTGGCACCAACCTTAGGGCAAATAATCAATCACAAATTAACCTAGAACCAATGCTTGAATATAAATTACAGTAAAAATAAAGGGACTTGGACTTGGATTGGATATTTGGGGAAATAATTCTGCCAAGAGCTTGTAATCATGACTATTGATTTTTTTTCCCCACTGACGAATTCAGTGGAACTGATCAAGTGCTTTGAAGTTATACAAGAAAGGTTCTGAAGGACAAAGCATGGAACAGATGGGCTTCAGCTTTTAGACTAAGATTATCTTCTACCTGCACTCCTGAATGCAGTACTCTCCAAAATTTTCTGTAGAGAAATCCAGAACATTTTTAAAGTATTCTTGGATATTAGAACTGAGATTTGGCAGCACTAAAGTCTTTCTTTCTAAAGAAGAAAATGCGCAGCCATTTTTCTCACTAGCCTATCAGTTTTGTGCAGTGTGAAGTATTGTGGCTTCTCTTTTTGACCCACTTAACAAGGTTAGTAGAAGCATGATTAATTTTCAGCCTGGGAAGTTGAAGCACAATTGGTTCGTCATTTGCATCTTACTTCCAGCATCTGCTTCTTGTTTTTGTTTTGCTATATTCACATGAGAACGTAAAATGCAACGGGAAGTGTTTTGTAGGAAGGGGGTTTAATTTAAAAGTTCAAAATGCACTATAAAGCGAGACAGGAGAGAGTCTTCCTGAAGCAAATATTGTTATTTCTATACTTCCAAACATTTATTGAGCAGAAATTATATTGTCAGAAAGAATAATGACAGTGTGATTTGCCATGCATTCTATTTTTAGATCTTTTATCTAAAAATTGACATATAACTTGCTTTACCTGACACCCCAGGTGAGGAGGTTACTGGAGTATAACAAAGTTTTGACGTCAGAACTGCTATTTATTCCACTGGAAACCATTAGTGATGCATTACCCCTTGGCAATTGTGTTTTCAAAAATCCAGTTAAATTTTTATGACTGTTTTTGGCCAATTAGAGTTCTTGCTCAATATAGAGAGAAGGAAAACTGGTTTCTATATAGTTTCAGAAATGTTATATCTCAGCAATAGAATTGGTGTAAATACCAAATTGTTACACAATTTATTTAATTCTTTCTATGCTTGTTTCTTCTTCATAATAGTTTATTGAACACATTAATATTTCTGAATTTATACTGATCATGTGTATATTGCAAAATAGGGACAAAGAAAAATATTTTAAAAGTTTGCAGTATGACAAAATAAAAATGGGAATCCCCATTTTTATTTAGGTATGAATGCTGTATGCGCTCATAATCAACAGGGGGGGAAAGCCTCTAGAGCTCCATATTGTTTACAATTTGCTCATACCCGCTATAGGGTTTTAAAATTCTGATTCAGCACAAACAAACAAAAAAACTTATTTTGTTTCAACTTCTAACATGAGAGTAATGTTGAAAATAAAATACGATTCTTCAATTGTTCAACTATTTTAACATAATCTAATTTGGAGCTTTAAGGAAAGTCTAATTTCCATTCAGAACTAAGAGTAAGAGCCAACTGCTAAAAATGGTATAAAAGGAACAGAGATTTGTGCTTTATTTAAAAAAAATTTGGAGAGTCATCTAATCCTTCATAATTTTCCAATAATGAATACAACTAAACATTGATGCAACTAATAAGACACATAAAATTACTTAGTAAACAGCTCACTTTTACTAACCCTATTTTTAAAGTAATTAACAGCAAATTGAGACAGTTGCCTTACACTTACTGATAATAGAAAGAGGAATGAGCAGAGGTATAAATAAGTAAATGCAGGCATTTGATGATTAACTGGTTTCAAAGGGTCTCATTCATTCATTCATTCATTCATTCAACTTGCCCAACTGAGCCAAGTGACTGGGTGGCTTAAAATTCTAAAATTTTAAAACAGTTAAAACAATTTTAAAAATGTTAAAACAATAAAAAATAAAAAACTTAAATTTAATGCATAAATAATGCTTCTGTCTCTGCCCCCCCCCCTTTTCCTTTGTTCCATACAATTCAAAAAATAGGCCTGAAAAAGAAATGGAGAAATATGGAGTAAGGAAAGTTTATGTCCTTTCCCTATTTTCTTCCTTTATTCCTGTCACTTGCAGCAAGAAAAAACCCTGCCTAATAGGCATATACTTTTGGTGATGACTTGTATCATCATTATTAATGGATTGTTGCCAGATTTATGTGCCAATCTAATATAGAAAGTACAGTCTTGGTGTGTCTGGCTGCCTATGTCTGGGCTCAGAAGCTGATAAGGCCTGGTTAATGGTATCAATATAGACCTTGTGGGTACACTGAAAAGTTAAAAAATATTCTGGAAGCAGGCAATAACAAACAATGTCTATGCCAAGGACAAGTGCATGAAGTTACAAAATATGGAGCATGATTCAATGGGGACTTTACCTATAAGGGCTGTGCTTATCCCTTGGGTTTTCTTAGCTTTTCAAGTTAAATTAATGGAGTGAAAAATGAACAGCATCAGGAAGGAGGGAAATATTGCAAAGATATTTTTGCAGAACTTCCTTTTAAGCTGAAAAAGATTAGGAGCAAGATATATGTCAATGTCTTCTCACTCTAGAAAATAAACATAAATGTTGTTCATACCCTCACCCTTCAAAAAGAAGTCCGGTTTTTCTAAATGATATAACTATCATTCCTAATTGGAAACTTGTCTGATGTTGTCTGCCTTTTCTAGGGTAACCATCTAATTAAAGACATTTTCAGGGTCTTGATCCTATTGAATAAAGTACTAATTGCAGTTGGTCTGTCAGAAATTGAATTCTAAGTCTTAACGTCATTTGAACCCATCTTAAATTACTGGAAGTAATTGATATAAATTAGCTGTTTAAGTCTTGTTCCAAATGAATGTCCACATGAATTTCTACTTGAAGAGAGGGTTGAACTGTCTCTAGATCTGTCTTCCTTTTTGAAATTTGTTAACAAGATTCTCTGTTAACCTAACATCTTCTGTACATTATTTGCAGCAAGTTCTGAGTTGCTAATATTAATCTTTAAATTATATTGATAGAATGTTTTGATTTTGGAATTACCTGTTGTTGCAATTAGCGGTCAAATGGCAACTGGAAATGTTGACAGTGACAAAGAAAAAGTTGTTAAGATTTTTTCTCATTTTTCCCCCTCTTTCTTATTTTTACTTGCATTACTTATTGTGCTTTCTCCCTTTTATACAGCAATGTATTTTTGAAACAAAAGTAATATTGGACACTTTGGCACAATACTTCAGTTTTCTCTAATCTGGAAGATTGTAGAACTGTTATTTTAGAATTCCACAGATGGAACCAAGTGGGCTATAAAATTTTGAAATTGCCTCTGGAAATGTTACAGATAATGTGATAATCAAACACATTGTGGATGAAAGTTATTGGGTATTTCTAGTAGATATTATCTATGCGAGATTATTTGTTTGCCTATTCATTCTTAGTTCTAATCTAATTTTCTAAATTACTCACCTTCCTTTCGCTTGCCTCCCCTCCCTCTCATGCTTGCCCTTCTCAGATAAGTAGTTGAGAAGTGTCTCTATGTAGTCTCATTCAGGAATTGATCTGACAATAATGTCAAGACAAGTCACTTATGAGTTGCCTGTTGATAGTTAACGCTATGTCAGCTTCTGAAGATTATTTTATTTACCTCGATGCTCTTGACAAAACGCCTGCATTAGTTCAAAGAACTATTACTCATTTGGGACACACATTGTTTCTTTTGATGTTAGAATTACTGGGCAGATGTACAGACTATGTTTTCAATCAAGCAACAGAGAGGACTTCAAAGATGTAATAGCACTTTAAATTTACTCTACTTGCCAAGAATACTTTAAAACTCCTTACATATCTATGAGTTTTGGAACACGCATAATAAATCTTCCCTAGACAATATTCATTTTTTATAGTATAGAGCCAATATTATGCCTCGTTTTATTTATTCTGCTGTAAAATAAACATTTAATTGGTATAAGTTATGAATTCATCTTGGATAGTTATAAAAGTAATTTGGCCAAAATTGTCATCATTTCCAACCTCTACATTTTCCCCAATGATTTTTCAGTTAATGAAAAATACCTTGTAAAGGTTCATAGGATTCAACATGCTATTGCTTATTTAAAAATGTATATTTATGATAGTATAATTAAGAAAGACATCAATTGAAAAATTGTAATCATAATAGAGTTGGCTTTTTTATTTATTTCTTTTGGCCTTGCTGGCTATGAGAAAAATGTATAAAAACACTACAATCTCACTTTTGGCCATTCTGTTTCTTCATGTTTACTTCCCAAAAGTTGGTTTTATATAAAAAAATGAGAATTATTAAAGACTATATATGGGGGGGGGGGAATCAGTTGTGCAAGTTCCTGAATAAAATTGCATGTGTGTGTTACCATCTAACCTTGCTCAACCTGGAAAAATTCTGTTTTGAAAGGTGACACATCAATACGTCATTTAGAAACAACATTTTCCCAGGATTGCAAGAATCTTAAATTTTAATATTAGAAACACCACAGTGGTATTCGCCATAGCTTTTTGTTGTGGTTGTTGTTGTATTTATAAATAGTCTGTCAATTATTATCTGTTTAATTATTTCTTCAATTTATACAGCCTTCCAGTCATCAAGCAGCTAACAAGGGTTAAAAACATAAGAAGAAGAAAATAGTACAATAATAAAACACACCTATGTGCCTATAAAAAAGGAGAGTGTTATTGTTAAATGTAGCTTTACTAATAACAAATGTAAATATTTATCTTTTCCTTTGTGCTCTTATAGGCAACAAATACGGCCTCTTCTAGGAACATTTAGTCAAGCAGAAGCCTTATTAACATCTTCTGGAGTACAGCCAGCGACTTTAGATGGTGTTCTTTTGGATGCTGGTTGCTCTTCCTTGCAGTTAGATACACCAGAAAGAGGTTTTTCCCTAAAAAAGGATGGCCCGTTGGACATGAGGATGGACGGTGACAGGTATCTATTGATAAAAGTGTTTTTTTGTGTTTTTTTAAACTAATCAATTTCTCAACAGCAGGCTGAATTTAATTTCCCTTTGAGGGAGCCCTGCTATATCTCTCTGCATAATACAGTATATAATAAATCAGTTTTTATTTCTTTTGGCAAAATAATACTCTATGCTGTACTTTCAGGATTTGGTGCCAGGTTGTTGGTTTTTTTTAATCTCTTCTACTTCCCCCTACTGTCCCTCTCCCCAGCAGTTAAATTGTTATAAATGTTAATAAAGATATTGGTTCTAAATCTGTCTTTTAAAATTGAAATAAGTCCTGACCAAGTCCTGAATGATTATAATAGATACAATAGAATTAAATAGGGGAAACCATTCCCTTGTGCGCATCTTGCTGATCCTTCAAATTAGACAATGATGATGCGTATGATATTGGGATAGAATCTGCCAACAATAAGGAGATATTCATTGTTAAATATAGTCCTAAAGACAATCACTCAATAAATTATATAAACAATATAAATATAAAGAAATAATAATTAAACTGGCCATGGGGGTTCTGGTGGCTATAGCAAACCAAAACTCTTGGACGGCACTGAGAAAATTTGGGCATTGACAGTTTTTCCACCTGTCAATTACAAAGGCCACACTACTTCAATTCACACACATATACTACACCAATGCGTTATGACATTTTAGGGCAGGGGTGTCAAATTGCCGGCCCGCGGGCCAAACATGTCATCCGGAAGCCACGCCCACCCCATTGTCGGCAATGGCGAAACCGTCCCGATACGTTGCGCGACATCACGTGACGTCGTGAGTTTGACATGTTGTAGGGTCTTGGAAGATCTTGATGCATATGAAGGCCATCGCTATCTAAAGAATTGACAGCTGCTGTGAATGTTCTTAGACACAAGGAAAATTTAAAAAGCACTGGAAATAATAAGCACAAAATAACAACTATCAGGGAGAAAATCAGCAGATATCAAACTAGAATTGTATGCTATATGCAGAATGTCCAACTTTAGTCAAATCAGAAATGTATTTACTAAGCCATCAATGGAGAGACTGCAATGAACCATCCAACACTCGACAAAGAAGAAACAGTGCTATAGGACAACCCAATGAAATGCAACAAAAATGCAGCTTAGATAAAGAAAGTGGATAAGAATAAAAAAAAGCTGAAATGAAAGAACTTCTAATAATAGGAACAGTGGGGGAGAACAGGACAAGGAAAATCAAGTATTATCAGCACTAAGTGAAGATAAACTGCATGGGTTTTTGTTAAAACATCTGACTGATCTACACCTACTCTTTGCCAAGCAGTTTAACAATATACTGCAAGGAGGTAAAATTGAAGATTACTTAACATCTGGCACCTGATAATCAGAGACTCAACAAAAGGGACAACACCAAGCAACTATATGCTAATTACCTGCTTACCAACTACTTTGAGATTGCTAATTAATGTTGTAGCTGATGGCATGTAGTTGAAAACAAGCTCTTCCCATCCAGGCAGAAAGGAAACTGCCCAAATAGCAGAGGAACACAAGATCAGTTCCTAACCGACAAAGTGATTTTTTTTTTTAAATTGCAGAAAGAAGACCAGCTTGAATGTAGCTTGGATTGATTACAAGAAGATATTTGACTCCCTGCCAGTCATGGGCCTAGAAATAAAAGGAGTCACTAAAAACATCAGAAAGATCAATAGCACAGTGGAAGACACAGTTGTTGGTCAATAATGATAGACTGGGAGAAGTTAACATCAGGAGAGAAATCTTTCATGGAGACTCATTGTCATCACTACTGTTTTCATTAATTCCTCTGCCAATAACACTGAACAAGGTAGGCCATGAATATCAAACTTCAAAAACACATCTGAAATAGGATCACTACTCAACCCTATCTATTTATATAGCCATGACATTGCAATGGAGTTTGGGTTAGACAAATATGCCACCCTTACCATCCTGAATGAATCAAGATGCCCTAAGGAAATAACATGGAAGAGTCTGGATGAAGAAAATAGGTAGGTAGGTAGGTAGGTAGGTAGGTAGGTAGGTAGACAGACAGACAGACAGACAGACAGACAGACAGACAGACAGACAGATAGATAGATAGATAGATAGATAAAAATATTTATATAGCAGCCCATCTTTCAACCAACCCTGGGTATATTCCAATCAAAAATTAAAAAACAATACATTGACATTGACATTCTTCAAACTGATAATGTCAAGAGGAGGGTAGTTAAGAGGAAGGTTAGTAGTGAATACATCATGAGAATGAAGAGGTACAAACTCTGTAGAAGAATTACCATTAAGGCAATAAACACCTCAGCAATTCCAATCATTAGGTAGCCAGGTGGAATAGTGGACTGGACTCAAGCAGAAGTGGAAGTGAAAGCCCTTGAAAGGAAGACCAGGAAAATAATGATAGTGAATCATGCCCTTCATCCATGCAAAGATATGACAGACTTTTATTTATGAAGGGGCATAGATCAGTGTGGAATGTGGCAGATAAGAAGAAGAAAAATGGGCATTGGAAGAAATACTGAGGGATAATGATGAAGATGCACTGAAGCTAGTATGTTATGAAAATTTACGTAATATGAAAGAGACCAAACTGGCCTAAAGAAAGACCAATGAAGAACAGAAAGGGGACATGGTAAAGCAAAATACTACATGACCATTACACACACACAAACACACAATCAATTAGCAAGAGCTAAGATAACAAGAGCTAGCAATGGTTAAGAGGAGGAAAGTTGAAAGAAGAGAGGGAACAGTTCTGACTGTACAAGACCAGGGCTTAAGAACAAATGCATATAAGCCAGAACTGAGAAGACAGCAATAGACAGCAAATGTCATCTTTGCAATGAAGCTGGAGAAACAGTTACTCCCTAATTAGGCACTATGAAATGATTGCACAGAGTGACTACAATAAAGCATGACAAAGTAGCAACAATGGTGCATTGGAAGATCTGCAAAAATACCATTTGCCTGCAAGCAAGAACTGGTGGGAGAATAAAATAGAGAAGTAATAGAAAATAAAGAAGCTAATACGTTCTGGAACTTAAATTCAAACATCTGACACATAACATCCCATTAACAATTGTCACTAACAAAGACAAAGAAGTCTGGATAGTGGATGAGACAATATCTGGAGACAGCAAAATAGAAGAGAAAGAACTGGAAAACACAAAATACAAAGATGTGCAAATAGAAGTAGAATAATTGTAGCAACAGAAAGCAAATGTACCAAAAGTGATAGGCACCTGGGTGCCGTCCCAAAACATTTGGTGTACAACCTAAACATCATTGGCATTGTAAAAATCACTATAAGTTAATTGCAAAAGGCAGTTTTACTTGAAACAGCTTACATCCTGCAGTGATAACTTTAACATCATCAAGCAACAATATCTGTGTATCTAAGGTCTTTGAAGGACTTGATAGGTAGATAAAAATGTGAAATACAGTGTAAACATCTAGCTGTCTTTGCAATGAACCATAATAATACAGTAATTAGAAATAAAATAACTGTGGCAGAAGAAAGCAAAGATAGTGATGGGCTTCTTGAGTTCAATACCAAACATCTGGAGTACCACTTGAACACCATTGGCACTGACAAAAATACTATTAGTTAATTGCGAAAGGCAGCTTTACTTAGAACAGCTTACATCCTGCGACAATATCTTGAACAGGTATCCCAGATCCTTGAGAAGGATATGATAGGTGAATAAAAATGCCAAATCCAGTCTAAGTGTATGGCTGATTGTGTGATCAACCATAATACAGTAATAAATTGCCATCTGACTCTTAGCAGCTCATACCAGACTCTGGATAATGGGAACTTTTGCTGATCATGACAGTGAACTAGTATATAATGCTGACAGAATTTTAAACTGTCATTTACTAATGCACAGAACTTAGAGAAGGGATAAAATTACTAAACAAAAGAGAGACTACTGTAGGAATCTTGTAGCAATTCTATATCAACTTGAATGAAGAGAGTTATAACTGAAATGAAAGTGTGGTGAAGGTTAACGGGAAAGATTTGAAGCAGTTTTTAGTTGTCTAAATCTAAAATCCCCTTGGCTATCTGCTGTGGTTACAAATTAAAGGTGAATTTAGACAATTGTGGAAATGATCTAGCTATATAACATACTATGTCAATCTGTAATTTGGTGAAAGGTTCAGAAAGAAAGGGGAAATACATAAATTCCTCTAATTTACTTTTGTCCTTTTGGTCTGCTGTTATCTAGAATTAAAGATTTCCAAGTCTTTTGTGGCTATGTTGAGAAAATTGCTCTGGACCAGTCTTTGTGGATGATAACATCTCTCAAAATATAATCCGTTTTTCTGTGAAAAAGCTTTCATCCAGTTGAAACTGACTGAAGTAACTTGAAAATGAAAACAGTACAAGTAATTTTGAAGGAGTTGTTTCCTTCAAGGTTTCCTACTGAAGAACTTATTGAAGTTTTTTTTTTCATTGTTTTGAACATTATTGAAACTGGTCGGTTGATGCAAACCAGATTCTCTGACCAATTTTTTCCCCAAAGAAATTGGAATAGCTATATTTTTTCTTCTTAGTTCATCTGTATTCAATTGCCCTGCGTATATTTATTGTAGCCAAATATGCCCAATGTTTTATGAAACATCTTTCATAAAACATTCTAAATCAAAAGTGTGTATGTACATATATGTATTTGTCTTCACTTTTAAAAGGCAAATTAAAATAAATATTGCTTTCTTGCCCCCTCCCCCGGTATTTTAGGAACATTATTGGACTAGATTGATTTCAATTCTTTTTTGTTTTTGTTTTTAATACCATTTCTGAATGGTGAGACCTTTAAGTGATCATTAAATACATCACGTTTTCTTCATGGTAGATTATTTTTCATAACATTAGATTTGAGGAAAAAGGTCAGAGAGATTAAGGTTCTCTTTTTTGATCAGGGAACAGAAAAAGCAATGCAATGTCTTGGGGGGAAAAATATCTGCTTTTGAAATGAATTCACCTAGTATTATGCAATATTTTGTCTTTCTGAATTATATTTGAACTATGGCTATACTCGTCAACTTTATAATATTAAAGTTTATGATGGGAATGAACCTATATATGAATGTTTAAGAAGATACTTTAAAGATAGAAGCTGTTTCTGTTTTCTTATTGTAAAATCTTTGTACTTGTATATGCAGCAAGTGTGTGTTTGACTTTGACTTAATGCTGTGAAGCTTCACCCCTTGTCAATGGAGTCTGACGTCAGTGAACTAATTGGCTGTTCTTGTGCGTAGGTATCCTGACACGCCCACTGCTGCTGATGTTGTGAATGCTTTAGATCAACAGGCACTTGCGTCCATCCTGAAAACATATGGGGAGGAGAAGCATGCCAAAAAAATAGCTTCAACAATTGTTCAGGCACGCAGCATCTATCCCATCACCAGAACGCGGCAGCTTGCTAGCATTATTGCAGGTATCCTCATTAATTCTGTGCAGTGTCCGAAAGGGAAAAAAATATTAATCCACAAGTCCCAAAGGGATCTATTTGTACTTGAAATCGTGCGGGATCTAATCCTGTCTATCCTGCTCTGATGTCAGCTATTTTTTTCCCCATATGCTCTGCCTTTTTATATTGTTGAATGATGATTAGTTTAATAATAGATTTTACATGATGACATTTATAATTTTGCTTATCAAGGTGAAATCTGAGATGATAAGGAGAGAAGGAATGTTAGGGAAGAAGCCTTTACCTATCAGAATGAAACCATTTGTTTGTCTTTATTTCCACAATCTTATTTTGTTATAAGACAGATTGGTTATTTATACCTTGTGCTTTCTATTGGCTGTAAAGACAGGCTGATTAGTAAGATATTTCAGTCACTGACACTAATAAAATTAAGAGGACTTAATAAAACATATGACTACATGTTTGGAGAAATGTTTAGGACTTTCTGACATCCCCCCCCCCCCAATATAAATCTGTCCAGTCTTGAATGGATTTGGTGAACAGATATAGATCCTTTGAGTTCTGACATTTTCCTTTTGAAGTCCCTTCCCAGGGAGATTCATTGAATATGATCTTTTTTCTTTACAAAAGCTAGTTGAAAAGAAAACTGGTTTGTGTAGGGGAAGGATCATGCACACAAATGCTCCCCAGACTTTTAATCTTTAATTGTTTTCATAGAGTGTAATCTATTGTTGCTGCTATTTATTATTGTCTTAAAGATCAGATAAGTACCAACCCATATTTGAAGATCCATGAGTAGATAGGACTTGAAAAAAAAGAGGCAGATTTCACTGTACAGCAGGTTTTTAATCATTAAATAATTGAGGGATCACCATTTCACAATTTCCTATAGGAAGCCATCATCTGTGGTCTTAGAAGACTTCTAGATGTGTGGTTTAACTCCTGTTAAAATAAATAGATCTTAAAGCTGCTAAGCAAAAACACGGAGTATGCATTTTGTATAGTGATTGTAATTGTGGCAGTTTCCCACAGTTTATAATTTTACAAATACTAATATTTTTTCCAAATTAATTCATCTTGTTCTCTCTGTCATTTCTTTTCTAGCATTTTTATCTATGTTTTACTGTTTGGATTGTTTTTAAGTGATTTTTTTGGTAGTATAATAGTAGGTTTTATTGTACAAGCCCAGAATCACTTCACATGAAATGAGCAGCCATATAAATTTGAAAAAACAAATATCAACCTCTCTTTGTGGATACTGATGATTGATTCATAAAGATTAGCATGGTTGAATCTGACTTTTAATATCTTCCCAGTGTTCCAGGGACTCAGGTAATAGTGATGGCTGTTTCATTAAGCAGAGATTCAAAGATTTGGAAATCTATATCTTTACATAATTTAAACAATGGCCAGACACATACAGTAGAATATGTATAATTCTGAATTTAGACATAACATTTTTCTTTCAGTACCATGTTAATGTCAGGAAGGAGGCAGGTGACACAGCCTTTCCAAGAATTATACAGTAACAATTATAATCAAATAGGTAAAATATCTCTTGAGCCTATTACCAGCTTTTGGGACAAAACTTGCAGAACACTTGAAAAATGTGAGTGTTTAGAAGACTCATAATTATACTCCAACACACCTGTTTTTCCTCTTATTTGGCAATTCCACTTTCTCCACTGTTTTTCCAAAGAATAGTGCTCCTGTCAAAGTGGATCCTTTTAATATTGTTGTTCAAGGATTATGTAGTTAATGAGAATGTTTTGTTAGCTTCAGGATGCTGAACATGTATAGGTACTCCGACATACAAAACTACTGGAGAATGGACATTGCCACCTACTGGCAAATAAATATCCCAGGATAAGAGGTGATATTTGTCCCTTAAACTATTTAAACCTATTTGACTTAACTCTCGGTTTCCATACGAAGCAAATATTCCTAACATCCTTTATTTCACCTTTTCTCTTTGTGGATTACTGAAAATATTTGTATGTAGTCATTTTTCATAATTTTGTATTTTTAAATTAATAGGATCGGTAGGTGGCTTACAATATCAGATTAGCAATAGCAATAACTGCATTTTGATCAATTTATTCTGTCATGATCATGTGGAAAATTTACATTGCCAAAACCACAACAAGGCAGTTTTTCCAGTGGTGTGTATGTGTTGGTGTGTGATAACATCATCTACATGACTTTTGTGTTTGTGCCTGTACACAAGAACAAATCCAGGCTTTCAAGTTCTTGAGTTCTGCAACTGCCTGAAGGAAGTCCAAGCAGGTTTGTTGACAACATTTTTTTGAAGTGGTATGCTCTTACTTTCTTCCTAAGGCTGAGAGAGACTGACGGCCCCAAAATCACCTAACTGGCGTTGTGCCTAAGACAGTGCTAGAACTCACAGTCTCCCAGTTTCCAGCCTAGTGCCGTTAGCTACTATACCAAACTAGATTTTACATGATTCATATCAGTAAATACATTTGTCATATAATATATAACATTTGACAATCTATATTAAACTCTTAGAATGATACAATGTGTTTATTCAGAGAAAGAATCGTAGAATTAAAAGAGCCATTTTTGGCACTGAATCCACCTCTTTGTTCAATTATGAAATCTAAGTAATCGTTCATCAAGAAACCATTGTAATAATGAAAAAAAAAGCTTCTCGTCATACCTGTTCTTTCTGTTAAAAAAACCCAAAAAATTTCGTTTTCTTTGTCTTTATTTGATTTAGTAGTGAGGTAGTAATTGACTTAGAATTTAACTTGTCAAGAAATTGAAACATATAAGTAAATTATATCTTTAAACAGTCACATTGGATAAATAAATTTTATTCAGGTTGGTCCAAATTTACAGTATTTTAATTAATAATTTGAAATTTTCTAGAGTTTCAGTTGGATATTAATATCTGTTACCAGCTGCATCATTGAAACTTACTAAATATGATTCAGATTCAGCAGGAAATTCCTCTAACAAGAATTAATTGTTAAAGTCTGCCATGACACACCCTCTCACAAAGAAGTCTTGCATGATGGCAAGCACAGTGTTTGTGAATTTCACTCAGAAGCTTACAATTTAGTGCCTTTTAACATGCATATCTATTAGGTTTTTAATCATTATGCAATATCAGAATATCTTCAAACTAAAAACTAAACTAAACAACAGATACTTTTTTTCTCCTTGGGATTTTAAATCATTTATGTTGCCAGAAGCATGGTATTTTTATGAATGAAATCTATTCTGTTCTATTATTATCTGTAGTAAAGCTTGTTACCAAGCAGATTTTTCTTCCTCTGCCTGCTTTTTTTTTTTTTTTGCAAAGGTGTAAGCAAGATTAGATTTTTTTTTTCCCCTGAGCCACCAGTGGTGAAGAATGAAATCTTTCTGTCTATCCATTTTCATTTTCTTGACTGGACTGGACTCATTTTGTTTAAACTGAGATTAGGAGGAAAACATAACCAAATTATTTCTTTTGCTTTTTCCTCTGGCTTCCTCGTGGTCTTTTACTTCTTGATTTTGCAACCTTTGAATCCATCTTCATTTGTTTGAAAAGTACTCAAAAGCAAAGAACAATATCACTATTAAAAGTTGAAAATATTTTTCTGTTCATCAAACTTAGTGCTACACTAAATAAAAGACAATGTTCCTCAGATATTCTGGTCTAAATATAAAATACTTAGAGAGAAACCATCAGTACTTTGATTTCTATTTAGAAACAAACTGGAAATGGGTACATCTATTCACTCCAGGTCCAAATTTATTTTTTCAGTTAATAGCCTAGATGTCACATTCTAATTTGTTGAAGTTCATAGATGCTTCTTAAAAGACAGCCAACTATGGCAATAGATAGTATATTATATTAAAATACCAAGATACATATTTATCAAAGTTTGTAGGTTTTTTGCTAGTACAGGTAGTCTCCGCTTTAATGATCAGTTCCTTATTGACTGTTTGAAATTGTGATGGACCTCCCCAGAACTACTTATGACCCAGTTCTCAAGTTCCCAACTGCACGCACACACACACACACACAATATCACATTTTGACCACATTTTGGGTGCTTGACAACTGGCTCACGTTTACCACTGTTGCAGGTTTTTGTGACCCCGGTTTTTGACAGCTTTTGCCAATTTCTGGTGTTTACTTCCTTGTGACTGCACTCCCCCTCCATGGTCATTAAACAAATCACGTAATCATTAGACGAATCTGCCCTATCATCTTGATTTGCTTGTTGGAAGCCCTCTGGGAAGATTGCAAGTAGCAATCACATGACCACAGGATGCTGTAATTGTAATTTTTAGATGGTTGCCGAGTGCCTGAATTTTTCTCATGTGACCAGGGTACACCATAACACCTTTTCCAGCCCCTCCGTGGCTTTGTACAGTTGCCAAATAGTCATAAGTTGAGGACTACCTATATTTATAATATACAAGACTAAATAACAGCATATAAGCCAAAGTAATTAATTTATATATTAAGTTGTGAATATATAATTAATGTATAACTGTATATAGGTAATTAGTGTATGATTCATTAATTACTGCTTTATTTATAGTGAGTCACAAATTGAAATGGTAAACAAAACTGATTATCACAGCTAGCTCTCCCCTTTCTAAGAATGGAGGTAGTTGGTATAGAAAATTAAGATGAAGAAAGTGTTTCTGTTCACAGCTGATATTTGTGATTCAACAGTCTCCATTGTGAGGCTGCATTTTTAAAGTGAATAAGAATCTGTTCAGCACAGATCAAATTCTTATTTATGAATTATAAATTCTGTTCATTTGTTTTACCGCTATACAGCTGCCCTTCCTCGTAGCCATTCAGGGACTTTCTTTCAGGCAGTTACTCAGAACACCAGTGAGTTTTAGGGTTAAATTTAAGCTTAGAGATTGACATAAAGAGAGGAAAGAAAACTGAGCATTATCTACACAAACGTCATGCAAATCCATAAAATTAAAATTAGAAACCCCGTCTTGCCTCAAACTAAATTCTTCAATAATTTCATAGGCATAGCATATGAGGACTATATCCTCAAAATCAGCCCCTAACAGGTATCCCAAAAAGTGTCAATAAAATTGGAAGTTGCAGACAGGTCCAACTAAAATACTTCAAGGTTGTTTGAGAAGGTGGGAATCTGGAAATCAGATTGTTGCAGAATAGGGTCTTCATGAAAAAGCACCAGAAACTGACATCAAAACAATTGATGAATGTGGAAGACTTCAGAATTTCAAAAATGGCATAATTTAGAGCCATTCCTGCTCTAATTCCACTTAAAGGCATGCCTGTCTATACTTCCTGGGTGGAAATGTATTTAATCATACAGTGGGTATTCCTCTCTGACTCTCAGCATATCCTCATGCAACATTGTCCTATTTATTATGCTAGCTATCATTTTCTTTCAGTTTCAGATTGGTATAATTGAGGTCTTGCTAAGCATCTGAAACTGCCTTCAATACTTCACATTTTTGGAAATAATTGAGATACTTTTTAAAAAATGTATTATAAATTCAGGGAAAATAGTTCCTAGGCTATGAGGTCCTTAAGGCATAAAATACATACATATTTTACAAACCCTCCTGCTACAATAAACCCAGATATAATTTTCCAGTAGTCTTTTGGAAGCGAGAGACATAATTCCAACCAGCGGAAGGGCTTTATCAGACTCGGAAGCTGTATCTCAAGGTTTGTACTTCAAAAGTGGACAGTGCTAGAATCCATTCTGAGAAGAAGTTGATGGTGGGGAAGTTAAAATATGAAATGGTAGCAGCTGTTTTTTTTTTGTTTTTTTTTTACTCCTTATCCCAATTCAGAAAAAAAAAGTGAAAAGAAAAGACTAAATTGGAAAGGAAGTTGAAATTTGAATCAAGTCTTGGGATAGTGTAGGGGCCACAAGAGAAATATTTGTGGGTTTCACTTTTTGCACTTTGGTTTTAAATGAACATTTGTCTTGGAGTATTTGATTCTCTAGTTTGGAAACATCCACAAAAAATTGTGGGTATGTCAAAATAAAATTGTTGATTACATTGTACACAAGTTCTTAGGCCTGCATTTTTAGTTGCAATAACATTTTCAATCTGAGTTGTAATGCCACAATGCTGCCATTTTTAATGTTAGAGCTAGGCACTGTATGATTCTCCAGATGTTGCTGAACTCTAATTAACCCTAGAGTTTTGGTGGTATATAAATTGAATTAAAACATAATTATGGCTTATGAGAGTTGCTCTATTGGAACATCTGGATTTATATGGCAACTATGCATTATTTTAATATATAATCTGAACAATTTATCAAGGATTTAAAAATTGCTCCCAGTTTTTGCAAGTGCCAGTTAAGGAAGATAAATCCATGCCGTGATGATCTAGGTTTCCTTAGATGAATTTATTTTTCTACTGATTTTATATATAAATTTTACTATTTTTTATAGGGTTAGGGATGGGGTGGGATCGGGGTTGGGATTAGGATTTGGGTTCAGGTTAGGATTAGGGTTGGGGTTGGGATTAGGGTTTTTCCAAATAACATTCTCAATATTTAGCAAACAGCATAATGTCTGGGTTCATGTATTTAATAAGAAATAATAGATAATAGTTAATTATCATAAACAATATGTTAATTAATCACTCGATAGTCTTCTTATTTTTTTACTGATTTTTTATCCACTCATACTACTCATAGAAATTACATTATATGGCCTAACTAAATATGAATTTTATGCATCTTATATAAGGATTTTAATTGCCCCCAAGAAGCTCCAGTCAAAGGAAATTTTCATATATACATGAAATATATATGATGCTTTAAATTATAAATCTAAAATGAAAAATATTTAAAAGCCATGACTTGCTGCAGACACCAAAACATTTTCTGCATCTAAATGTAGACATTCATTTGTCATTTCTGCATATTGTGAAATGGAAATGAGGTATATACCCAACTATAACCTTTCAACAGACAACCAAAATTATTTCTTATTTCCATTATTTAATAATGCATTTCAAGCAATAGGATAGAATGTTTGTCCACTGATAAGTCTTTTAGTAAGAAAGTCTGGCATCAAGATTGAATCAGATTGATAGGAGAAATAACGAGACTGTAAACAAAATGAAATAAAATAGCAATACATTTTTAAGCCACTTGTTGGAAAACAGCAGCAGTTAATGTTCATTATATTTCATGGTGCCAAACAAAGCAAGTGAATAATGTGAATGACTGCAGACTTCCAGAAGAAGTAAAAATAGATTATTTTCATTTCAAGTGTATATAAAATATATGAAATTGGATGCTACAATTTATTGAAAGAAGTTGTGTTTGCTGATTATAAATTCAAATAATATAAAATATTTCTTTACAACTTGCCAACTTAAACCAGCATAATGTCAACACTTACCAGAAATGACATTGAGTTTGAATAACCTAGAGATTCAGAGACATTATCACTAGCTTGTTAAAATTTCGAGAGCCAATATTAAAATGGCATCAATTTCCAGATATTTACTATAGTTGACTGTTAAAACGATTGTAAATTTATTCAGAAGTGTTTGAATGCCAAAATATTTTCATTTTCATTGTTTCTTTTTCTTTTTTTTTAAATAGATGCTTTTCCAGAAACCATTTTGTATGCTCGAAAAGACAAACTTTCAAGACCAGCACATATAGCTACCAAAACTTTTCAAGCCTTGCGCATATTTGTCAACAATGAGCTACACGAACTCTATGAAGGTTTAAAGGCAGCTGAACATTTTCTGAAACCTGGGGGAAGACTTGTAGCAATTACTTTCCATTCTTTAGAAGATCGTATTGTCAAAAGATTTCTGCATGGGATAGACATTTCAGAAAAGTTCAACCTCAGTATAAGGCAGAAGATCAGGAGAGCAACAACAGACTTGTTAGAAGAGGAGGATGAATTGCTCAGTGAAAATTGTAGTTTGAAATGGAAACTTATAGAAAAGAAAGTGCTCACTCCCCAGGATACAGAAATTAAAAACAATCCCAGGGGACGCTCAGCGAAACTAAGAGGAGCTATCAAGCTATGATCTTATCTTTTTTTCATACAATATATGAATACAAAATAATCCTTTACATCAGGGGTCCCCAAGCCCCGGTCCGTAGACTGGTACCGGGCCACGGCCTGCCAGCAATCGGGCCACGCAAACAAGCGAAGCCCCATCTGCGGGATGCAGGCAGAACACGAAACGACGCCCCCTCTGGTCCGTGAAATAATCTCTCCATAGAACCGGTCCCTGGTGCCCAAAAGGTTGGGGGCCTCTGCTTTACATTAAAAACGAAAACACAAAAATGTCGTCTTTGCTGTTTGTTGCTCTTGCGTGGCACACATCATTCCTAACTAAAGAGGAAAGATGAAAAAGAAAACAACTCAAACCTATGAACGTAAGGATGCAATTAAATGTGTTTTGTATTGGTACAGGAAATTAGGGTTCACATATGCAGATTGAGGAAGGAAATATGAAGAGAACAAATCTGGCTACAAGAGTATTCTCAAATATATACAAGTGTAAGTGGTCCATAAGATGCTAACTTTTACATTCTATCAAAAAGACAGCAGTATAGATAGTATACAGGTAGTCCTTGACTTATGACCACAGTTGAGCTCAAAGTTACCGTTGCTAAGCAAGGCAGTGGTTAAGTGAGCTTTGCCCCATTTTGCAATCTTTTTGCCACAGTTAAGCTGCAGTTAAGTGAATCATGTAGTCATTAAGCAAATCTGGTTTCCCCATTGAAGGAAGGTTATAAATGGTGATCACATGACCCCAGGACAGTGCAACTGTCGTAAATATATGCCTGTTGCCAAGTACTCAAATTTTGATCACATGTCTATGAGGATGCTAGAAAGGTCATGAGTGTGAAAAATGGTCAAAACTCACTTTTTTCAGTGCCGTGTAACTTCACCTGGTCACTACAAATCAATGATAGTAAGTCGAGGACTATCTGTACTAGTAGTATAGTATACTAGGTAATATGAACAGTATAGAAATAGATGGATAGTGAAAACCAAAAGTTTGGATTAATGCAGTACCTTTCTCCCCATGCAAAATATTTTTGTATCGTTCTTATTTTTAAAAAGAGAAAAAGCTATATAAATGTTCAAGCACAATACAAATTAGTACAAATCAAGATAAATCTTGAGATTGATAAAAACTTGGCTTGTTTCACAAAACCACAAAAGCCTGTTGCGAAAGGACAGCAGGCTCCCAATTTGGGAAGAGTTGTTTTAAAAAGGCTGTAGAAGGCTTTTTTTGTAGATGTTCCCGCTTAGAATCCTGACTCAACAATTGTTATTCAAACTCAGAGGCCTATATCATCATTGTGTTATATCCTATAGCATACTTTAGCCTTCCATGGTATTCCAGCAATTATAACTGAAAGGAAAAAGGAAAAGTCCAGGTGGTCATAGACTTCAACCCTACCTTCCATTCTGTTCTCTGTTATCACCAAATAGTACATTCTTCTACCATCATGATATAATAAAGGCAGGATACATCTAGATAATTTTGCTTGATGAAAATCCAAAATGCAGCATTTGGTCTTCTGGTTAAGACATCAGGCTATAAAACTGGAGATTGTGAGTTCTAATGCCACCTTAGCCATGAAAGCTATCTGAGTGTTCTTGGGCCACTCTCACAGCCCAACTCACTTCACAGGATTGTTGTGGGAAAAATAGAAGGAGTAAGGTATATTGGATATGTCTGGCATCTTCAGTTATTTGTAAAAATAATATAAGTTGGGTACAAATAAATAAAAATAAAGTCAGTTGTTCAATTTAGACTCTCAAGTGCCTCTTCCACATATTAGAAGAAAGTAATGGGGTTGTCCAAGGTTGACAGCTCTACTCATAAGTGATTTTGCTAACTTTACCAAGAATGTGTCTTTGAAATAGAAAATAAGTGTTGCAGAAATGCTCTTTATGTCAGGTGGTTTGAATAAAAGGAGAAAGGGAATCTGAAAGTTTTTTACCCTGAGTTTTTTTAAAAAAACCTAAGAGCCAACAGGAAACCCATATGACACGCTTTCGTACTTATACAAGTGCCAAAAGCATTACTTAAATTCCAAGTCTATAAAAAGTTGCAAGATAGCAGTAACAATAGCACTTAGGTACTGTATATACTGCTTCATAGTGTTTTACAACCCTTTCTAAGTGTTTTACAGAGTCAGTATATTGCCCCCAACAATCTGGGTCCTCATTTTATTGACCTCGGAAGGATGGAAGGCTGAGTCAACCTTGAGCCAGTCAGGATCAAACTGTTGGCAGAATTAGCCTGCAATACTGCATTCTAGCCACTATAGCTCTTACGGTACAAGGCATACAAGCCCTTCTACAGTTCATTATAATTTTGTTGTAACAGATTTGGTTTATTTTATTTGTTCTTTCAAGCAGTGGTAGGGAACTGTAGTCCTCTAGATCAGCATTTTTCAATCTTAGTATCTTTGAGATTTGTGGACTTCAACTCTCAGCGAGCTGATTGGGGGATTCTGGAAGTTGACTTTCAGACAAGTTGCCAAAGTTGAGAAATACTGTTCTAGATACTGCTAAACTACAATGAGGACAATGGCCATGATACAATTGTAATCTACCATAATTGGAGGCAATCCCCCATCCTTGCTACCTCATTCACTTTTTTTTTTTTTAGTTTTACATTGCAAACAATTTTTTTAAAAGGTAAAACAACTGTAATTTTCCCTATGGGCATTTAGATTTGACAGCTATTGAAGACTATTTATTATAATGGATTTAAAGGCCGCTCAACTCCCAAATGACCCTGGATACATTACATCTCAAAAATAAGTACAGTACAACTGAAAACAATAATGCCATCATGAAATCCAAAGAAAGACAGAAAAACAGCTATGAGATTTTGGGACCTTCACTTTGCTTCTGTTTTTTATGGTAAGCCAGAGATAGCAAGATCGCTCCTTTATTATCATTTCTAACCCCCCTATTAAAGACTGCAGAAGCTTGAATAAACATCTAATATCTTTTCTTTATACATCGCCCACTGTTCCTAGTTAGACTGCAGGTGAAGTCATAAATATCCAGGCTATGGAGAATCTGTATCCACTGACAAAAGTACCTCCCTACTTATAAAATTAGCTCTCCCACGCAGTAGGGGAACACAAGAATGTCATGGACCTGGGAATCTAAGGACACCTTTTGTAAGCCAACTGTTTCTGACTGATTACATATGATAAAAATCATAGATTGTTTATTTTATTTACTTATATCCCACCTTTAGTATTTTTATAAATAAGTCAAGGTGGCAAACATACCTAAGACTCCCTCCTCCTATTTTTGCCACAGCAAGGTGAGGTGAGTTGGGGTGAGAATGAATGTCGGGCCCAAAGTCACCCAGCCAGCTTTCATGCCTAAGGCAGGACCAGAACTCACTATTTCCTAGTTTCTAGCCTGTTGCCTTAAACACTAAACCAAAATGGCTTTAGTTCATCACATTTAGTGGGTGCTAGAGAAGACTAGCACACATGGGGACCCTTGACTAAGAGCACTTTTACAACAAATGGTTAACATGAATTTAAGTTCAAGATGACATTTGTACTATTATTGAACTTGGAAAAGACCAACTAAATAATGTTTGCTTTATCAAATTATGAGAGAAACAAGCAATTGATTCAGTGTCATGGCATAATAAATCATCCAGTATTAAAGAAAGTAGTAATCGTATATTTTATCTTGATGGACCTTTTGGTTATGGCTATCATTTGCTCATTTAAGTAAGTTAACATTTGCCCTACTAATATATAAGAAACATTTCTGTCAGAGAGGTTATTAAATATCCCAACCCTTTAAAATGTATTAATTTGGCTGGCACTAATCCATTTTTTCAAAGTGCAAGAACTAATATGACTCACAGTATCTTTACTCAAACTTATTCAGTGAGTCTCAATTAATTTGGCCTATGACAGTAATTTTAAAATATTGTAGATGCTGCGTATCTCCGTTCTAGGTCTGAGATGTGATTCAGAGTTGATTCAGTCTTGTAGAAAAAAAGGCATACAGTACAAGAAGGTCTTCCTTAGACAATACCACTTCAGGTTAAATAACATCTTTGTAGGCTTTCATAGAGAGCTACTACATCTGCATTAAAAAGCTTTTCTTCACTGCTAGTTTCCTTTCCATGAATAGAGTTCATTTTAATTTAAGATTTCTACCATTCAATTCTATTTAATTTAGGATTTCTATTCTATTCCCATTAGGGATGCTTTTGTTTTAAGAAAGCTTTAATTTATGTAAAGAAGTTTGCTAACTTGGGAAAGAACCAATAATATTGCTGAGATTGTAGCTCTGGTTTTGTGTAACATCCTTGCCAAATATCAGACAGAGTCATGCAAAGCAGAGAATGTTAATAAGGATTATTAGACTTCTTCCTCAATACAGAAAAAAAAATCAGGAAATGCAGTAAAATATAAGGAATGAACTTGGTGGTTTGACTCATATCCAATATCTCTACTGAATTTGTACAGTGAAAACAATGGTTGTTACCCCGAGTTTCTGAATTAAATGCCAAAAAGGAAGCAGTAGCAAACCCAATGATGCTTCCCCATGTAGAAAATCACTTGCACATTTGTATATTGTGCTATCTATGTGTCCATACCTACCATATTTTTCATTTTTCACCAAATGCTAAGATGTTCCTTGAAATTATCCCAATCTTCACCATATCTTGATGTAATCAGATACATTTTATTTAAAAGTCCATGAGCAATTGAGTGGAATCAATTTTAGATCAAGATTTGATTGCATAATATTAAAAGCCATATTTTAGCATTAGCATGTTTACTTTTGCTGTTTAGTTTTCTAGAAAAAAAACATACTAATTACCTTTTTAAGCTCAATTGCTATCAACAACTCATGTAATTAGGGAAATTCTGGGCTAAATCTGTACATGTGATCAAACCTTATGTTGGAAATGCTTTTATTGGCATTTAACAAAGCAACAATTCACAGAAGCAGACTGACATGAAGAGAAATGCACTTTGATCAGAAAAGAAGCTTAGTTATCTGAAACATTATTTTATTTGATTGGTGGTGATGGTAGATTTTTTAATGCAGAAATAAAGTTATCTTTCAAAATGCAATGGAGAAATACAAAATCATGCTGTGCCTGCTTTTATTAAACAAACAAAAAGCACCAATATTGTTCATAAATTATTTAACAGTTACCCTCTTGGTTAATTTAAATGCAAAACAGCTATTAGCAGTCAATAATGAAAGAATGTGGCTTATGCTGGTTCTTAAAGAAATTTTCTGATTTGGCCAGATTCCTTGTGCTGATAGGTAACTGAGTGTGATTGCACAACAATCTGAAGCAGAAGTAGACATTTTTTGTATGATATTACTGTTACTCTGAGCAAGTTATTTGTGTTGAGAAGAGAGGAACTTTAAAATGGATGGCAAGGCCCTTTCCCCCCCCACATGATTTTCAAAAATCATGAGGATTTATAGATGAGGTAATTGTAATACTGCTTTTATCCATTGCTAAAAGTAGCTGTGTTGTTCATAGTTGTTAACTATAGATATGAAATTCTGTACAAGTAGTCCTTGTTTCGTGACTGTCTTGTTTAGCAAATGTTCACATTTTTCCATGATGAAAAAGTAACTTTATGATGAATCCTCACATTCACAACCTTCGCAGTTCTGTTAAAACAAAGGAAAGCTGAAATAAGCTAATAAGCACAATTGCAGTGTCACGTAGCAATGCTTCAGTTAATGATCAAGTTGCCTGGGCAAATTGTGGTCAATGAACAAGGAATATCTGTAACAGCAATTATTCTGTCTAAAACTGGATTGTTATCCATAACCTAGGCACTGAAGTTACATAAAAAACCAATCTAATTCCTCTGCATTGTCACAGATTCTTTCCCACTACATATCAAAGCATTGATGTACACTATAGCAGAGTTCCCTAACCTTTCTGGCTTTGTGGACCGGGGGGGGGGGGAGAAGAGAGGATGGTTCCATACAAGTGGCTGGCAAGTACACACACCGCTCCATTTTTGTGAGGGGTGTGCATGTGCGCCTGCCACTCGCGCAAATGGAGCATGTGTGCACATGCTCGCCCGTTGCTCGCGCAAGTGGGGATACGTGTGCGCACGTTTGCCCACTGTTTCTGCAGCCTGGTTGCAAATAGCTCACTGCCCAGTAGTGGGCCACAGCCCAGAGGTTAGGGACCCCTGTACTATAGTCTCATTCTGCTTTAACACAATTAAACACAACACAATTATGTCATATAATATTGTTAAGATCATATAATTGGGAAGAGCCATTTAGGTTAGCAAAACCAATATCTGATGAGTGCAGGCATCCAAATTGAAGCATCCCATTCAGAAAATTGCACAGTCTCTGCTTTTCTTACAGCAGCATGTAAAAAGATTACACCCAATATAATGGTATGCAGAAGAGAAATGAGAGGAAGAATTGCAGCCTAGACAACAGTCTGATAAACATAATTTGAATCCTAAGGAGGAGGAGTGATAAAAGCATTTCAGAAGGGACCTTCTCTAATTTAGAGGAGACTAAAATGAGGGAAGTGTGGGCTTTTTAGCACCTGAAGATTCTGTTAATATAACATTACCATAAATATAGAGCTAGTTCCCCTGGTTGTGCTTCTTATGTGGACTACCACACAACCCTAACACCAAATCAGCATTCAGCTGGACAGTTTCCTGCCTCTCTGATGATAATCTGATGTTCCAACAACTGAAGGATGCAATAAGATATATCCTTTAATCTGAAATTTACAATCTTCAGATTAATAGGGGTCAGCTTTACCAGGTACACCAGACAGGAAACATAACCAGAATAGCTAATTCTAGTTTATTGTACAGCTATATTAATAGAATCTGAAAGTACAAATCTTCCACTGTCATTTCTACAACCTGAGAACTTAGGAAAGGTCTCTTCTGAGTTTCTTACCATGCCTTCTTATCAAGATACAGGCTATGTTCTCTTTTATCTGACCATTCCCTAGGCAACATTTCTTCACCCTGTCTCCCAAGTCTTTTCAACATACCATTACAAAGGGATATAGTTTACACATGTAATTATCTGATCGTTCAACTGTTAACTTCTCTTCCATGCAACAAACTTGTCTTCCGAGAATTATTGCTAGCTGGATATCGTGTAGATCATGCTTATATGAACTGTTGAATGGATGTGTCTATATTCTTGTAATGTTTCTCCATTCCTTATCTTTTTACAATAATTTGATCTGTACGCAGCCCAGAGTCCTTCTGGGAGGGACATGGATGGGTTTAAAATTTGATGAATGAATGACTGACTGACTGACTGAATGTCAATGAACACAGGCTTCTACAATAGCCTTTTCAGACAGAGAGCTGCCTCCAACAGATTTAATTTAGTGTTGCAAACTAGTTTCTTACGGCAATTTCTAGGTAACAGCTTGACTGGAATATACAAAGCTATGATAAAAGCAGGTAATGTAACTTCATGCCATCCCAATTAGCCTTTTATATAATTTGGGGGAAAATTATTTCCATTTATATCCTCCCTTTCTTGTTCTTTCAGCATGAAAAGTCTCCAAGTTCATCAACAGGGCCTGAAAACTAGTTATGCTGACATAAATTTTATTTGTCCTTGAGTTTTGTTTTGTTTTGTTTTTATTAAGCAGCTACATAAGATGGTTCCCTTTCCTTTGTACATGATTTTCTGAGTCTCTCCCCACAAACCCTTAGCTGAAGACATGAAGGACTCTGGCAGGCAATTGGGATTCAGCTTTTATTAATGTGGTTTGAAAGCTTGAGTGACAAGAAGCAAGTTATGGCACACAAGTAAATATGAATAGGTCAGATAAAGATGCTTCCCAGGTGGTAGTTGTTTTTTGTGACCTTCATGTGGATGCATTAGCTGGGGAAGCATAATACTCACTAAACAAAAACATCTGGACAGACATAGATTTGTTTTTCTCATAATAAACAATTGATTCCCTCCTGAACAACTGAAAATTCTTAAATGTTACAATTTAAATGAGGACTTTCCAAGTTACATGTGGAGCAGAACCTTTTGTTTTTAAGTCTGCACGGCGAATGAGAGTGTAGCCAAATGAGCAGCTATTTTTAAAAAAACTGACCAACTTTAAAAACAAAAGCAAAAAAGAAAAAAAAAAGAGGCAAAAAGCATACTACTTTTAGTGGCAGAACTCATACAAATGCACATATAACATGCACTTCTCTGGAAACATGAAGCTTTCTTCTCTTTGAAGTATTGTGTGTGTTCTTTTTACATTTTAGTACAAAAACTGTTGTGGTTCATTCAAATATTAAGATCGGACTATGATGTTCTTTCATTGCCTGCTAAGAAGTTTCCTTCTTTGAAATTTGGCTGGTTATGCCAGTCATCATAACCAAACCATTGTCCTTTCAGTCATGTTGACAGAGAACAAAATTCAGGCATGTTTTCATTCATTCCGACTTCTTGCCCTAGGATATATGCATGCTTTGCTAATACCAGATTAGCTGAGTAAAGCTTAAAGACTATGTTTAGAAGATGTAAATAATCTTGAACTAAAATAACTGTGTGATAGTATCAGTGCCTAATTAATTCTGTCATCTGCTATGTGTTATAGAAATTCCACCACCTATCAATTATGAACAGTTCAGTTGTTGTAATACCCTGAAGGAAAAAGTAAGTTTTTTGTTCTCAAAACCAGCATTATCCAGGGCACAGGCCTTCAAACTGAAGGAAGAAAAGAAAAATGGCTGCCATGGGGGGAGGGGGGGAAGGAAGCTTACAAATAATGCCAGTTATACAAAGCATAATTTGAAGGAAAGCAAATGAGTTTGCTTGCTCCATGCTAAACTCCTATTAACCATCAGCTTATTTTTAAACTTTTTTTATTGGCAAATATTTACAGACATAATTGTGAAGGAGTTGGATGGCCTACCTGTTATGAATCTGCAAGTATTAATTGGCAGAAAACTGAATTTTCTGTGTCTCTTTCTTGTCACCTAATGATCTGGATTTTGGAAACCCAGAAATTGTAACTTTATAAATGGTAGAATGAGACAAGAGGGCTGATAATCACCAGGGAAGGCTCTGTAGTATCACCGATGGTTTAAGGATATTATCTTGGAGATCCTTAGTCTAAGGTAAATCATCGTGTTGTCTATGTTTCACAGAGAGAAGGAGAAATAGCAAAAAGCATCAGTGGTTTCACTTTTGGTGCTGAACTTAAAACACTATGCATCCGCTATGAGATTGAAACAAGTCTAGTGAGGTAAATATATGTATCAAAACTTACTGATCATTTAGCAATAGTTGGGCTAAATATTCATCTGTCATTGAAAGGCAGATTAGTAAAGGTTGGTTGCTGAAAAAGTCTATTGAAGCTTACCTACAGCATGGCAGGAGACCCACAAATTACTACAAACAATAATCAGCATGATTTAGAACCCATGATTATCTTGTAAAATAGATTTTACTGTTTCTCTCTCTTCCACTCTTCTGGATTTAGATATGATTTGTTTGCAATCACTTTCACTGCTCACCCCATGCATCTTAGTCATAAAATGTCTTCAGGGCTCCATATTATTCTTCATGCATGGCAACCAGTTTTCACCTCTGGCAATATTGCTGCCTTCCATGATTGCTTAGTATATCAAGATTTATGCTGAGTCTTTGGTACACTGCCCTCCTTTTACAGTGTATCTTTGGAGGGCATTTATAGGTCCATTTATTACCAGCATAACATAGAAAAAGTATTGCCCAGAAAAAGGAAATATGAAATCCAATTGGGTGTTTTTCCAGATAGAATTTCTTCATTCAGTGGAACAGAGAGAGGACATTGGACTTTGACACAGTGGCTCCTAGAAAATGTCTTTTTGGAAAACATAAAACAGACATATATTATTATATTATGATTCACATAGCTGTGGTGGAAATATTTATCCAGCTTGAAAATTCCTATACATGAAGAATATTTTCTAGAGGCATTGTGTGTCTGCAAGATGGTCATCTACCTGAGAGAAATTGGCATACATAGTTCTGTCTTGCTTCTTCCAGTGTGGAAAACTTCCTAGATGGAAAAAATATGAAAAAGCTTGTAAGAATTTATGTAAGGCTGTTCCTTGTCTCTGATTATCTTCTCTGATTAGGCATAGCAGCAAACAATACAATGCAACTTTCAGGTGCAAGAACAAAGATGAATTTCTTTACTTGAAAGGCAGAATATGACAAATGAATAAAGGATAGGATCCTTATTTGTTCATGGACTTGCTTTTTATTGTTGATTTTTGATCTACAGTTTGATGAATTTGACTCTCTCCCTCCCTCCCCCTCTCTCTCTCCCCCCCCTCTCTCTCTCTAGGTTTCACTACATGATAAATTTTGGCAGCAATATCAGTTTATTTATATTTGTAAGTATATAAGCAGAATTGTATTTTTTAACAAAGAAAATAAAAAAGATGTTTTATCTTCCAGGACTTCAAAACAAACTTGAGGACAAAAAAGAAGATCTAACAAAATGGATTAAATGGCTGTCAGGAAAATCATTAAAGTTTGGGAGACAAAAAACGAACATCCTACTTAATTTGTCTTTTTTATCCCCAATAATATCTACAAAAATACAGGAAAAATCCCCTGGCAAGCTGAACATACTGAATTGGAAAGCAACCTGGCAAAAGAAGAAGGCTAGAGTCATATTTAAGAGACTTGATTCGACTTACCAGATGGAGTACTATATGATTAAGCACTTGTTTGAATATGGTTAAAAGCAGGGTGGGATTTAAATAAGTGAACAACCGGTTCTCTGTGTGGATGCTGCTTCCGGAAGTCCATTCTGGGCCTGGGCAACAAAAAATTAGCTACCGGTTCTGCCAAAATGGTGTGAACTGGCTGAATCCCACCACTGGTTAAAAGAATAGATAAAGTTTAGATATAAAGGGGCCCTATAGTAAGAGGGATAAATTATATAAGTAGTATAATACTTTTTACAATACATGAAATGTAAAAATATTGGGATGGTGTATGTGAATGAAATGTTTGGCCATTTAAAGGTAATTAATTTTGAGAAAATTATGACTAATAAGAGCGGTTTGAATACAATAGGGAAATTAAGCTTAAATAAGAATCTTCAAAACAGGACATAATGACTTAATAAGATGACTTTTATAAATACAGTTGAAATATAAGCTGATTAAAAAGATTATGTTGATATTGTTAGTTGTACAAATACTAGAAAAATGTTTATACTGAACCTTGTATGTATTGAAAATATTAAGAATTATATTTGTTTAATGCAAATAAAAGGAGATACTACTGGAAGAAGAGAAGATCAAGGAAATATATCATTGACTAACATATTGATTAATTATAGAAATTAATTATTATTGATTGTTTTTAAATATATGAACCCAGACAACACACTGTTTGCTAAGCACTAGGGATTGTTATTGTAAAAAATCAACAAAATATAATAATAATAATAATAATAATAATAATAATAATAATAATAATAATAACAACAACAACAACAACAACAACAACAGTAACAACAGTAACAACAACAATAAACAACAACAACAACAACAACAACAACAACAACAATAATAATAATAATAATAATAATAATAATAATAATAATAATAATAATAATAATAATAATAATAATAATAATAATAATAATAATAATAATAATTAATAATAATAAAAATAAAAATAAAAAGTTGGAAGGGACCTTGGAGATCATCAAGTCCAACCACCTGCTCAGGCAGGAAACCCTATACCATTTCAGACAAATGGCTGTCCAGTCTCTTCTTAAAAACTTCCAATGTTGGAGCATTCACAGCTTCTGGAGGCAGGTTGTTCCACTGGTTAATTGTTCTAACTGTCAGGAAGTTTCTCTTTAGTTCTAGGTTGCTTCTCTCCTTGATTAGTTTCCATCCGTTGTTTCTTGTCCTGCCTTCAGGCGCTTTGGAGAATAGCTTGACTCCCTCTTCTTTGTGGCAGCCCCTGAGATATTGGAACACTGCTATCATGTCACCCCTCGTCCTTCTCTTCATTAGACTAGACATACTCAATTCCAGCAACCATTCCTTATATGTTTTAGCCTCCAGAGATGATGCTCATCTCTATTTCTTAGCTGAGGGAGCCAACATTGTCCGAAGATGTTTGTCATATTGCCAGCATGACAATATGCCAAGGTGCACAGAATACTGTTTACCTTCTCATAGAAGTAGCGCCTATTTATTTGCATGTGGATGCTTTCAGACTGCTAGGTTGGCAGGAGCTGGGGCAGGAACAGGAGCTCATCCCATCACATGGTACTTAGGTCTCAAACTGCCAACTTTTGGGTCAACAAGTCCAGTGTCTTAACTGCTAGGCCACCAGGCTCTAATTTTTTTCAGATCAATTGAGTGATCCATTGATTGCAACAAGAATCAACTTGACTTGTCACGCAAATCTTGCATTACTGGGTAAGAAAGAGTGACTGGCCCAAAGTTTCTCAGCCCAGTTTTCATGCTTAAGGTGAGAGTAGAATTCATGGTCTTCTGATTTCTAGCACGATGTCTTAACCACTAGACCAAACTGACTCTCAACGTAAAAAGGACTGCATATACTTGAACTTTTCTCAAAATTTATGTTTGGCTCCCCCCATCCTTCTCCAAAATACACTTTCAACACCTCTGGGAGGTTTTTTTTAAATCTTTGATCTTCTATGTTGCGTTTTCATATATTGTTTGTAAAACAAGATTGTAAATGGACTGATTTGTAGCCAATGATGTTAAAAAACAGGAGTAATATTTTTGTTCTCATCATATCTGCTTCTGAAGCTTGGAAAAAAAATGAGTGTGTGAAATAACATTTATTATGCACATGCTGTTTTAGATAAATTCTATGAGAAATAGAAAAGGCTTGGATTTGGGATGGTTTATGGGTTAATTGCTATATTTATGAGGAATATATAAGAAATGCTTCTGGTGATGTTAGACATATATAGATTAGGGACATGAATATGCATGTACTTTTGTATGTCAATGAAGCTATGTTGCTCACTGAGAATGTGAATGGTTTGCAGTAAATGTTAAATTTGGTATGCTGAGCATCATACTGGCACAAAAATTCAAATTTATTTTAATTACATTTAAAGGAATTCATACTAAATATCTTTCTCATTAATCTGTACTCACGTAGCTCATAATTTCTCCCTTAAGTCAAATTAAATATAACTATTTATTAAGAACCTTTGCACCAAAAATCTTTGAGAGAAGAAGGGCACTTTGGGATGGAAGAGACGGAAAATTGGAGTCAAATTAATGTAGAGTAGAGCCAGATCCAAAGGTGGACATAGTGAGCAGAATTGCCTAATGCTCATTTTTTTGCAACCTGAATATGTGCCAACCGATATGAAATTAGATTGAATCGCACATATAAACAGAATGTGGGATGAAATCTCAACAATAGAAAGTCTTAAAATACTAACTTAAAAGCAATACTGGATAAGACTGAGGAAATATGGCAATAATTCTGTTGATTTTTCTGTGGCTCGGGAAACTATCATTGGATTTTATTCCATTGGATGCTCTCTACTTAAAATAACCACAAGAAAATGTATTCTGTTTCTGAATACCCCAAAGGTTAATAATGCTGGATAAATTTATACTGCTCATTTTTATTTGAAAGCTAAACATACATTTAATAAAGATATGTTGCTAGATTCTTCTGGATTAGAGGTATTTAAATCACTGTAACCTTATCTTGGAAACTCATCAGTGCCAGATCAAATAAAGAATAATTGTATTCATGAACATTCATCTTGACTGATTTTGCCTCTGTTTTAACCATTAACGAAGGAAAATAGAATTGTATCCAAGTGTTTCTACCCACCAGTCAAAACAAGATTACTAACAGAATAGATTTCCTTTCCCCTCTGCTGCCCAAAATCTGCTGTGGAGGTTGGGGAACCCTTCCAAGAAAATTTGGAAAGTCAAAAAAAGGAAGTCCCATTATGCAAGCAAGTCTGTTTCTGTGTGGAGGACATAGCTCCTATTTTATTTGGAACAGAATACCTTAATGATTACAAAAAAAAATCAAAGAACCCAGTTCTGAATCATCAAAACCCAAAGATAATCAAATTGTTCAGACTCATCAAAATGCCTATTATCATATTTTGAAAGTGATTCAGTATTATATATTATACAATGCATAAAAATAATCAGGTATGCAATTAGAAAACATATCCCCCCCCAGTCCAACAATGGACGTTTGCATAGAAAATAAATCCTTATTTAAAGACCAGCCCTATGGATGCATATTAAGTTAATTACATGTTACTACCGGTAGTATTTATATTTATATGTATGTGCTACAAAAACAATTTCAGGGCCCAACCATATTCTAATCCAGAGTTGTTATTTTACCTTTTCCCCCCTAACATTATCTGCTGATTTAGCTGTGTGATTGCATTGCAAATGCTGTTCTTCCATATATGACATTTGCTCTAATGAAGCTGACATCTTATTTTGATAGAATTTAGCAAATAGTGCCCCATTACATTGCAATGTTACTCCATATGATGTTTATTAGCTGTCAGAGACTGACATGCAAACACCACCATTCAGTGAAGTTTTCATCCACATCTATCAACCACAGGAAAAAAAATATGAATCTTCATTTCCAAAGTAGGTTTAAAGATTATTGTTATAGGAATATTAATTAATACCTTCTGCTACAATATCAGTAAAACCACAGATTAACAATTTTGGACTATTGTTCCCAAATCCTATAACATTAATAAACTAGAACAAAGCATTATTATCAGTAGCCAAATACATTGTTATTCTGGACGATTAGTATTTGCACTCCTCTTTTTTAATCTGTTCTTCCTCTTAAGGGATTAATTCTAGAATTTACAATTAATCTTAAATGAGATTAAGTCACATAAATGATATGTAATAAGTGCATTTACATACTAAATCCCCAGGAGGACAATCCAATTTGTGAAAGCCTACAGCACAACAGCACTGTTAAATCTTTAAAATATAATTGGACAATGTGGTTCATAGCTGAAGCCAGAAGTAGAAACTACAGCAAAATATTAATTTGGGCTTGATTCTGAAGTGGAAGTTAATACATACGTGACCCCCCCCCCAAAAAAAAGGGTAATAGAGATGAAAGTTGATCCAATCCTGGCTTAGAAAGGAATTGTAAACTTTGTTTCAGACACTGATGACCCTGTAGCCCCTTCCCCAAATCTTGTTTCAAACTTGAATCTATGTCCTTGTTCCTGTCCCACCAGTTCTGCTCAAATATCTTCTCATTTACTTACCCGTATGCAGTGCAGTGAGATAAGAATGGAGACGAATGTTTGAGAAGACAAAGAGACATTACTATTGCCACAATTCCTACGGCATCTCATATCAATTCTAGAAATTAATGATGAGAATTGTGGTTTGGCAGGACCTCTCTCTAGGTTGCATTGTGCTCTAAGTTTATATCTGCCTATCTGATTTATAGAGATAGGGTTCCAGCTGAAAATTGTAATTAGTGCCCCTCAATTGTTTAGACTGGAATGTGGGGGCTGGTTTAATTGTGGAATTGTAGGTGCTCTCTGAGCATGGCCGTTTGCTTGTAGACATTTCATTACCCAACTAGGTAACATCATCAGTCCTAGATAACATCACCATAATACACTCTTCTACTAAGGCTGGTGTAATATTTCATGTTATGCTGCATATCCTAAATATGTGATCACTTCACATAAGTGCTTAATTCCCCATCTGGGGTAGAATGGGTGGAGGCTGTATTCATCTATGAGAAATCAAAGCATCATTTGCTTTAAGGTAGGGAAATATTTATATGATGCCGCAAGAATATATCTTGAAAAATGATTATTATGTTTGTGGCCATTTTTTCCCATAGAGATGAGTAAAAAAAATCTGGTTTTATATTTAAATAACAAGGTCTGTTCCTTGAAATATTGATTATCAAGTGAAATCTTCAGTTTTAATCAATATTTGAAGAGGTAGTTCACAGATTTCTTTGGCAAGGATTTAAAAGTTTTGATCAATAATGCCAAAATATAATTACTTAGGTTGCTTTTTCCTTTCCTCAATGTAAGGCGATATGTTTTGATAATACAGGGCAATGATTGAGACAAAAAGATGCAAATTTGAAGAGAAGTATCCAGAAAAAAATGTAACTTGTTCTATCTATGGTGTGTGTGTATGTGAGTGTGTGAGACAGTGAGTGAGATGATGCTTCAGTTATGAACTAAGTATCAAGGGAATTACAAAATAGAGACAATGACAACAGTTTCCCTTTCAGATAGATGACAACATCACAAATGTTGTATAATTAAATTTTGAATGCATTAGTAACAACTCAATCCAGACCCCAGGGGTGCATATTTATAGACTTTGACAATACAAATAACTCTGTTGGACTCACCAATAAGAGCACCACTTTTGTTCAACTATTATGTTTTTAGATGGAAACATTTTTTAAGGTTTTGAATTGCTTATTGTAATGCCCACAGTGTAAATGGAGAGTTATTGGATATGCCAAACATACTACATATTCTATGGAAATGCTTTACAAGGAATAAAAGGGAATCGTCTACCCATCACTTTAAGGAGCTAGATCTGGTTCTTTGGGCTATGTTCAGAGCTCAGCTTATTAAAAAGTCTAATTATCTTTAAACAGGGAAATAAAGGTTACCAACTTCAGGGAAATCCAAGTTATTCAACCATGCTTGAAAATGGAAAATCATGGCTTCTTCTGAAGCTCATAACTATCATTTCCTTGTTTATGAAATGGTAACTTCAGATGCTATGGTTTGTTTGATTAGGAGTAGATGGGATGAGCAAAGCTGAAAAAGCAACATCACATGTTTGATGGCAGATTTTACTTTCATCACCCAGTGAAGTCACATTCATTGCATAAGTCTTTTACATATATACTTGACCACATACTTTTACCTTTGAGTTCACTTTGAGCCTTAGCTTTCCTCACTTCATCTTTGCAGGCTCGGGCTATTTGCTGATATTCTTCCTTAGTTATATGCCCCTCTTTCCACTTTTTATACTTGTTCTTTTTATATTTCAATTTATCAGACAATTCTTTATGCAGCCATGCTGGTTTCTTTTGAGAGTTTTTATTTTTCTTCTTCATTGGTATTGTACTAGATTGGCTTTTATAATCTCACTTTTCAAAATCTCCCAAGCTTCTTGAATTGTTTTCCCCTTGAGGATTCTCATCCATGGAATCTTTCCCAAACTCTGTCTAAGTTTATTGAAATTAGTTCTCTTTAAGTCCAAGACTCTACTTTGACTTTGTTCTATTGCTTGTGCTTGCATAATGTTGAATTCCAATATTGCATGATCACTCATTCCTGTAGCTTCAACACCTTCTGTCATTTCATCTCTGTTAGTGAGAATTAAGACCAATATGGCTGATTCCCTAGTTCCCTTCTCTACTTTTTGGGAGACAAAGTTGCCTGCTAAGTTTGCCAGGAACCTGTTTGATCTTCCACTTGGTGCAGAATTTGTCTCCCAGTTGATGTCAGGGTAGTTAAAGTCCCCCATTACTATTATGATGTGCTTCCTATATACTTGGTTAACTGACTAGCAAAAAGTTCATCTATTTCCGCCATTTGGTTGGGTGGCCTATAGTATACACCTATGGCAATGTCATTTCTCCCCCCCCTTTTATATTGACCCAAATGCATTCAAAGACAGTTTTCATCATTGTTTTGCTCTATTTCTGTAGAGATGTAGTTATTTCTTTTATATAGTGCAACTCCACCTCCTCTTTTATTTGGTCTGTTTCTTTTAAATAATTTAAATCCCTCTAGCTGTATATTCCATTTGTGGGTTTCATCCCACCAAGTTTCCATAATGGCAACAATATATCTGCCCTCATTTACTTGAATTTCTAATTCACCCTGTTTATTCCTCATACTCTGTGCGTTGGTGTATAGACACCCTACAGTACAGTGCTTGAGGCTATCTAACATTTGGCAATAGAATTCAGGTGCACTGGTGATATCCTTTGGACAATTGATGTCCCTATTTCTCTCTTTTCTTGATTTGACCTTCTCCAGGATTAGGGATCATATAACTATTTTGCCTTTTACAGGCATACCATATATGGGTTGAAAATAACTCTGAAAATTGCTAGGTGACAGCAAAATAATCTTCAGCTGCCATCTAATGTTTCTGTGGATTTTTATATATACAGACAGAAATACAGAAAGACTTTATTTCAAAAATGTACATTTTGAAAGAAGGAACCCAAAAGCTGTCCAATCTATTATAGGGTGTGGGATGGGCAGATGTCATTGGAGAGAGCTCTAATAAAGTCCCATGTATTGCACAGCTCAGTGCCAAGTAGCACTTTATAGGTGACAACAAGCACTTTGAATTGCCTGTGGGAGTTTATTCAGAGCCATTGCTGCTTACAGAGTAGTGGTGTTAGTCAAAAGGTGGCAATGGCATGAGTGACAGGAAGCAAGGCCTACCAATCCAGAAACAGGTATAGTACAAAACATAAAGTTGTAGAAAGATCTTCCTGGCCACAGCTGCCACCTTTTCATTGAGTAAGATCCCTGAATCTGGCAGGACTTCCAAATTGTGCTCTAGGTTTAAATGGGGAAGATTTCCAAAAATGGAAATCTCTTGTTCTGGAAGCTAATAGTGGCTCCCAAAATCCACAGTCTTGGCAGGCTTTTGCTAAAGCTTATATTTTTCCATTTAGATCCTCACAGCCTTCAAACACTGAGACAAGACCTTTAAACACTAAGACAAGGCCTTCACACCTTCACTTGCTTGGCTAGTATCAGAGATATACACAATTGTAGAAACAGAATAGGCTTGTCACAGCCTTTGCTGTCCAAATCCTCCATAGTAACCACTTTGGTATTTCTATTGATGTTTATTTGTTGATATTCTATTGATGTTTCACTGCTCTAATAAACTATTTGGATTAAAAAGGTATTCCTCAATCATTTACTTTACTCATGGACAAAGTTATTCTTTTAGCTGTTTACAATATTGGAGAATATATGTAGCATAGGATTGAGTTGTATAGATCTTGGTGTTTTCTGACCATGCTTTTCTTTCTGCAGTTCTTTTATCACCAAGCTAGGCAACTTCATCAGTTCAGGAAGGAGTGCAGTTTGGTTGCCTTTTATATGAGTTATTTTACCAGCCTTGATTGGAGTAGTATTTCTTCCTTGTTTGCTTTTCGGGAAGTTTTTTTTTTAAATTTGTCTTGTTTATCTGGTGCTGCTTCCCACTTATCTTGATGGCAGTTAATAGGTATGTGTCAAAGAAGAATGTTTTAAAGCCTGTTTTCATGTTTTTTTTAAACTTTGGTTGCATCCTTTCTTAATTGGATTTACATTGATACTTATCTCAATGTATCCGGCTGATTCTTCAATACAGTTTAGTTCTACTGTTTAGCTACACGCAGTGGTCGGATTCAAATATGTGAACAACCGGCTCTCTGTGTGGATGCTGCTTCCGGAAGTCCATTCTGGGCCTGGGCAACAAAAATTTAGCTACCGGTTCTTCCGAAGTGGTGCGAACCGGCTGAATCCCACCACTGGCGACACAGTTTGAAGTTCTATTGATAATTAGACTTTATAATTGCCATGCAAGTATAAGTGAAGTTATTTATTATTTATCTCTGGCCAAAGGAAAAAAAATGTACATATATAAAATAAAGTTTGAGGGCCAGTTTGGTCTAGTGATTAAAGCACCAGGCTAGAAACTAGACTGTGAGTTCTAGTCCTGCCTTAGGCATGAAAGCTGGCTAGTTGACTTTAAGCCAGTCACTCTTTCAGTCGAACCCAACAGAGTTTGTTGTGGGGTAAAATAGGAAGCGGAAGGGGTATTAGGCATGTTCACCACCTTGAGTTATTTACAAAAATAAAAAGGTAGGATTAAAAAAAAAGTTTAAAAAAATCTCCCTTAGGGGTTTTATAGGCCCCTCATGATCTTAGGATGTCTTATTTCTTTCAGGAGGGTTTAGTAATCACAAGAACTTATGTCGGTTTTAAATACCACAAAAAACACATCCAGTGAAGCCCTTTGTTGTGTTTTCTTGTGAGCAGTGAATTACTATACCAGCATCAATACCCACATCTGAGGACATCATTCCTGGAAGTGTCCAAAAGCAGTTCCTGAGAACGCTGCTGCAGAACCACAAGTGCTTTGTTTCCTGGAAGGACTTCTCAGTTTACAAATATTAAGTGTTAATAAGGCAGCTGCAAAAATGTTCCATAGCTGAAAATATAAAATGTACAATGAAGCATGGAAAGAAAATATCAAAGGCTGGAATTCAAGCTTTTTGCACTTGTGTTCTCATGCATCATAAATCATGGCCCTTTCTCAAAGATGGAATGCTGTGGAGGCCTGTTTCTGTGTAAAGATTATTGTGTTTGTCTATGGAAGATTGCAAAACCTCAGAGTTGCATGCCTGCCTCACAACTTTATTCCTACTCAAATTTCTTATGCTCAAAAACCATTACACTTTCAGTGCAGTCCCAGACGTGTGAATGATGTTTTTTTTGTACTCAGAGCTCTACCACTTGACAAATGGATTCTTCAGCCAACAGGTTAGTAGGTGTTGATAGGAGATGATGGGAGCTTGGAGACAGACAAATGTTGTTGAGAAATTGGTGAGGCTTCAGTTTTCTTTTCATCAATTAATCTTGTTGATCTTTTTGACCATTCCTGAAATATTATATAGCATTGGACTAGGATGTGGTATTGAGTCAGGAAACTAATAGTCTAGCTGGTCCAGTGCCTGGTGGGAAGGCTGGCTTTGTTTTATTCTTGAGGGGTCCTTGGTATTCTCTGAGCTTGGTTGTTTTCTTGCAGACACTTCATTACCCAAACAAATGTTTGCATAATGAAACGTCTGCAAGAAAACAATCAAGCTCAGAGAGCATCATGGACCCCCTCATTTCAAACCTGAGCTACAAATATTCTCCTTTATTGTTTTATTCTTGTTTTACCAGTTGAGATCACTACATGAGGTAGGTGGCCATGTAAATTCTTTAAATATAATAAAAATAAATATGTGTTTATTATTAGTAGTATTAGTAATTGTTTATTATTGACACCCATATGCACAGAATGTGGCTGTTCTGGATGTGTAATAGTCTTGACAAAGCTATGCTCACATATGGTAACTGTATTTGCATAATGTCACAAAAGTCACAAAAGATTGCTGACTACTGATATTTTAGCTTTGTTTTCTAGGAACAGATTCATGAAGTTTCTTTGCATTCTCAACATACATACTATAAAATGCTGAAATATAAACTTTTAATTAATTAATGTTATTTTATCCAATATTGAGACCACTTGACTTGTCTATGACTCTGAGTGATTTAGAGTCGATTTAGAGAAAAAAGAAAGAAAAACTAAATATATATTGTCTATGATCTATGGCAATCTAATAATTAGGGATTATTAAGAAAGCCGAGTACCTGCAGGTTAGTTTGGGCTGAACAACTCCTGATAGCAATGTCTTCATTTGATGACAAAAAATGAATACATCCCATCACTTTTGCCGTGGATCATATTATCTCGTAAATAATAGTTCCTTTCTTTTCAAAAATAGTGGAGAAATTGTACAGTTCTAGAATGGCTATATTATAGTATGTAACAACAAATACAGATGTGCAGAATGAAAAAGTATGTGATGGAGCCCATCTGGGCTTGCAGAAGCTACTGAATCAGAAGAAAGGCTATTCCTTCTATCCAAATCCAGGCATTGTGAGTCAACTTAAAAATCAGTGTGTCATATGAAACAGAAATTGGGTTAACTGAATAAACCATAGTTAACTATGAATAATTGTGGGATCGAAATTCAACCATCAAGCAGCTTAATAAATACACTGAAAGTGATCATCAGGGTGTATGAAGCTGGATGCCATCTTTACGTGAATGATATTCAATTCTATTTTTGTTTGTTTGTTTGTTTGTTTCTACCTTTTTCAAGTGTGTCAGTTCCATGGTTGGCTCCTGCTTGGACCAAATTGGGGTCTAAATGAAACATAAAGGACTAACACATATACAAAACAAGTCTGAGAATTTGGGAGTTAGCAATAATTCTAACAGCACTGGATGAAGATGAAGTCTACTCCCCATGAAACAAGAGATTTTCAGTTTGGGATACTTTATAACCCTGTGCTGTCCTTGAGTGATAAAGTTAGTGTGGTAGCAAGGGGTGCTTTCTTTCATTTGCATTTGATTTACCAACTTCATCCCTTCCTGGAGAACATTGACCTGGATCTAAGATCCACATACTGGTTATTTTCCAAACAGATTATTAGGTCCCTTTGAAGAAACTGCATTTGATCCAGAATGCAGTGGTTGGGCTTCTGTCTGGCATGTCTCGCTGCTCGGTTGTCCTGGCTTCCATTGTTTTTTGAACCAGATTCATACATAAACTATTTTACAGCTTGAGTCCTATCCCATTATATAAAGAAACAGGAGCTCCATTGTTCTCTATGGAATTATTATGAGTGGGGCCAAGAAAGGAAGTCCAGCTAGAAAAACAACTAGAGCCAGAGGTTTTTCAGTGGCAGCACCAGTACTTGGACTTTGCTGTTGAGTGGGAACTTAAATCAAAAGCAACATATGCCATAAGAAGTCCCCCCCCCCTTTTTAGTATAAATTATGACATTTCATTATGCATGGAAGGAATAGGGCTTGTGGCACAATGATATATGTTGTTTTCATCATTTGGATAATCTGTATTCCTCTAGATGCAGATGCAAACCCTAAATCTTGGCTGGCTTTAAGGGAAATATGAAAAACTATTTTTTTTTATAAAAGAAAAATTCTTTCTTAAATCATAAAACTTTATCTCTTTGGATTATGTATGATGGCTCCTTTCGATATTTAGGTATGTTTCCTGCTTCAATTTAATTTCTATTATTTTATAAGATACTGTTAGTAATGTTAAATGATTACCTTTCATGCTATTTGATATAGAAACTTCTATAAGCAAACGTGACAGGATCATGAGGGCATAAATCAAACTATGATGTATTTATTGTTAATAAGCTATAAACCAGGGATGTGACTTACAGATTAAAAACTCTTTTCCCCCTTTCTTTTCCCTGTATTCCCATTAAAAAAAAATAATATAAGAAAAGGAAATGAGAGTGGTGATCATCCTCAGACTGAAACAAATGCAGAGGAAATATAGTTGTGCAAAGTTAAGAATTACTAATTCTGTTGTGTGAGTCACAACTGCGGTGTTCTTTTACAGCAGCCACTCCATCCGCTGGTAAATATAGTGGGTTTTTTTTAATTGCCTCCTAGGATATTCTTTAGGTTAGGAGCTTGACTGATTTCAGGATCAGAAAAGGTACTGCTAAGATTAGCTGAAATGATCCCACATTTTCTTTGTCTGACATGACTCTCTCCTACTATGCATTTTTCATTCCAGTCTTTGAAACAAATAACTTTGCTTCCTAAATTAAGGTAAAGTCTGTATCTTTTAATATATTAGGAGAGGCTATGTAAGCAATCCAGGCCTGAATGCAGCATGAGCCGAATAACTAATGATAAACTGTGATAGACCCCTAACAAAATAGTGGCACTATGGCAACATGGTTTTCCTACCTGGGAATCAGAGAGATTGCCCTGGGATAGGAAGCATTCCCTTTGATGGAGCAAGTCTATGTTGTGCTATTGCTTGCATAACATTTCAACAGTTTATTAAAACAATTTAACCAGATGAGATTATAGTGTTCTGCTCTTTGCATTTGTCGGTATCCAGATAAACTGTAAATTGAACCATGAGAATATGCAGTATGTGAGGTGGGCTCCTGCTGTAATATATTTCTATTCTGCTAATTAAGTGCACGATCCATCCATCATACCGAGAACCTCTGCTTCAAATTGAGTATCTATTAAGTACACTTATGTTTCTTTAAAGAATATAACGGCAACAAATGCTCTTCCATATGCTCTTCTTTTTTGTAATGTTTAAAGGATTGAGCAGCAGAACTATGAAATAAAACCCACTTCCCTAACATACAGATGAGGCTAAAGTTTTTCAAATCATGAGAGGCCAGAGTATTTAAAGTTTAGAGCAGGAGTGACCAACTTTTTAGTGACCATGAACATCTAGAACATGTTTAGTGGGACTAAGTGCTGCGAAGAAGATGGGACTTAGGGAATGTTATTTATTGTGATGTTCCTATTTTAAGGTTTACACTAGAGTTTTCCAGGGTTTCTACCTCAAAATGGCAGTAAACTGCATTCAGTTTTCAGCAATCATGTAGTGGATACACTAAAGGCATTAAAAAGGAACCTCAGGGGTCACACATGGCGCTGAAACTGCAGCTTACCCATTCATAAGACAAAGATAGCACTAATCACAAAAGTAGATAAGAACTTTACTGACTTCTTCCCCAAAAGAAAAGAACTACAAGATGAATGTGAGGATTCACATGGCTGCATCATAGCAAATCTACCCACCCAAAGTAAGTAATGAAAAAAAGCAGCCTGCCTACTTTTACATATGCTAAGATGGCAGTTGACATGTTTGGCCTATATGCATAATGGCAGTCATCATTTTTGTGTTATGCCGAGCATGGGAGTAATCACTTCCCCTCCCGTCAAACAATTCTGCAGATGTCCAAAAGACACGATGAACCATTCCTCTGATTCCCTGTGGATTTATAGTTTGTTTGAAATGGATATGTTCAAAATGGCTGCAACTGCTAGGCTTCTTATGACAATGATTCTGTGTCATTTCCCTCACTTTCTATCGATGGAAATCTCAATCTTTTAAACCTAGCCATAATTCTCCTTTGATTTTCCTTCTTCTTCTCTTCCATTTCAATTCTGATGACATTTTAACTGGATCCCAAATTTTATCCTGGCAAACAAGAAATTGCAAACAGAAGAAAAGAGTTTGATCAATTTTATGAGCTGCCTGCATGAAGCAAGCTATGAAGCTGTGACTCCAATTTTAAAGTAGATTCCGTTTTCTACCAATGAAAGGTGATTCATTGTTTCTATTTTTATTTGGCCTGAATTATTGGGAGATTAGAGGCTCTCATTAGCATAATTGTCACCTTGATAAAAGTATCAAGAATATAGTACACAATAAACTTGTCGGAAACAATCCTTCCACTCTGGATATATTTCCAAAGAATTCCTCAGTATGCGCAAAACCCCAAATCTTTGACTATGTAAACCTATTAGTTTACTGGATGTATTATAATACTTTTCAAAGAGTTGCTTTTTTATAGTTATTCTTAAATCAGAGTATTACTGCAATCTTTGCAGCTCATGTTTTTATAGACCAAAATGTTTGTGCATTTATTTGAACTTTCTGAATACTAGTTTATTAATATCTGTTAAGCCAAGGAGTCCATAAAGTTGAACCATCTTATAATTAAAACAGAGCTCCAAGTTTGATATCCATGGAGACATTGTCACCCATTATAGAGGTGGAATGTAAATACCAGCATCCATAATTAGATTCCAGTATTTATACGTAGTCCTTGGGTTACAATGGCAATAGGAACTGAAATTTCCAACACGAAGTGATGTGGTTATAAAGCGTGACCTCTTAGCAAAGGTAATCCTGGCAGTCACAGTTGCTATTGTAATCCCAGAGTTGCACAGGTTGTTAAGCAGAAAAAAACCAAAGTTCCAAGCAAGGACTGTTCATAACTTAAGGACCACCTATATTGTGAGAAAATTAAGGGCTATATCCTTTTCTTCCCTGGATCCATCTGGTTGACCAAATCCCTTTACTTTTTTTTAAAAAGTGTTTCTTAAAATGCCACTTTTGATGAAAAAGTTCTAAAATGAGAAATAATTAGGAAGCATGGAAAAATAATCACCAACTTCCATTTTTGAAATTTTAGTTAGGGAAAGAAGTATTAGCAAACTAAAAATCAACTACAATATCTAAAATTAAATAGAATAGAATAAAATCGAATTCTTTATTGGCCAAGTGATTGGACATACAAGGAATTTGTCTCTGGTGCATAAGCTCTCACTGTACATACAAGCAACAAGTGATCATAATCATAAAATACATTCATCATAAATCATAAGATACAACACTCAGTGATAGTCATAGAATACTAAATCAACATAAATTATACTAGGATACTAAATGAAACAATATAAATCATAAAATATAAGCAACAAAGTTATAGTCATAAGAAGATAAGGAAATAGGTAATAGGAAGAATGAGAAGGAAGAATAGTAATAAAGCCCTATGAGGTAGTTTGACAGTGTTATGGGAATTAGTTGTTTAGCAGAGTGATGGCATGGGGGGGGGAGGAAACTGTCATTGTGTCTAGTTGTTTTGGTGTGCAATGCCCTATAGCATCGTCTTGAGGGAAGAAGTTGAAACAGTTTATGTCCAGGATGTGAGGGATCTGTAGATATTTTCACAGCCCTCTTTCTGGCTTGTGCGGTATACAGGTCCTCCATGGATGGCAGGCTGGTAGCAATTGTTTTTTCTGCAGTTCTAACTATCCGTTGAAGTCTGTGTCTGTCTTGTTTGGTTGCAGTGCCAAACAAGACAGTTAGAGAGGTGCAAATGACAGACTCAATAATTCCTTTGTAGAACTGTATCAGCAGCTCCTTGGGCAGTCTGAGCTTTCTGAGTTGGTATAGGAAGAACATTCTTTCTTGTGCTTTTTTTATGACATTTTTGATGTTAGGTGTCCATTTTAAGTCTTGAGATATTATAGAACCTAGAAACTTGAAGGTCTCTACTGTTGATACTGTGTTGTCTAGTATTGTAAGAGGTGACAGTATAGGAGGGCTTCTCCTAAAATCTACTATCATTTCTACAGTTTTGAGTTTGTTCAGTTCAAGATTGTTCCGGCCGCACCACAAGGCTTGTTGTTCAACTTCCTGTCTGTATGCAGATTTGTCATTGTCTCGAATGAGACCAGTCACTATTGTATCATCTGCAAACTTCTGTACTTTGACAGAGGGATCCTTTGAGATGCAGTCGTTGGTATATAGAGAGAAAAGAAGTGGAGAGAGCACACAGCCTTGGGGAGGTGGCTGTGCTAATTGTACAGGTATCTGATGTGATTTTGCCTAGCTTCACCTGCTGCTTCCTATCTGTTAGAAAGCTTATGATCCATTTACAGTGTGGTCAGGCATGGCTAGCTGAATCAGTTTAGTGAGAAGAATATCTGGAATGATGGTATTGAATGCTGAGCTGAAGTCTACAGAAAGGACCCTTGTAGGATGTAGCGCAGAGCCATATTAACAGCATCATCTGCCAATCTATTTGCTCGGCAGGCATGAGATTTAAGTTCCCTTGGAAATCTCTCCATTCTCAACCTCAGCAACTTTGAGATGCCTGGACTTCAAATCCCAGAATTTGTAAGCCAACATGCTTTGTGGAAGTTGAAACCCACACATCTTAAAGTTGTTGAGATTGCGAAACACTGCTCTAAATTAAGAAAGTCCTTACTCTGCTGGGGACAAGGTGAGGGGAAGGCTCTATGTTTCCTGCTTCAGAATTAATCCTTTCTGCCTCAAATAGTTTCCACTTCTGACTTATTTTTTGTTCCATCTATAGTACAGAATCCTGGAGATTGGATTAATATCAATTGACAGTTTCTTAATTCCTATCTGGATTGTGAATTGTTATTTTATTTTTTTTAATTCTTTTTCTACTCACATAGTGGCACAGGGAAAATGGAAGGCATATAGTTTGAATGTTATTTTTATCAAAATATTTTTTAAAAAGAAATTGATTTCCCTAAATGGTATTTCTGATGTTACTATATACTTTGTGCATCTCAATCAAGAAATAAATCCTATTGAGTGTATGAAGTTTACTTCCAAGTAGACCAAACTGCAGATCTTTAATATTATAATTTTGTATCATTTGTTCTGCATTTCTTATTTTGGAAACTTTATTTTTAAGATCTTTGCGTTCCCCTTCACCTATTTCTGTTACAGAGGAAACACCTTGGGGCTTTCCTGATGGATCACTTAACGTAAATCACTTTCTAAACTTAATGTTATAAGAATATTAATTTGAATATATTAAGAGTTGATTAGTAATTTAGGTGATACTATTTTCTGCTAATAGATGTTTTATGCATTTAATTAGAAATAAAAAAAATGAGGCTCACTGGAGTACTTGCCTGCCTTTATTCATTTAGCTCATAGCTAAGTTGTTGATTGATGCTTGTGTATTTTGAGATAGATTAGATCTTTACTCAAACAATATGTGTTAAAAGTGAAATTTAGTAATTTAACAATATGTTAAACTTGAACCACTGATGCTCACGTTTTGTAACCTTATATATTTAATATAAGCTCTTATGGGCTCTTATGGGCTCTCATCGGTATTCTTAATGTCCCTAGGCTTTGACCAAGCAAAGCAAGTAGTATCCAATAGAATGAAGGATATGGAGTTCCAAAAAGAACTAAATAGGTTGCCTCACCACAGTAGGGATAGAATCAAACAGGGTGTGTGGGAATTGGCAAGATATCTGAATGATCTGACCTTCCCAAAACAAAGAATAGCTTTCTTCAGAGCCAGATTTAACATGCTTCCCTCAGCACTCCTCGAGGCAGGTATAAGAGAACACCAATAGCAGAACGGGTATGTATATGTGGTAAAGGAGAAGTTGAAGATATCTCACATGTTTTATTGTACTATGAGTTATACCGAGTTTATAGGTCAGTATATATTCTCTCCTTACTAGAGAGATTGCAGACAATTTTTATGTAGGCTTTCTCCTCCAGGACTCAAACCCTTCTACCACGCATGCAGTGGCAAAATACTGTGTTGCGGCAATGTCCATAAGAAAAAAATTGGTTACAGATTTATAGCCGTCAACTTGTGCCAATTTTTTGGAGATATCTTTAATAATTTTTGGAACATTATATTTACTCACATACTTATCGGCTTTTCACTCACATAAACTAGGGAGTTACCCTAGTAACATTTATTTTCTTAACAGGGATGTTATTATTTACTATTAATGTCAGTACTATTTTTTTTAATATATTGGAAAAAGTGACGTCTATTGCTGGTCTACGACCATAATGTTGTTGTTGTTGTTGTTGTTGTTGTTGTTGTTGTTGTTGTTGTTGTTATTATTATTATTATTATTATTATTATTATTATTATTATTATTATTATTATTATTATTATTATTATTATTATTATTATTATTATTATTATTATTATTATTATGTGAAACTTACACTTACGTTTGCGTTTGTTTTAAATCTAATTTTCTTTTTGCTTTTATTGATTTATTGTCCCAAATACTGCATAATATTGTCTGAAAGAAAAAAAGATTTCCAACTGCAATGTTCAAAAGCTGTAAAGGTAAAAATGCACCCATAATACATAATTAAAAACTGCCTAGATACTATGCTAATCAAACTTCTAGATTCATCCTTTATGTGGCAGGAAAAATAAGGTTTGTCAAAGTGCCACTTTGAGATGATATCTATATGAATTATTATTTTTCTGAATGACGCAGAGTTGAGCTCAATAGAGTCAGATCAAAACTGTTTGAAAAGATGACAATGTTTAGAGAGAAAAACAGTTCAATTGATATTCCTGTTAGCCACAGAAACACAATAAGAAATGATAAAAATATCATCCTTCTAAGCCCAGTCACACCAGGGGAGGTAAAACATTTTAAACTAAGACAATGAATAAGTGAAGTAGTTAGATTTAATAAAGTTTTCAGAAAATGGTCAATGTCTAATAAGAGCTTCTTATGATTTCCTTTGATTTCCTTTGGCCACCTAATGAGAAGGAAGGACTCACTGGAGAAGAGCATAATGCTGGGAAAGATTGAGGGCAATAGAAGAAGGGGACAACAGAGAATGAGGTGGCTGGATGGAGTCACTGAAGCAGTAGGCGTGAGCTTAAATGGACTCCAGAAGATGGTAGAGGACAGGAAGGCTTGGAGGAACGTTGTCCATGGGGTTGCGATGGGTCGGACACGACTTTGCAACTAACAACAATGATTTCCAATCATTTACATAATAAATTCATTCAATTATTATTATTTATGTTGCCGTGATATGTAAGGTTATACCAAGGCTAAATGTCTATGGAGATTCTCAGTCATCCAAGTCCTGGTTGTCCTAAAGGTGCTTTTTCAAAAGGCAACTGGATTTTGTTTTTCCGTAAAGACGTTTTGCTTCGCATCCAAGAAACTTCTTTAGTTAAGCTTATTCATAATCATTATGCCAAAGCTGCATATTAATTATATAGAACACAGAGTATATGCTGGTTGAATTTATGCTTATTCTTTTTAGCAGCCAGTTCTAACCTTTATACCCAGCAGCATCCGCCCTTTGGAACATCAAATCTTTTAGGACAGTGGTGGCGAACCTATGGCACGGGTGCCAGAGGCAGCACTCAGAGCCTTCTCTGTGGGCACGCGCACCGTCGCCCCACCCCTAGGCCTTCAGCTGGGTTTTATAAAACCTTTTCGCTTTAGGCCTCCGCCGCCGTGTGCAAAAAAAAAAAGGTTCAATCAATCAGTCAATTTCAACTTCTCACGGAGAAAAAAAAGATCTTGCAAAGTTGGAATTGATTGAACTTTTTAGTCCCACCCAGTCTGCCGTTACCACCGCAGCCATGCCCACCCAATGGGCCACACCCACCCAATTGGCCACACCCAGCCAATGGGCCACACCCACCCAACACCCAACGATGCATAAGTGGGTTTTGGGTTGCAGTTTGGGCACTCGGTCTCTAAAAGGTTCGCCATCACTGTTTTCGGATATGATCTGCCCTTATCCTCCTATCCTTCCACAAGAGCCTGAAGATCTGCCTCTGCTGGTTAGCTTGGGGACCAAATGGGGGGGGGGGTTTCCATGCTGGAGGTGGCTGCTGGATTGCTGGCAGACTCCCCCTCCCCCTCTCCTTGCTCTCTACTCTCCACCCGTCCATCTTTTTGGTTATCATATTGATGTACTTCTGTTGTGTTCTCTTTCATTGTTTATTACATTCCATTATTTTATTTCTGTTCTGTTTATACTTTTTTCATGTCTTCCTTTTTATTGTTGAAAGCTGCCTAGAATAGCCCCACGTCGAGCTAGGTGGCAAATAAATTTAGCAAACAATAATATTATCTAAGCAAAGATCTAATCAGCTTTTTTTAGATAACATATTTCTCTCCAGTTATGTTTTTTAATACGTTCCAAATCTATTCTCTAAGCTTTTGTTTTTGCCAAAGAATGTCATTATACATTTATAGCACCAATTCAAACAAGAATAAAAATGCTGAATTAAAATTTAGCTGGGTAAATAGGTGCTGCATGAAGAAAAATGCTGGAACTGTCATGGGCACATCATTATTCATAAGAATAGAAGCAACACTTCTACATTTTGGAAATTGATCCTCTTGCATAGCATTTGTATATGTATATTAGCAGTAGACAGACTTAAACAGACACCATGAGCCAAAAAACACATTATTTGATCTTTTTGTGATTGTTGCTTGAAAGGAAGGAATAAGATACAATTTGGTCAAAAAAAGTTTTTATTACTTCAGTAAATTGAATGGAAAAATGGAAAAAAATACCATTAAATACACAGTATAAATCATATTATCTACATTTTTACCATCAAAGATCCTGGCTAATCTAAGTGTCCATCTTTACTCATAGAGACTATATAACTGAAATACTATAAATAACAACTCTCTTTAGTTCAATTTCTGGCTGCCACATGAATAATTCTGTAGATACGTGCTGAGTTTACATTTGTAGAATTTCAGAAAAGGAGCAACAGAGTATCTCTTGAAAATTTCATTTTAAAAGAAGTCAGTTCAGATCTGTCCTGAAGAACAGGAGCTACAATTAAGCAGAGTTAGATGTTAGTTTATTTTCTAAAATAATTATTGAATACAGAATAACTCGGCAAATTTTACTTAATTTTTACATAGCTTTAGAAATAATAACCCCAACAAAATCCAAAGACATCAAGTAAATTTTCTGCTACTGTATCTTTACCTGGAATTCCCAAAAAAGTTAACAGGAGGAGGCTCATTTTAAAATAACAATATGATGCACAATTCTTTCCTCTTACCTGGTTACTAAGCAACATGAAGAACTGCTAAGTTAGTTTTGCACTCTACTTGACCTCTGCTATTAAATATTTTAAAGGTGTTAAATAAAAATTACTTTGTAGCATCACTTTTTAGGTATGATCCTATGCTGCCACTATTCCATCAATTCCAGCTAGCACTTCTGGTGTAAGCATTTATTGGACGTGGCTTTCCTGTTGATTCTGCTATATATTTTAGCCACTTTTCTTATTATTGACCACAATTTCTTCCTGGACAGTTCAGCTGAGATGGGAGTCAGGAGCATTTTTCCCTATTTCTTTCAGACCACCAGGATATCAGCAGCATAATTTTGGCTTTATGCAATGGTTAGTGAAAGCATGGACCCCGTTATTGCATGATGTAGTAATACTCACCAAATTTCTTAAATACATATTAAATAAACCCAACTAGAATAAAGGTCTTGGTTATTAGTCATAGCAGCTACATTATTTCCAGGATTAGGGAAGGATGCATCTCAGTACTCATTTCTGGACTGTGAGAAGACTACACAAACATGTCTTGTTTGTGAACTTCCTATAAATACCCGAACAGACTGTAGGACTGAATGGGGCTTTGGCTTAATTTATTTGTTTAATCCTCCAAGCAATTTTCAGTTAGTTACCCCTCACCCTCTGGGGATCACCTCTATTGCATTTTACTTATGTGATATAGATGATGATAATGATAGCTAGATAGCTAGATACCTACTCATATTCAACTTTGTTTATAATAAAAGTGCATGGTCCCTTAGGACTTACCAAGGGATGATATTACAAACTGGATTTTCCTCTGATAGCCAAAAGAGCCTGGGAAATCCCATTCCAGAAGCATATTTTACCATTATTTTCCTGCAATCTTAATCTGGATACTCTTATATTTCCATGTTTCAATTATGAAGTAATAATAATAATAATAATAATAATAAAGTTGGAAGGGACCTTGGAGGTCATCGAGTCCAACCCCCTGCTCAGGCAGGAAACCCTATACCATTTCAGACAAATGGCTGTCCAGTCTCTTCTTAAAAACTTCCAGTGTTGGAGCATTCACCGCTTCTGGAGGCAGGTTGTTCCACTGGTTAATTGTTCTAACTGTCAGGAAGTTTCTCCTCAGTTCCAGGTTGCTTCTTTCCTTGACTAGTTTCCATCCATTACTTCTTGTCCTGCCCTCAGGCGCCTTGGAGAATAGCTTGACTCCCTCTTCTTTGTGGCAGCCCTGAGATATTGGAATACTGCTATCATGTCACCCTAGTCCTTCTTTTCATTAAACTAGACATACCCAATTCCAGCAAACGTTCTTGATATGCTTTAGCCTCCAGTCCCCTAATCATCTTTGTTGCCCTTCTCTGCACTCTTTCTAGAGTCTCAACATCTTTTTTACATCGTGGTGACCAAAACTGGATGCAGTATTCCAAGTGTGGCCTTACCAAGGCATTGTAAAGTGGTATTAATACTTCACGTGATCTTGATTCTATCCCTCTGTTAATGCAGCCCAGCACTGTGTTGGCTTTTTTGGCAGCTGCAGCACACTGCTGGCTCATATTTAAGTGATTGTCCACTAGGACTCCGAGATCCCTCTCACAGTTACTACTATTGAGCAAGGTACCCCCTATACTATACCTGTACATTTGGTTTTTCTTGCCTAAATGTAGAACCTTACTTTTTTCACCATTGAATTTCATTTTGTTAGATAGCGCCCAATCTTCAAGTCTGTCCAGGTCCTCCTGTATCTTAAGCCTGTCTTCTGGAGTGTTGGCTATTCCTGCCAGCTTGGTGTCATCCGCAAATTTGATGAGTTCCCCATCTATCCCCTCGTCCAAATCGTTGATGAAGTTGATGAAGTGATGAAGTATATTCATGCTATTCTATAATTCTGTTTTGGAAGCATCAAAGCACTTCTATGTGAAAGAATTAAGCAGTGACATTACTATTGCCCATGGGACACCCAGTTGGGGACTCCTTTCATATCCCCATTAAGGAGCCCACTGAAGTGGTATCTATTTATCTACTTGCATTTGCACACTTTCAACCTGCTTGGTTGGTAGAAGCTGGGGCAAGTAACAGGAGCTCGTCACACAACGGCACTCGGACTTCAAACATAGGTTTGCAAATTGTCAACCCAGTGTCCTAACCATGTGAGCTACTGCACTCCTTCAGTATTTTCATAAATAAGTAGCAGATAACTACCGTGTTTCTCTGAAAGTAAGCCCTACCTCAAAAATAAGCCCCAGTTTTGGGGTGAAGTGCATGCCTAAAAATCAAGCCAGGGCAGGGGTGAGGGGGTGGAGTACTCCACGCGTCCTGCACCCACTTACCAGGCCTCCCATGAATTGACACCTGTCTCTCCTTGCTGGCCCACTTCTTCTGTGGCATCCCCGGCCTGCATTTTGAAGTCAGAGGCCTTTGCGGAAGGCTTCTGCAGCCGAGAACTGAGCTACGGATTCAATCTGTAGCTCAGTTGTCAGCTGCAGAGGCCTTCCAGAAAGGCCTCTGACAGGAAAATGCCAAAGCTCCATTGTCAGCTGCAGAATGAAGCTGCTCCTTTGGCCTCAGAAAAAGTGGGCTGGCTGGGCGAGGCTGTTGTTCTGCAGCCATGAAGTGAGTGGAAAACACCCCCCCCAAAATAAGACCTGGTGCCTCTTTTGGAAAAAAAAAAGAGGACAGGGTCTTATTTTGGGGAAAACATGATAGAAGAACTGGTCCTATGGGGACGACAGAGAATGTGCAAAAGTGGCGAGTGTAAAAGAGAAGCCATTTTGGCCACCTAGCATGGAGTTGACTACTACTTCTGGTCTGCTGCAGCATTTGGGTAGGGCTGATAGTGGATGAAAGATTGAAGGAATATGCAGAACACCTTTATACAAATGAAAAACAAGGCCAAGACATAAGAGGAGAAGCTGACCTATCAGAAATGGAACCAGATATCTTGCAGGAGGAAGTAGTATGGGCACTCAACCATTTGCCTAACCGCAAAGCCCCAGGAATTGATAGAATTTCTGCAGAGTTGCTGAGACCACGGCCAACAAAAGCACTGATAGCGCTTTGCCAAAGTGTATGGAAGTCTGGTCAACGGCCAAAAGAATAGTAAAGGTCAATATTTATCCCAATACCAAAGAAAGATGATACGGAAGACTGTTCCAACCACCAAACCATAGCCTTGATACCACACACGAGTAAAATTCTCTTGAAAATAATCCAGCAATGTTTAAATCCAACCAACAACAGAGAACTGCCTGATGTACAAAAAGGATTTCAGAAAGGTAGAAGAAGGTGTGATCATATTGTCAATCGATGTTGGATGATGGAAAAAGCAAAAGAAAATCTCTATATGTGCTTCATTGGTTACACAAAAGCCATCAACAGTGTTGACCGTGACAAGCTCTGGAACTGCCTCAAAGAACTGGGAATATCAGCACACCACATCCAGCTCATTCAGTCATTCTACTCTGATCAGACAGGCACTGTAAGAATGGAATATGGAGACACAAATTGGTTCAGAATTGGAAAAAAAGGCATTTGGCAAGGTTGCATCCTGTCACCTATGCTGTTCAATATGTACACAGAAACAGTTATGAGAAATATGCATTTGGAGGAATTTGGGTTAAAATCAGTGGTAGGAATATCAACAACCTCCGATATACAGATGATGCAACATTGCTCCCGGAAAACAAGAAGGATCTGGACTGGCTAATCCTGAGAGTCAAAGATGAAAATGAAAAAATTGGACTGGACCTTAACATTAAGAAAACAAAGATAATGACAACTGCAGAGAAAACACATGTGCAGAATGCAGATCAACAACGAGGCCATTGAATCAGTAAAGGAATCCATCCTCCGGGGCTCTAAACTTGACCAAAGTGGTGACTGCAGCCCTGAGATCAAAAAGTATATAGCACTTGGAAGAACTGCAATGTATGGCATGAATAACACCTGGAAGAGTAAAGACATCAGCCTCACAACCAAATGCAGATTAGTTAATGTAATATTTTTCCGATAACTACTTATGACTGCAAAACTTGGATTCTGGAAAAGGCAAATAGGAGCAGGGTAGACACCTTTGAACTATGGTGCTGGAGGTGACTATTACGCATCCCATGGACTGTAAAAATAACAAACAAAATCCTAGACCAAACTTTACCAAAAATATCACTTGAAGCCAAGATCATCAAACAGAAGCTGTCATATTTTGGTCATATCATGAGAGTGAGTCACTTGAAAAGTCAATCATGCGGGGAGTAATCAGCAGAAAAAGGAGAATGGGCCATCCTATTACCCACTGTTGGACACTAGAAAGGATGACACGGGACGACCATGGTAGATCTGAAGGAGGCAGTGTGAGACAGAAGGGTATGGAGTGCTGATCCATAGAGTGGCCAAGGATCAGACATAACTGAATGGTTAAAAACAATAGTCACAAGTTGGAACTATCCTTTGATCATAATGATTTGCAACTAAACATAGTTTGCAGTCTAGTCGACAAAGTTTCTGTTATGTCCTGGGCCTTGCTGAGTCATTCAGCAAGGCTCAGGAAGGCTGCAGAGACCCAGACAGACCACGTGTCTGCCCGGGACCCAGACAGGCTGTCTCCGGCCTTGTGCGCATGCGCAAGGCGGGAGAATGGCCTGCAATGATTGGATGTGCATCCCCTTGCAAGGGGATATAAAAGGCCAGTGGCCATTGTTGTTCTTGCTTCTGTTCTGTGAATGTGCTTCAATAAAGAGATCCTTGTTGTGAACCAGCCTCGTCTCGATGTCTTCATTAGAAGAACAGAACAGTCTCTGTGCTGTATGTGGGGAATTATCCCTTTCTATAGCCTCCAGACATATTTGGAAAGTTAAAAAAAACTTAACTAGCTGTTCTGGGCTTCAGAAGTAATGCCAGAATCAGGGCCTCTTGACTGCTGAGGAGATTTCTTCTGCTTCCTTTGTCACTCTTCTTCATTCAAAATTTATATGAATGACTGTGGATGGAGGACAGCTTCTCAACAGCTACATAAGGAGATGTTCTTAACTCCTTGCTTGGGAGCTCAGGAAATTGGATTTATTGATCCCAAATGCTCTTCTTGTAACAATCAATGTATAATCTTTTAAGCCCACATTTTGACTCTATTGTCTTTTTTATGGCATCTGGTCTCAAAGGAAATTTCCTCACACATAATAATAAATGCAAATTATTGTGGTAACCACAAAAAAGACATGTGCTTAGCCAGTTTTCCACACCACCACCTAAAGAAGATTGTGTTTCCTCTGCATCACCACAAAGAAAATATTTTGTCCCCATATGTTTGTCTAAATGGGCTACTTTAAACCTTTATTTACTACCTCTTGGGTTCTTGAATGTACAGCATGTGGTTTGGAAAGCCATCATGCTTATTAGACACAGCATTTGAGCTTTATTCTTTTTTGTAATTTGAAGACAAATCTGTTTTAAGTTGCTGCCTACTCACATTCTGGCTTTTCTCGCTCATTTTCTTCTGTATAAAATCTAGCCTACAACTAAATGCAGAAGCAAATATCATACAAATATAAGATAGCGACTCTGTGCCAAATTTCTGGACAAAACACGCACCCTCTTTATTTTCTGCACCTCATCAGTGTGTACTCCAAATGCTGCTATTTCAAACTATTCAAACAAGTTAACTTGAAAAAGATTTCCAAGACAGCTCTTTAATACAGGATGCTAGAAACATCACCAAAATAACTCTTTTAAATGCTTTCCATTAGCACTTAAAATACAAGGAGGTGGGAGCTTAGCTGTTCTATGCTTGTGAGGCAAAAACAGCAAACATGTGTGAACGGTGGTGGAAAACTTCAGCCAGAAATTGGTTATATTTACAGACATCACGATCTATAGATAGAAGAGGGTTGCTTAATATGAGGCAAAGTGGAATAGGATTTTCAGCTTTTCTTATTAGCTTACAGTTTCCCCTAACTTATTTCTCAATTCTTCTGGCAACTCACCCTCCTTACCACTCTGACATCTTGATCTAGTTTTGAAGCCTTCTGTTTTTTTTTCATGTTTACCTCCATGATTCACCTGCCCAGTTTCACTCTCTCAAGAACAGGACTAGTAACTTGCCTTGATTAATTTTATTGTATTCTTTCTTAAAAGAATGGGTGAATTAAGATGAGGCAAGCCATTTTTTCTCTCCTTAAAATCTTTCCACACAATATACAGTAGTAAAAAAAAAACATCCCCCCCCTCAAAGAGTGCATGTATCTCCTCAACCATTCTAAACAGCTTTAGGGACTGAAAGAAAATTTGTTAAACATTTTTTTCCTTTCATCTCTGCTGTAAGATCTTAATAGCTCCATAATGGCAGACAATGAAATAGAATCTATTTCCCTTGACTGACATGAAAGAGAACATGACTGATTTTATTAAAATAAATGATTCAAAGCAATTTAACATTCTTTCAAAGCCACTGTGTGTGTCTCTCTTCTCCATTGATAAGTTTAAAATAATAATTTTATAGATTTGGATGTTCACTGTTAATCTGAAAAGTGTAGACTTCTCCCCTCCCCTTCCCTATCTTCCTTTTCTTTTTCTTTTTATCTCTCTCAAAACACCGTCTCTCTCTTTCTCTCTCTCTCTCTTTATATTAATATTTTCTGGTCAAGGTTGCTACAAGAAGAGTTGACAGTTTCCTTTTGCTTTATTAATGATTTACTATGTGATAAGGACCAAGATACCATTCAAGTGGTAATTGACATTTTTTTTATAATCAAGCTCAATTTATTTCCAGTCTTCGCCTACTCTCTGCTCTTGAAAATACTCAGCTGTTCAACAGGTTTTCTGGAACCTTGACTTGACCATCATCTTATATAAGATAAAAGTCCATAACTTGTGGCACTGTTTTGGAAAGTTCTATTTGACCTAATGAATGCAAAATTCTATCTGTCCTCTGTTCATTTTCCACATTTATTTGACCACAGACAAAGGCCGTCTTGGAGCAATTCCTTTATTGCTATGTTAAGTACCAGCAAAACAACAAATCTATTTTGTTTTTAACTTAACTGTTGTGTTCAAGTAATTCAGTTCATGAATCCAGAATTTAAGCATGCTTGGAATAAACGCATGTCAATCATCTGACAAAAATTAAAAATCAATAAAATATAAATGAATGAATAAATTAAACAAAAAATAAATAACAAAAAATAAATAAACTCAAAGGGCAGAGTCAATTGACCACTAAGTCTTTTTCATAAGTCAGTTTGCTAGGTTTCTAGGAATCCATTACTCAGATGCACAATTTTAGCTCATGTACAGTGCCACTCTACCTCACACCAAATGTTTCTTGGTCTTCCCCCATTAGAGAGACCTGCCACTTTCTTTGGGCTATTCAACATCTTATTAATCAGTTATTACTATTGGAAATCACATCTGGTTTTCTATAAAATTTCTTCCCTCTACACAATCACGCCCCAAATTCATTAGACTATTTAGAAGTCCATCCTGTTCTGTTCTTTCTTCTATGCAGCTTCCCTTCACACTGAAAATTTATCCTGATTATTTATTAGGTTAATATTCTGCCTTTTCTTCAGGAACTTAGGGAAGCATACCAGAAGCCAACATGCCAAATAATCTTATTGAATTTTCTGACAAAGTGACTAAATTAGTGGACCAGCAAAATGCTGTGGGCATAATTTACTTAGACTTTATTTCAGTAGAGCATTTGATAAGGTAGACCACAGCCTACTATTTGGTAATAGTAAAATAGAAAAATAGGTTAGAGAGCATCACCACCAGATGGATTTATAACTGGCTGACTAACCATACTCAACGTGTAATTCTTAATGGAACTATATCTACATGGAGGGAAATATGCTATGGAGTACCTCAAGATTCTGTCTTAGGTTCAGTATTTCTCAACATTTTCATAAATGATTTAGATGAGGGGATTGAAGGACAACTCAGCAAATTTGCAAATGACACCAAGCTGGTGAGAATAGCCCACTCCAGAAGATAGGCTCAAGATACAGAAGGATCTTGGGAGACACTGGGCCCTATCCAACAACACGAAATTTTGTAAGGTTTTACACTTAGGCAAGAAAAAACAAAAAAACAAGTGCACAGGTGGTACCTGGCTCAACATTAGTAACTGAGAGAGGGAACTAGGAGTCCTAGTGGATAATCACTTAACTATGAGTCACCACCAAAAAAGCCAAGCAGTTCATTAACAGAGGGATAGAATCAAGATCACATAAAGTGTTAGTACCATTTTATAATGCTTTGATAAAACTACAATTGGAATTTTGCATCCGGTTTTGGTCGCCACGATATAAAAAAGATGTTGAGACTTTAGAAAGAGTGCAGAGAAGAGCAACAAAGATGTTTAGGGAACTGGAGGCTAAAACATATGAAGAACGGTTGCAGGAATTGGGTATGTCTAGCCTAATGAAAAGAAGGACTAGAGGTGACATCCAATATCTAAGGGGCTGTTTACCTCCAGAAAGAAGAGGAGCTAAACCTATTCTCCAAAGCACTTGAAGGAATAACAATAAGCAATGGATGGAAACTAATCAAGGAGAGACCCAATCTAGAAATGAGAAATTTCATGACAGAACAATCAATCAGTGGAATGGCTTACCTTCAGAAGTTGTGGGTGCTCCCACAGATTTTAAGAAGAGATTGGACAGCCATTTGTCTGAAATGGTATACGGTTTCCTGCTTGATCAGGGGATTGGATTAGAAGACCTTCAAGATCTCTTCTCTTTCTGTTATTCTGTATTCTATAAAATGCCCTTGTATTTTTCCTCACAATAAGAATCTTATGAGGAAGATTTCATTGATTGTGAATGATTGCCCCAAACTCACCCAGGGACCTAGAATGCCTCAGAGTGGGCCTGAAACAGGGATTTTCTGGTCCTAACCCAATTCCTTAACTGTTAGACTATACTAGCTGTGTTTCTACCTGTTTCCTTCTTCCTCATTTTCTACCATTCTCTGTAGAAAATGTTCCTTTTATAATACTGCCTCTTTTTCTCCGAGGGAAAATGGGAAGAATTTGAGATGGAATACATTTGGGAATACTGAAGGTGGAGAGTAAACTGGAATATTTAATTCTCTGGATAGGCTATCTAGCCATGGAAATATTATAGGAAGCCACAGAATACTTACTGCTCACCATTTTCAGCAGTTTGTGGTACTTTCATAAACCAAAGCCATTTGATGCCATGTTTTGGATTTGGTGCTTCTCAGCTATTGTGATTGGGCATAAAGAGGGGGACATTGCAGATCTCCTCTGCTGGCAATGACAGGGATAGGTGGAGAATTCGTCTATAGGGGAAACACCTGAGAAGAAGTGATGAGAGAATCTTCTCTAACTCCAGCAAAGGGAGAAATGGTCATTCTTCCAATGATTAAGAGGACAGAAGGGTTCCAAGAATTAAAGGGGAAGGCTTTGTCAGCTTTAGTCATGAAGCGATAGAAGGGAGTGGAGTTGAGTGGAGTGGAGTGGAGTAGAGTAGAGTAGGGTTGGAAGGGACCTTGGAGGTCTTCTAGTCCAGCCCCCCGCTCAAGCAGGAGAACCTATACCATTTCAGACAAGTGACTGTCTTGTTTCTTCTTAAAAACCTCCAGTGATAGAGCGCCCACGATTTCTGAAGGCAAGCTGTTCCACTGGTTAATTGTCCTCACCGTCAGGAGGTTTCTCCTTAATTCCAGGTTGCTTCTCTCTTTGTCAGGTTCCAACCATTGTTTCTCGTCCTGCCCTCTAGTGCTTTGGAGAATAATTTGACTCCCTCTTCTTTGTGGCAGCCTCTCAAATACTGGAATACTGTTATCATGTCACCCCTATTTCTTCTTTTCTTTAGACTAGTCAAACACTAGTCCTGCAGCTGTTCTTCATATGTTTTAGTCTCCAGGCCTTGGATCATCTTAGTTGCTCTTCTCTGAACTTTTTCCAAGGTCTCAACATCTTTTTTGTAGCATGGTGACCAAAATTGGTTGTTGTATTCCAATTGTGGTCTCACTAGGGTTTTATAAAGTGGTACTAATACTTTGCGTGACCTTGATTCTATGCCTCTGTTTATACAACCCAGGATTGTATTAGCTTTGGTTGCTGCTGCACACTGCTGGCTCATAGTCAAGTGATCATCCACTAGGACTCCAGTTACTGTTTTTGAGCCAGGTCTCACCTAATCTGTACTTATGAAAGGATTCCATTCTCTAAAGGGAGGGGAACCTCTCTAGCATCTCCCATTACAAAGGAAGAAGGAGTGATGAATATAGAGAGGGAGGTTGTGTAAAGATAAAAGCTGGTGAAGTAACAACGTCTGAGTCTCAGGCCAGAGAAAGCCCTTTTACAGATAAGGATACATGGCAGATAGCCTCAAGGTTGACAATAAAGTAGCCTAAAGTCTGTTGATTTGAAAAGAGGGGAGGTAGAGAATCATAATTTGAGTCCTCAGGAACAGTTATAACAAATTTTAATATATGCCTACAGACAGATATAGAGATTGAAAAATAATAGAACAGATATCCAGTGAACTGCACCTCTTTGTATATTGAGCTCCCTAATTCAATGCAGTAAAACTATTTACCTAACCACCTTGTAGCTGCTTGGGAATGTGGAGCCGAGAAAGTTTTCTAGCCAAGTCTAGAATGAAGTCTTGACAGCATCCATCCTTGTACCAGACAACAGTAAGAGACAAGGTTATGTACCTAATACTTTCCTATTAGCTACTGGATCAATATATCCTTTCTATACTTTCTCACGAGAAAGTGAAGGAAACACAACAATCACATCACATCACACACACACACACACAGATGCACACACACAGATAACTCTTTTCAATATTTAATCAGCAAATCATAGTTTTATTGGGGCTGTAAAGAACTCCTTTCAAATATTAGAAAAACTCTCGGCTATGTTATATATTTATGGGGGCATCAGATTAAAATCAAAAGCTATAAATGTGACTTGTCTTTGCAGCTCTGTGCAACTGGAAAACACTGTGATGACTGGGGGAAATAGCTCTGATGAGCTGAGTCAGTTTCACTGCAAAGAACTGAAAAAGGGCTGAGTGTATTTTATCCACTTAGAGCTAAATTGCTCAACGCAGACAGAGTCAAGAAGCTGGGTGGATGTGACAGCTAAATTATAGGATTGCTTTACATACACATTATCTTGTCACAACATAAGAGTTACCTACTGTGCTAAAGTACAACATTCAGGCATAACATGTAATTTTCCCCTTATTGCCATGGAAGAAGATTAGACAGGTGTTTTTTTTTTCTGCTTATGATTCTTTGCAGGGTTTTGCTAAGCAGTTACAACATCACTGTGCAATGTAGCTATTGTAACTAGTGTTTTACTTCGGTTTCTTATATTTTAAAGAAAGAATAAAGTTTTATTTTCAGATGCATAATGCTGGCTAACTAGGGATGCAACAAATATTGAAACCACAGGACAAACTATATACCTGTTATTTTAAACTATATAAATATCTCAGAAGGATTTCTGCTAAGACATAACATGGAAGGTGAACATGGGCTTGAATAATTTAATAACACATTATCCTATGGTTGGGTCTGATAGATATCAAACCGTGAAACAATATTTATGGTTGTAATAGACTGTGTATTGTAAGCTGTCTAGGATTTCTGAGTGGCTGTTATGCAAACATTTGTAATAAATAATAAACAAATAAAATCCAGATCACAGTTTAGAAGCTTCTCCTTTTTGTTAGTTTTTTTAAATGCTAATTTAAATTTTATAAAAAGCAGATCTGAACCTACTATTCAATTTGGAAAACACTGAATGATACAATTGGAAGGTTCTTAAATGGTCTTTGAGAACCTCTGTCAATGAGACTGCTTGAGTAACTTTGATGGACAATTGAGGGTAGGAACTGGGATGGCAAAATGCAGCTGTAGAAGTTCCCCTGGAGGTTTTTTTTGGCACTCTTGATCATGGTATTGTTTAGGCCTATATGATGGAGGTGGGTTTTGAAGTCACTAAATTCAAGTGGTCCTGGATTTTTTGATTTTTTTTTTTGCATCTTGTTCTAGGAGGTGCTTTTTAGAGGACTATTGGTTGACTTGATAATCTCCAGACTCTGATTTTCCACAGGATTTTATCTCAAAGCTAAGTACATTTAATATTTATATAAAACTGCCAGAAAAGTCAATTGAAGTCTTTGGACTAAAATATTGATTAAACATTATTATTTTGCTCTTTCTTGTTACTATCCTGAAGGTTTCCTAGGATTAATAATGTTGTGGATCATGGTGATCATGAAAAAACTAGAAATTAAATGTAAAAAATCCCAGATACTTCTATTGATTAGTAGAACGTCTAGCTTTGAATATGGTATTCAGTCTCTTCAGAAAATGGTTGCCCATCTCTTGAAATATCAGGTTCATAGACTGGAATGCTCTTATATCCTTTACTAGATTTTCAGATGTGATTAGTCAAAAGAACCATCTTTTTCTACACGATCACATTGCTTATTAAGGTCAGCACAAGAATATTGCAGCCACTATAACTAACAATAACTTAGAACTAATCTTTTCAGTTGCCATACCTGAGATTTGGCATGCATTCACTCCTGGAATGTGGAGATTGCTAACATGTCTAACATGCACATGGATTAAAGAACAAACGAAAGTATACGATGCCATCAAAAGAGTAAAAGAATTGAAATGGAAACAGACTGGTCACATAGCAAGAAGAACTGATGACAGGTGAACTAAGATTTTTGAATTCAAGATTTTTGAATGCAGCTTTTCATTATGGTATTACATGATTTTCAAATCACCTTAAGTGCCTTGTTTCACCATCACCATCATCATCATCACCATCACCATCACCATCATCATCATCATCACCATCATCATCATCATCATCACCATCATTTTAGCCATTGTCTATCTGCTGCAGGATGAAGGCCTCTTCCGCATGTCTCCAACCAGTACAGTCCTGAGCTTTGTTTTGCCAATTGGGCCTGCAATGCTTGCTGATCTTGTCAATCCGTCCTGTTTTAGGTCTCTTTCGTGGACACTTTTTATCAAGTGGGATCCATTCTATGACTGCCTTAGTTCACCTGTCATCAGTTCTTCTTGCTATGTGACCAGCCTGTTTCCATTTCAATTCTTTTACTCTTTTGATGGCATCATATACTTTTGTTTGTTCTTTAATCCATGTGCAGGTCTTTCTATCTTGTCTTGTGATGCCAAGCATGTATCTTTACATGGTTCTTTGCACCACTTGTAGCTTTTGTATCGATTGTGAGGTTAGTGTCCATGTTTCACTGTCATATGTTACAGCAGGTAGCACACACCGATTGAAATCTTTTCTCTTCAGGCATAAGGGGAGGTTGTTCTTGAAAATTATGCTTAACTTGCCGAATACCTGCCAACCACATTTAACACACCATTCAATTTCTTTTATTGTATCTCCTTCCATTGAGATTTGTTGGCCAAGGTATATGTAGTGGTCTACTACATCTAGATTATGCAAAAGAGACAATCAACCAGCCCGAAAAAGAAAAAGACTCCAGCACCTCTCCATCAGTAATCAGCACTCAGATCAGCTTAGATTAACTCCAAGGTAACCCTCAGACCAACAGTCAAGTAAGCAATACCCCAATCAAGAAACTGCCACAGAGCCATTAGTAAACAGCCCAAGCAAAGAATCCCTAAGACCGCCCCCACCCACACAGACAGGCAAGACGCCAGAATATAAACCGACAGCAAACAACACTCCTTACTAGCACTGATGATGTTACCTAGTTAGGGTAATGAAATGTCTGCAAGAGAACAAGCAAGGTCAGAGAGCACCAAAGACCCCTCCTTCCGTCTAGTTCTTCTCCAGATCCATATTTTTTTCCTTTCTTTGGTGAATTTATTAAATATAATCTGGCTCTTTTTCAGGTTTATTTTTAAGTCAAATGGTTCTCCTGCTTTGTGCAGCTTTTGTATGTAAGTACCTTGCTTAAACCAGTAAAAATACATAATTAAAGCTATACATAGAAAAATTGGGACGCAACATCACAAGTCAAAGTATAGTAACTTTACAATGTTTCTCATAATAGTTATCATTAAATAGCATCCTGGAGTAGATGGGATCTCTCCAATTTAGACCTAGATTCTGATATCCAACAAGAGCTCTCTTTTACCTTAGTTCTTAAATACATTCTTGTATAGAAGACACTTTTTTTTTAAAAAAAGTACAAATCTATCTACCCTGTAAATATCTGTGGCATGAGAGTTTTCATTTGTCAACTAAACTGTAAGAACTAGTTGTATGTGCTACTGCCATCTATAGTACAAACTTTGAATTCAAAATTCTAATGTTATATGAAGGAATAGAATAGAATGGAGCTGGAAGGGACCTTGGAGGTCTTCTAGTCCAGCCCCCTGCTCAAGTAGGAGAACCCATACCATCTCAGATAGGTGACTGTCTAGCCTTTTCTTGAAAATGTCCAGCTGTTCCACTGGTTAATTGTCCTCACCGTCAGGAGGTTTCTCCTTAATTCCAGGTTGCTTCTCTCTTTGATCAGTTTCCAACCATTGTTTCTTGTCCTGCCCTCTGGTGCTTTGGAGAATAGTTTGATGCCCTCTTCTTTGTGGCAGCCCCTCAAATACTGGAACACTGCTATCACGTGTCCCCTATTTCTTCTTTTCTTTAGACTAGCCAAGCCCAAGTCCTGCAGCCGTTCTTCGTATGTTTTAGTCTCCAGGCCTTGGATCACCTTAGTTGCTCTTCTCTGAATTTTTTTTCCAAACTCTCAACATCTTTTATTGGATTGGACTGTCAATGCTTGACAAATCCTGCCCAAATTATAAATAAATTATACCACAAAGAAATCCATGATCATGATGAGATAAAATAAATGTGCCAACAGCCCCTCTCTTTCAAAATTTATTCTGAATGTCATTCATTGTATTACAGAAAATGGAAGTTGCTGTACAGAATGATGGGGTATACAGTACCTCTTGTCAATCCTTGGTAACGGATGATCAGAGTTATAATGCAAAACTGAAGGAATACATGGTATTCAAGTCTGGTTCTGAAATTTCTTCTTTACTAAAATGTGAGTCCAAATACAACATTGCTTCTCCTTTAATGAGACTTTACCTCCCGCTTCTCACTTCTGAAATCAGAAAGTCTTCCAGATAGTTTACCAGTGTAAAATATAAGAGTGCAAGAGGCTGAAGGGGAAAGAAAATCTCCCTCCTTGTTCCACTGTAGGAAGATGTTTCATGAGAAGAATATTAAGTGCATACAATTCATTTATTGTCTCATTATGCAAGTTCTTAATGTTCAAAGTTCTTTCCAGACCAAATATACCAACAATATTAAACAACATTAAACTTTATTTACACAAAGTTCCTAAAAGCAATACTGATAACTGTTGTTAATTTCTTTGCCAGTCTTCCTTCCACAGTGATTTACAGTATTAAAACAACAACAACAACAAATACTTACAAAAAGTAAACAATGCTTTCTTTAAAAGCAACAAAGCAAAAATAAGACAATTTGAATGTGGCTTAGTTTTTATTCTACAAATACCGGATCAGTTATTTTGTGAATGAAAACAGCATGCAGTTTATCCAAACATCCCTTGGGAGACAGGATCATGATGAGTGTTCGTTTTTATTAAAAAGGTTCTATTGGGCCACCACCTGTTAGAGAAGCCAATCAGTTGGCTCAATTATCTGCTCTTAAAGAATAAGTTGAAAGTAATGTGTTAAATACTCTCTGCTACAATTTGTAGCTTTACAGACTAAAGTTAATATTTTGAACTCAGTAGCTCACAAGGAATTAGTTCAACATTTGTGTTAATGACTGTGTTCTGTGGTCCAATTCAGCCACAAACTTTAGAATCAGGCACATCTATTTTACACTAGTTGCATCTTCCAGGCTATCTTTAAGATTATGGTAACTCCATGTGGGGTGTATGGCAGCAATCCAATTGAGATATTATTCAAGCATAACACAGAGGCTAGACTTTCCTGCCTAAGATAGGGCCATGGTCAACTGTGAGCATTGGCCATAATTGATACCAAGACCTCCTGTGTTTTTACAGACAGATTGGAACAAAGGAAAACCTTAAACTATGTAGCTGTTTCTTTGTACTTTTTTATGTAGAATAGATCACTTGCCTAATATCTGGACTTGGGTATCACCTATTTACAGAATCTCTGCTATCTGGGTTCAGCTTCAGTTTGTTTTGACCCTAATCTGGATCATTAGATAGTCAGTAACCTCATTTTTACTTCCACAATCCCTACATAGATTACTTGAAAGATGATTTTTGCTAACCCAATGATAAAGGTAAAGGGGTCCCTGTGGATTTTACTCCGCTAGTTGTTGCTGACTATAGGGGGCGGTGCTCATCTTTTTTTTTGTAATTATATTTTTAATTAGTTTTTTTTTTAAGTTTACAATTCATAAATGCTTATTAAATGTTTCTCTAGGTCTTAGCCTAATAACATAATAGCAAAATCCTAATCTCTACTCTGTTTTTCCAGCCATTGGTAAAATACATCCCATATTTGAAAGTATTCTGTATCTTCTTTTTCTTTAATCTTCAATGTGAGTCTATCCATTTCTGCACATTCTGGTATTTTCTTAATTATGTCATCTTCAGAAGGCATTTTTTCATTTTTCCAATGCTGCACAAAAACAATTCTTGCTGCTGTTAATACATGCACCATTAAATATACATTTCCTGAGATTATACCTAATAAAAAAAAGTTCTGGATTAAAATCTACATGCTTTCTTAACATTTTTTCTAACCAGGTATGGATTTTTGTCCAAAATTTGTTTGCTTTAGGGCACGTCCACCAAAGATGATAGTACGTGCCTGGTTTTTGCCTACATTTCCAATGTAGTGCTCATCTTTGTTTCAAGGCCATTGAGCCAGCATTGTTCAAAGATGTTTCCTTGGTCATGTGGCCAGTATGACATCATAGAGTGCTGTTACTTTTCCACCAAAGTAGTACCTATTGATCTACTTGCATTCGCATGCTTTTGAATTGTTAGGTCGGCAGATGCTGGGGCGAGGATTGGAGCTCATCCCGTCGCACTGCGCTCTGGTTTTGAACCTGGGCAGTCAGCTTTCCAGCTGACCATTCCAGCATCCTAACCATTGACCCATCACACCGCCCTAATCCTTATTCGGATACTTAAAATACATACCTGTGCATTTATCGTGTATTTGTGGTAAAGGACGTTTTTGTATTTTAATCCTAAAAATAGAATGTAAACAACTGTAAGACATAAATAACTATAAATCAAATGAGTCCCTTTGGAAGTTAGTTCCATTATACTGAAAAATGTTCTTTTAAACTGAGCTGTTCAAGCTTTTCTTTCATCTTTCTGATGCCTTTAATTTTTTTTTCTTTTCAACTCAATCCTGTATAAAAATTTTGTAGGATTCCCAAGATTACATTTCTAGCATAATTGAACATTATGTTACTTTAAAACAATATATCACTCCATGTCTTCTGTGAATATTGGATGACTGCTTCAGTGTCAGGGGGAATTGTCACTACTGACAAATGCTGCAGTAAAAAAGAAAATAGCTCTCTATGGTTGCTGCTACCAGCATGTTTCAGCTCTATCTTCTTAGTACATTGTTAGAAGCACAAGGAGTAGAACATAAGAACTGCATGTCTTCCAGCTAATGTTTTAAATTTCCAAAAGCTGATGTTGACCCTAAGTGATACTTGTGAGCACTAATGTAAATAAAAGGAAATGAAATTCAGTGATAAAAAAACCTGATTCTAATAGTCTTAGGAGGTTCCAGTAAATCACCAGGAGTGACCTAGGGCTCTAAATCTGGAATAGAAATACATTATCTTAGCAGAAAATCTGGTACTGTTTTTCCATTCTCAGAAAACTCTTTACAATGCCTTCACCCCTACTGTTGATCACACATTGTAAGCCATTGAAATCTGTGTCTCACTTTTACAATATCTGTCTTTGTATCAGATATATCAATGAGAGAGGAAAAGAGAAAAAAAATGTTGCAGTCTTGAAATAGACCTTCATACACTTGGATTTATTGGTAGGCGTAGATTTTGATCTTGTACTAAAACTTAATTAAACTCTCTCTATCTACATCCAGTAGTAATAATGCTAAATTTATATTCATCTTTCCGACTGTATGGTTGTTTATAACTTCCAATATCAATCATCTATAGAGGAAATGTCTTCAGTTTATGTAAATTAAAAGCCCTCTCTGGGTAAGATTTTGTCCTCGAGCTCTGTGGCACTTTGGATAACTATAGTAAATACATCCTGAGAACTATAAGAGCTTTCTTAGCACCACAGGCAAAGCTATACAATTTGCCAGCAATTTTTGCCTGCAGCTCCTTTAGTTGTATTGGAGGTCCCATTCTCTCAAACATGTACCCACAGACTTTAGAAAAGATCATGTGATATGTGTAGTTTGCCACAGAAAAATAGGATTTGTTGCTCAAAATGCTTGGAGGCAAGAGTTACAGAAGATTCTTATATATGAAAGAAGGAAGGAAGGAAAGAAGGAAGGAAGGGAGGGAGGGAGGAAGGAAGGAAGGAAGGAAGGAAGGAAGGAAGGAAGGAAGGAAGGAAGGAAGGAAGGAAGGAAGGAAGGAAGGAAGACCATTTTGCCTGGGAAGAATTGAACCAGGAGCTGAAATCCAAAATAACTGGAGGACTTCCCATGGCAAAAAATAAGGGAAGTATGAAAGGCTATACACTCTCTAAATCCATTATCTAGTTTAGTACCATTACCCTTGTTTTGGCAATATTTCAGTACAGAGTCATCAGTCTTGCCAGAAGCAATCAAACTATAACAGATAACAGATAAATGTTGCTTAGTGACATTCTAACATTGAGAGTGATTTGATGGGTCTTCTCAGGCAGATTCCAGCAATTTCCTATCATGATGGGTATAAAAAAAGGCTTATAAATCTTAATTTATGGTTTCACTTGCTGTAACTCTTTTATGTTTCTTTCTTTTTTGTTCCTAATAAAATAGATAGGTCTGTATGAATGTGTAGCGTTACCCCCTCAGAGGCCGCCAAAGCCCAGGCTCTTCCAGCCCCACTCCCCTCCGTCGTGCTCAGCAGCTGCGCTCTTGAAGAGTTAATAAAGTGTCTTTTCCAGCAGGAGCTCATGCGAAGCGAGGAGGTGGCAGATTCTTGTCATCAAGGGGGGGCTTTCAGGAATGAAGATGACCAGGCCCTAACCCCGATAGTCAATGCGTGGCAGTGTTTAACAGCCCCGGCAGTCACAGCAGCAATAGTCAATGATTTTATAGCGACCATTCGTAAACAAAAGGGGTGGGGAAAACCCCGGTTCCAGGCAACGCTGGGAACACGAATGAAGGTAGTCAGCATTCTGCAGTAACAGCTTGCTCTGTGAGGGCAACTCCCCGCAATGTCTATAACTTGCACAAGTAACAGGAATCAAAGTTCAGGGGGCCGCTAGTCCCCAAAGCAACGGCGACCAGCCTCTTCTTCTCTTCTGTCATCACTCGCAGTTCCAGTTCTCGTCGGTGTCAAAACCCCTCCCCCCTTTATTTTATTGTTAAAAACTGAATTTAGCAACCCCAGCAACTCTCTCTCTCTCTCTCTCTCTCCTCTCTCTCTCTCTCTTGCCTCCGCTCAGGATATCCCCCCTTGTGAAAGAAAGCAATAAAATTCCACTTTCTCACTCTCACTCTCTCCTTCCCTCTCCTTCAGAGAGAGGGATCAGCTAAAACCTCAAATCCCTCTCTGACTTCACCTGGTCTTTCCCCGACAACAGCAACAGCAACCACCCCCACCACCTTTCTTTCCTCCTTTTTCTTTCCTTCCGCCCGATCCACGCCCGCCGCACCCAAAATGGCGGCAGCTGTCCAAGCTTCCTTCTCCCTGGGCAGGCTCCCACAAAGCCTTTCAGCCAGCCCCGCTACAAATGTAAAAAAAAAAATATCCATGCTTTTTCAAAATTAACATCAGTTTGTTGTTGATCTTACATGTCTTATTGAATACAACATAGAACTTCTGTTGCCATGGAAAAAAACTGATATTTGAAGGACAAATGGATAATCATAACTACAAAACCACGTACAAAAAGCAAGGTGAAAGCTTTTTGTTTCAAAGAAGAAGCTTTCTTTCTTGTTCAAACACAATAATCCAGAAGTTCTGTTTTCTTTTCATCAGTGTGGCTTAAATCTGTATGACTAACTAATTTTAACGGTTACTATATTGCCTTACTGACTAATGCAGTCTTAGCCATGGATCTTCAGAGTAAGGCATTCACAAAACTTTGAAAAGGGGTTGGTTTCCATTTGAAGTAATTTGGACATTAGATTTGAAGCCTTAAAACTTCTAGTTTCACATAGCCAAGCTAAACTTTTATCACTGCCAATATCAGTGCAGACTCTTTTGTTGATGCTTGTAATAAAGTTGCACAAGTTATTTTTTTTTTAGCCATAAACCGCACAGTTTCCATAAACATGCTCTCCTCCAATCAAATACATTAGAAATTACATAGGATGCTGAAAGTCTCATCCAAAGTAACTTCAGATGACTTCATACATATCTCTTTAATATTCTTGGCTTTTTTGTCAATGACCAAAGCTACTTCAAGGATCTTTTTACATATTAACAGTATATCATTCCAAACAATGTTTGGAGACAGATAGTATATTATCTTGTTATGTTTGCAGACTTTGCACACATTAAAAACAATAAAAACAGTATTCAGTCAATTAAAACCAACTGAAATATACATTGCGCTGATTAACAAAAGACCTAAAGAAAAAGAAATAGTCCTGCAGATAGCCATAATTGGGTAGGATGTGTCATCATCAGGACATTCTTAATGGTGGGATCTCATTTCAAATCACAACTTTATGACTATAGTAAAAGGCAAAGATGCTTCCAGACTTATAGAATAGAGCTGGAAGGGACCTTGAAGGTCTCCTAGTCCAGCCCCCGCTTAAGCAGGAGAACCTATAGATTTCCCTGTCAATCGTGTCTGACCCTAAGGCATGGTGCTCATCTCTGTTTCTTGGCCAAGGGAGTCAGCATTGTCCGAAGACATTTTCCATGGTCATGTGGCCAGCATGGCTATAACACCAAAGGCACACAGAACACTGTTATCTTCCCAGTGAAGTGGTACCTATTAATCTACAGTACTTCCATTTGCATGCTTTTGAATTGCTAGGTGGCCAGGATCTGGGGCAAGTTACGGGTGGTATCAGTGGTGGGATTCAGCTGGTTCGCACCACTTTGGCAGAACCGGTAGCTAATTTTTTGTTGCCCAGGCCCAGAATGGACTCCCAGAAGTGGCATCCACACAGAGAACCGGTTGTTCACATATTTGAATCCCACCATTGAGTGGTATGTATCGGTATATAAGTGAGCTTTGCTAGCTTCCTTATATGAGTTGTATGTCAATATGTTTAGTTACTTCCTTATAGCACTTTCTTCAAAATGGTGTTGTATCACTGAAGTAGCTCAGCCTAAGCAAGACAATTTGGCATGATGCCTATGTGATCTAATCTCTTTGAAGTGACTGCCTACAACTGGTATTGGCTGCTACCTAGTTATTCTCCCCGTTGTGTTAAAGCAGAAAGACCAAAAAATAAAATTAAAAAAAAAAGAAAATCTTTCAACTGTTAAAGATACGGGAATCTCAACCAATGAAGGAGAATATTTGTAGCTCAGGGTTGAAATGAGGGGTCCTTGGTGCTCTCTGAGCTTGCTTGTTTCCTTGGAGATGTTTCATTACATCTTACAGGCTTCAAAAGATGAAACAAAGAAAGTAACAAAGGTAGGCTTATCTAAGATAACAATTAGGTCTCAGAGAAACTATCTTTAAAGGACACCAGGCTTCCTATGAACACATGCAGATTAAAAGGAAACCATACCTGGATATTGCAATCAATTTTGGTCACCATACTACAAAAAAGACGTTGAGAGCTTGGAAAAAGATATGAAGAATGGCTGCAGGACTTGGATTTGGCTATTCTAAAGAAAAGAAGAAACAGGGGCAACATGATAGCAGTAGTCCAGTATTTGAGGGGCTGCCACAAAGAAGAGGGCATCAAACTATTCTCCAAAGCACCAGACGGCAAGACAAGAAACTGACCAAAGAGAGAAGCAATCTGGAATTAAGGAGAAAGTTCCTAACAGTGAGGACAATTAACCAGCTTGCCACCGGAAACCGTGGGTGCTCCATCCCTGGAGGTTTTTAAGAAGAGACTAGACAATCACTTGTCTGAGATGGTATAGATCCTCCTGCTTGAGCAGGGGGCTGGGCTAGAAGACCTCTAAGGTCACTTCCAGCTCTATTATATTCTTCTATACTTCTTCATATAGCCACTCTGTAGTTACTCATTGCACCAAGAAGACTGCAAGGATATTTGTTCTTGCATTCAGGAAGATTTCATTCTACAACCAGGGGGGAAGATCAGATTACTTTATTACTTTCTATCCTCTCCCACAACACTTGCTGTTCCTCTGAGATTCAAAGAATGAAAGCCTCCAGCTAATTCCTATCTTGCTATATAACTTCAGAAAAGTTTTTCACCTTACTCGAGGTAGAAAAGATTACGGGCAGCTGAAGGGACATCCAGGACATAATGGGGATCTTTAGAAATTGCATTGAGAAAAGACTCTACTATAATGTTACACACAGTTACTTCACCATTGCAATAGTCATGTGGAGAAGTTGAAACTGAGCAGTTATGATAGGTGCCAAATCACCTCTCTAGTGAGTACTTGAACTTGAGTTCAGAGTTCGAATCTAGTCCTTCTGTATTTTAGCTGATGGGAATTATTGCAACCATAAAATGTGTGGTTACTTTAAATTCTCAACCCTTTCTTTGTTTTTGTTTTTTTCAATAACAGGATATTTAGGCTGAAGGACAGGAGAGGACAGATGACAGAAAGCAGTAGTAGGAAGAGGGAAGTAATGCTGATTGAAAATATGGGAATTGATTCAATAAGAACTGGGCATTAAGTGAGGGACAGCTAATTTACACATTCTTTTTTCCTTCCTTCAAAGTTTTTTTGGGGAAAATTATTTATGACAATCATCTCACCTTTCTAATATCCCGTTTTACCTTTTTAGGTATTACATCTTGGCCTTCAACTTTTACTAAACTGAAGCTTTATGTGATGAACAGAAAAGGAAAACTGTCTAATATTCACTATGATCTTTGCCAAATTTCTCAGCTCTTCCTGTTGACTGGTCCTGCATTGAATTTGAAATTCTTAGTTTCTTAGGGCAAGCACCCTTTTACTGATTACTGCAAATTGATGGATCAATCATGTGTAAATGGTTATTGAGAAAGTGAAAGATTGATCTCTCTTGCATAGATTAGCAACAATGCATGGGATATGCTTACTGAGTGTTCTGGTTGTTGTAATATAACATATTTTTGGCTGCTTCTATTGAGTAAGAAAGCTCTGCTATAGACTTCAAAATGACAAGTTTGCTGTTCAACCACCTAGTCAGTAAGTCACCCTCCCTCCCTTCTCCCTCTTCCTCTCTCACTTCTACGCTTATTTACAGTCAGCGATTTAATGACACAAGTGGGCAATTACACCCATTATGATGTTCATAACTTTGTAAGAGTGATACCAGGAAGCAAACAATTGCTTCTTAATTGTAATATTTTCAGTTTAAAAACTGGAGGGCATACTTTCTGTTTCCTGACACATTATTTTGGCTGCTACACATGAAAAACAGGAAACATAAATAAATTATTACATTTACAATCAAAGTTAAGTTTAGATTCCTTCCCCCACCATTCCTCTTCTCCTATGTTGAGATTTGATGAATCAATAAAATCATCAACATCAATATGGGAGATGGATTTTTATTTATTTAATGAATCAAATTATAAATTAAACTTTGTTGCAAATGTGATCTTTCTCTTGGGTTTCAGTGGCACTGATGGTCATTGCTAAAGAAATAAATCTTTTCTTCATTATTACCTGATGCCTTTGGAAAGGTTTCTACAAATGCACATGTATACACAGTTATTGTAGCTGGGAATAATGGGAGTTGTAGCTGAACACATCTGGGGAATCCCAGGTTGGATAGAGATCAATCTATGTATCTGTCTGTTTGTCTATTTATTATCTATCTCTCATCTAATTATCTATCATCTATCAATTATCTAACAATCGGAGCGATGCTATCAATGCTGAATGAGGAGACTTACAATGGGCATTTGGCAACTAGGTCATATAATTATAATGGTTGCAGCCTCTTGTTGCCACCATTTGCAATCGACATTGCCAGCTTCCAACAAACAAAACCAATGGGAAGCTGGAGTGAGATTGCAAATGGTAATCACGTGATGTCGTGCTGACCAGCCCAGTCCACATTTTTCAGCAGGACTTTATTTTTAAATTCTATATCACCATGCCAAGTTTAAGTCTTTCAACTATGAATGAACAGGAGCCAGGTTAACACAGATGCTGCTCAATCCTTGATTTTCTTGGAAAAATGAAAGGATTGGAAAGGTTACAATTGCCTCTTTTTTGGTGCCAGCCTTTTTCTTGGTCTCTGTTTAATTTCACTGTGGCCTTAATTAACATAGCATATTTTGTGCCACAACCAAAATTCTACCTGGAAAAGACCAATCCACTTAGCCTAGAACCACAATAAATGAGTGATGAAGGGGTCTTTTCCAGGAGGGGCCCAATTGTCATTTTTATTATGCGAAACTCTTGTCTCCTTAAAAAATATATCATATCATCCATGCCACTCCAGAAAGCCATGAATAATTATAAATACCTTTTTATTATTTATGCCTAAAAAGAAATAGTATGGGAACAATTTTTTAAAAAATATGATAGTGAAACCCTTGAAGAGATCCAGCAGAAACCTGGCAGAGTTAATGTTCCTTAAAAGTTCTACCATCCAGGCTATATTCATCCAATTTACCAATAAATAAATAAAAATGAAGGAGGTGTTTTGATGCTTCCCCGTTATTTCTGAATCAAATCTTGAAATGGATAAAATTGAATCAGTTTGCCCTGAACTATTGAAGTGCAATTGAATCATGGCCTCTTTGTATCTTGAATTTCCTATCTGAATTAAATCAGGGCTGATTCACTCAGACTTAAGATATATAAATGCACCCCATATATGTGTAGCAAGTTGGCTGCCTGTCAATCAAAAGCCTAGGTGCTTTTTCTATAAAAAAAAAGATTAAGGTTCTTTGGCTAGAAGATCTTTTAGATCTTTTGGGATTTTTGAGTCCTCTTTGATACAGTCCTGGATGGAAACATCCTACTTGGTACCCCGGTGGAATAGAGATATGGAATCATGCATAGCATTTCTGATTTTAATCATTGATTTGTTTTTATTCACTTTGAATCTGCCATTCTTTTCCAAATACTCAAGGTAGTAACAAAATATAAATACAAGCAAGCAAACAAAAACTGTAAAAAAGTAGAAATATAAATTAAAACTAAATTAAAAGCCTTGTGAAAGAATTATGTCTTTATAAATGATCTAAATATCAACACTGAACAACATTCTAAATTTTCAATATTGAAAAATATCAACATGAGGGTCATTATCATTGCTTGAGGGAATGCATTATATAGCTTGGCAGCAATGCAGGAGAAGGCCTTGTCTCTTGTGCCAGAAATATGGACCTTAACCAAAGAGGCATCTTTAAAATGACTTCTGCTATAGATCTTAAAAGCCAGACAGATTCATAATGGAAGAAATAATTCCTTTAGATCAGGGGTAGGCAACCTTGGCTCTTTTATGACTCGTGGACTTCAACTGAGCATGGCTGGCTCAGAAATTCTGGGAGTTGAAGTCCACGAGTCATAAAAGAGCCAAGGTTGCCTACCCCTGCTTTAGATAGTCATTTAAAGCTTTAACACCCTTTTTTTCTTTTAAAAAAAAATTATTTATTTATTTATTTATTTATTTATTTATTATTTACATTTTTGTTTTTCTTTATTTTTTGTTTTTTATTTTTTTAACTATATTTTTTTAAAAAATAAATTTTTAATTTTTAATTATTTTAATTTTTTATTTTCTTGTCTGTCTGTGTTGTCTGCATATGAAAGCACAAATGGTTCCTGTAGTCTACAATTTTTCTGGAAATTGCAGACTACAGGATCCATTTGTACTTCAGTTTGAGATGCAGACAACACAAACTCATCCCCAACAGCCTGCACCTGTGTTCAACAGTAAAGGAACACAGGGCAGAAAACATCCTGCAGAAAGCACAGCTCCACAGCACAGTCCTTTTAGCACTGTGGCTCCAGGAAGGCTCCACACCCATTTGCACTACTCAGATGATCTTGAGGACACAGACAAACTTTCAAGTGGCCTCAACAACTCTCTAAAAGAATGCAAATGACCAGCTGTCTGCAAGGAATATAAATCCTTCCATTCCCCACTATCTACTCAGAGTTTCTTGGATGAGAAGTGAAATGTCTTCAAAGAAAAACAAGAAAGTCCAGTTGTCTCTTGAAAAAGCACCTTTGGGACAATGCAGTCATTGGATTTGTCACCTTCTTAAGCATTCCGTAGCACCAGAGAAGGTGCAAGCAGTGGTGGGATTCAGCCAGTTTGCACCAGTTCGGCAGAACCGGTAGCTAATTTTTTTGTTGCCCAGGCCAGAATGGACTTCCGGAAGTGGCATCCATACAGAGAACCGGTTGTTCACATATTTGAATCCCACCACTGGGTGCAAGTAGCCACAATGATGCATCTTCCATTTCATTATCATTTCTAGCTATCCCCTTCCAAGCTCTATCTGCTATAATTTCCATAAGGCCTTCTCAGTTTGGAACCAAACAGAAAATTGATGTTATTTTGATGCTTTCTCTAATTCCCCAAATCCGTGTATGAAAATATGTTGAGTTCCAACCTGGAAGAGGAGTGATCATAGCATCTCTTCTCAAAAGGAGCAAGTCTTTGTAAAAAGACCATGGTTAACTTGTATGTTCCTTTATAGTGTTTGACCCTTTTGCATAAACAGGGTATTAAAGACTGAATTTTGAAGATATCTTTAGGTGTCCACATCACCTTGCAAAATTCTAGAAGAGTGGAGGTCTAAGAATGTGAGGTCTGAGAATGTGAGACACAATTTAGAAACTTCATCTTTCCAGAGAGTTGTGATCTCGTGGTGTTAAACACCTATCGTGAACACTAGTACACAGAGGCACTTGGTATTTAATATTAAAGCTAACTTTCAGCTCTTGCTTTTAAAGTAAACTTATTATAATTGATCTTACACTTAGTTGGGCAGGAAAAAGAAAGAGATATGTGAGAACCCTTCCCCCCCCTTCAGTACAAGCAATGCCATAGACTCTAAATTGGTTATTACTTGAACTTACAAGGTTGCATGATTCACAACAGGGCAAGGATGTGGAAAAGTGCCTACTCGCTAATGCCCAGAAACAGGAAGGAAAAAAAAATAGCAAGTGGAGTTTGCACATAATGCATCTTACACCAAATGTCACAGCAGCATTTGCAAAGTGCGCAATACTAGCAGGTGTCAGTATAGAGGAGGTGTTTTCTCCTACAATGTTGGTGGAGTGGGACACAATTATTCATATGGGAAGATGCAATTTATTTTTGTACATTTGTGTTCTGATTGATATGGAGCCTAACCACGGCCTCCTCTCAGTCTCTTAGCCAACACTATACTTCTTCCCAAACATAAGCTTTGTATCTGGTACTTTTTTTCTGTAGTAATGAGTGATACTATAATGTGAAATAGGCGTAACCTTGAGGAACAGGAGGGAGAACTGCAACCAGGACAATGGTAAGATACAAGAAATTTGAGTGTGGAGCGGAAATGCAATTTGAGAAAGTGTTTTCGCTTGACCCTCCCTAGTTATCATAAGGGTAAAGGGGGGGGGAAGCACATTCAGATTTGCAAGATTCTGATATTGTAACCTTACAATAAAAGTAGTATTAGAATTCATAAATTTGGTTTCTTAGTCTGGTCTACCTCAAAGGGCTGACAGTTATTGATAGATTCTATGCCAGGCATGTCAAACTCGCGACGTCACGTGATGTCGCACAATGTATCGGGACGGTTTTGCCATTGCCGGCAATGGGGTGGGCGTGGCTTCCGGATGACGCACCCGGCCCGCAGGCCGGCAGTTTGACACCCCTGTTCTATGCCATCTGTTCCACAAAGATGCTCCTAGTGGCAGATCATACAGTTTTGCTCTAATAAATATTTCTAGCAAGTGGTGCAAAAGATCAGAAAGCTCACCAGATAAGAATCCACCTAAACAATAGCTCTTGCCATCATTGAAATGACATTCACCCTTGTCAGCTGTTTCATATTCAGCATGGTAGTCTGCAAGAAGAAAGTCTTTATCCTTACTGGATTCTGACTGTGGAGATGCTTGCAGAGTTCTAGTGAAGGCTAATAAGCATGACATGTGCAGACTCCCTACAGATTATTGAATTGAGCATATGACTGTAAGAATAAAGTTATTTCAGTGACGATAAGGAGTAGGACCAGTGGTGGGATTCAAATATGGGAACAACCGGTTCTCTGTGTGGATGCCGCTTCTGGAAATCCGTTCTGGGCCTGGACAACAAAAAATTAGCTACCAGTTCTACCGAACTGGTGCGAACCAGCTGAATCCCATCACTGAGTAGGACTTTATGAATGACTGAACAAGGCCATGGCCTTCCCGTAATTTCATATATAAAATATCTCTAATCCAGGCTTCCCTGACCAAGTAACTTCTAGATACATTGGGTCATGATGATAATTTTCCAGGTAACATGTTTCCTCTCTGTGTCAACTGGCAACCTTGGGAATTAGAATCCAAGCTAGCTGGAGGTACCAGGTCAGGAAGGGTTGCCCTAAACTAATATAAAAGGAGTAGACATTGACTGGAGAACAATTTACAGTTACCCTGTAACAACAAAATGAAATGACTGTGCTGTGTTTACATGTGTTCCCTGTGAAAAGGCAGCTAATAGGCCCAATAACTTCTTCACCTTTGCTGCTATTTTGAACAAATAATTATGAAAGGTCAGTGTTTGGTCAAATGAAATGCCAAGTTGAACAGAACTAAGATTGTTTCTCACCCTTGGGCAATTTTAAACCAGTATTTAATTCCTATCTACCAACAGCATTGTTAGGGATGGAATGTACTCCTAGCTGTTGTTTTAACTACCAGCGCTGCTAATAATTAATATCAGCTATGTTCAAATGTTTTCTAAGTCAGAAAAAGGTCAGCAAACAACTAGAGGGAAAAACCTATTCTCTGGTTGGTATTACAATGCATATAATAATCTTCCAGAAGTATCTTAAAATTTACAACTCCAAATTAGTTCTGTTGGTTTCCCTAACCAGTAATGCAGTCTCGGAATCTGTTTTTATATCTATTAGACAAGTCAGGTTTATTGGATACAATAGTGTCAAATTATTGGGTCTAGGTCAATTGACCAGGGCCATAAAAATGATTGTTCTTGGAGCCCCCACAGGAGGATGGGGCCCAGGCATCTTGCTCTGTCTCACCTCTGATACATGCCCCCCCCCATCTAGCAGCCTGGTCGGCTTCTCTGCTTGTTCCTCTGCTATATAAGGGGCCTCCAGGTCACCCCTCTTACAGCAAGAAAGAGCAATGGCACCAGCCCCAGAGTGTCCCAGAGGAGCTGGGTGCAGAGCGGTGCTTTCCAACAGAGAGGTGTGGGGGAAGAGACAAAGGTGATCAGGCATTAGGCGGGTTTGGTGGCGGGTCTCCTCAAGCACCTGTGCAGGAGAGAGAAGAGGCAACTGGAGCAGCTTTTAAATAGTAATTGGGCTTGCAAGGCAAATGACATGACCATTTGGGCTTAGACAATGTTGCCATCTTCCTGTGCAACCATGTTCCTCCAGGCACCTGACACATGTAGGAGCTGAGGGCAGGCATTCATTGAAGAGCCCATTTTTTCCCCTCCCCTTCTTCTGTGAGCTCCACTCTGTGCATGGACCTTCTGCTCTGTCCCCCACCTCCCTGGCACCTGAGGTCGCTGCCATCCAATGGGAAGACAGAGGTCCATCCCTCAGTGTACAGATTGGCTAGTGGCTAGTTGTCGTATACCATGAATTGGCATGGGGTAAGTATCCCTGGGTGAGGGGTCCATGGCCATGCAGTGGGAAAAGGATGGGAGACCAGTGGTGGGGAGGAGCACTGACGGAGGGTCAGCTGAGAATGAACGCCCACGGTAGGTTGGCTGCGATGGAGGGTGAAGTGGGCGGGCTAATGTGATCATGGTCAATTGTCCCATTCCACATTTTATTTGCTCCTAAAATTGTCTTACAGTATTTAGCTTCATGCAACAATTTCAATGCTGTAGAACAGTAGTACTAACATATATAAAGAAATCAAAGTAGAAAAAGATACTTGAAAGTAGGAAGATTAATTCCTGGTATGTTTTCCACACATAGAGGAATCATGAAAGAGAATGAAAGTACTCTAAGTTATAGACAGCACTGCAAATGTTTCAGGGACAATTTAATAACAACATAGTTCTTCTGGAAAAAATAAGAAAAGTTGCTGGCTGCTAAGGAAACTGAGGATCTCACAAATCTTATGCTGCTTGATACATTGAGGGATTTGGGAGACATGTTGATGGGGAAACTTGAATTACAGTATTTTTTTAGACTGATATGTGCTCTACAAAAATGATATTAAATTTAGTGGCCATATTTTATATAATTCAAGAATGAATTTTCACTAAAGTCATGGGATTTTTCCTTGCTCTCCTCTCTCCTTTGAACTTTCCTCATGTGCCTAGAAATCTGTTCAAAAAAGCCCCAGAAAACATTTTAAAATGCAGGAGAAAAATAACAGAGAATTCCATTTTCTTGCTATATTCTATTCCTTTAGATATAGCTGAATGCTATCTTTTGATCCTGAGGTTATCCTAATGACAGAAAAAGGTAAAGGCAACAAAGAGGTTGCCGACAAAGGCCAAGCAACAGATCTAAAACAATATTTGTTGCTGTTCAAAAAAATATACTTACTATTCAGTAATTTCTGAAAAAAAGGATCTTGAATGTAATCTAAAGTTCCTAAGAGGGCCATCATCTGCAAATTTACTTGACCCCGCTGGAGTCAATGGAATTATTTGTAAGTAATTATGTATAGAATTGCAGCTTTTAATCAATCCTTTCAAACTCCCAAGTTTAGAAGCTGGATTCAAAGGCAATTCATTTGAATCTCCAAATCAAACTGTCTTTCTGAATATAGATCAGCATGTTGATTGAATTATCAAATTATATTAGATGTACATTAGATGTTACTTTGACAATTAGATTTGAATCAGATATTCGATTCAACCTGGTTAAATGATTCAGTTTGAAATGTCAAATGGAATATTTGTCCAAATTAACAAATTGAGTCCACTTAAGTTAAATCAATAATCCAAATCAAACTGAAAATTCAAATTACACTGAAAATGTTTGGTGTGTTCTTATTATTTTATACCCCTATATAAGACCTTACTTCTTTTTTATGTTTATTTCTTTTTATTTCTTCAAGTTAAAGATGTCGTGTTCCAGTTGTCTTCCACTTCTTAAAATAGCTTCTAATATATTATACAACTGACACCAAACATACTTTCACGAGGCTGTTGCTTGAATAACAGTATTATATTAATTTTTCAAGTGGTTCCTTCAAAGTTAATATGAATCTTTACTCTTAAAGTCTTCCAAATTTCTAGCACTTTCAGAAATGCCCAACTGCTAAAGCAAATACAGTTTGGCTGTGCTACTGGTAATTTCAAAAGTGATATGAGATCCCTTCCATTACTAAACAAAGTCATTACTAAAAGCCAACATGGGTTTGTCAAAAACAGATCATGCCAGACAAATCTTATTGCATTCTTTGATCAAATGACAAAATTAGTGGATCAGAGGAATGCTGTGGATATAATTTACTTGGACTTCAGTAAGGCATTTGATAAAGTAGATCACAACCTACTACTTGATAAGATAGAAAAATGTGGGTTAGACAGCATCACCACCAGATGGATCCATAGCTGGCTGACCGGCCGTACTCAGCGTGTGGTCCTCAATGGAACCGCATCTACATGGAGGGAAGTGTGTAGTGGGGTGCCCCAGGGCTCTGTTCTGGGCCCAGTGCTCTTCAACATCTTCATCAACGATTTAGACGAGGGGATAGATGGGGAAATCATCAAATTTGCAGACGACACCAAGCTGGCATGAATAGCCAACACTCCAGAAGACAGGCTTAAGATACAGGAGGATCTGGACAGACTTGAACACTGGGCACTATCTAACAAAATGAAATTCAATGGTGGAAAAAGCAAGGTTCTACATTTAGGCAAGAAAAACCAAATTTACAGGTATAGTATAGGGGGTACCTTGCTCAATAGCAGTAACTGTGAGAGGGACCTCGGAGTCCTAGTGGACAATCACTTAAATATGAGCCAGCAGTGTGCTGCAGTTGCCAAAAAGGCCAACACAGTGCTAGGCTGCATTAACAGAGGGATAGAATCAAGATCACGTGAAGTATTAATACCACTTTACAATGCCTTGGTAAGGCCACACTTGGAATACTGCATCCAGTTTTGGTCACCACGATGTAAAAAAGACGTTGAGACTCTAGAAAGAGTACAGAGAGAAGAGCAACAAAGATGATTAGGGGACTGGAGGCTAAAGCATAAAGGAACGGCTGCTGGAATTGGGTATGTCTAGTTTAATGAAGAGAAGGACGAGGGGGGACATGATAGCAGTGTTCCAATATCTCAGGGGCTGCCACAAAGAAGAGGGAGTGAAGCTATTTTCCAAGGCGCCTGAAAGCAGGACAAGAAGCAACGGATGGAAACTAATCAAGGAGAGAAGCAACCTAGAACTAAGGAGAAACTTTCTTACAGTTAGAACAATTAACCAGTGGAACAACCTGCCTCCAGAAGTGGTGAATGCTCCAACACTGGAAGTTTTTAAGAAGAGACTGGACAGCCATTTGTCTGAAATGGTATAGGGTTTCCTGCCTGAGCAGGGGGTTGGACTAGATGACCTCCAAGGTCCCTTCCAACTTTATTATTATTACTTCATAGTTTTCCATTTGTGATAAATGGTTCCATTAATATAGTAAGGGACCATTCTCACTGTACTTTTACAATAAGTATTTAAAGTAAGCCTTTGTATATGTAGTCATAAAATGATTTGAATGCTTCAAAGTTTTAGCATATAGCAGATGCACAATTTTTGGAAATCCCATTTTGCTCTCTTTCAAGTCAATGTTCCATTAACCTACATTTGACCCAATTCATCTGTTTAATTCTTTTTCTGGATCAGCTAAAGGCTTCTTCACTTCATGCTTACATCTCTACACCAAGGGGACTTAATGTAATGGTATTATGTCCAGAGATATACTGTGAGAAATAACACATCTAAATCTTTAGGTAGATTTCTATTTTTTCTCTTTCAATTTCTTTCCTATATGTGTGGGCTTTTTTTTTTTTTTTTTAGCAGTTTTCACATGCTGTAGTTCTTTTCTATAGGAAGAGAAATTAAGATGGCATTTTAGCATCATAAAAGATAAAAGGAAAGGAAATCTATGGAAATTTGAACAGTTTATATATGCAAAAACATTGATCTTCTTTAAATAGGAATACTGTATATAGTAGATAAAACTATGATCAATGTACTAGCTGAGAATTCTCTTCCAAGTGTGCTTCTGATGATCAATTTCACGATTTTTTGTGGTTTTTTTTTTGCCTTAACCATTAAAATGGATTTGAACTAGACAATTTTCAAATAAAGAATATGATTGATTTGTGCCATGTGCTAAGTCAATTACACAGCTATCCTATTTTCATTTCCTCTTGCCACTATTTATTGAAAGTCTTTACATCCCCAATCCCCAATCCCAAACCCTAATCTTGATCCTAAACTAAACCATTGTTAAGAAATATTGTATAATACTGCATATTATGAACATTAAAAAAACAGGTTTATGAATCCTTTTATTTGTTTCAGCTGCTTATGTACCATAGCCTGCCATCACCTAGCAAAGGAACGATATACAGAAATTAAAGCCAAACAGTTAGTTCAACTGATAATTCACATAATTATTTGAGATTTAAAAAAAAAAATTTTCATGGCTTTACCACAAAAACCACTAGTAAAAAACAATCATCTGGTAGAAATTGCTTAACCACCCATGCCAAAGCAATCAGATGGTAATTCAGAGAGTTTTTGTCTTATGTAAAACTTTATAGGTGTTAACTAACTGTTCAAGCACTTTACTGATCCATTTAGAGCAGGGGTGTCAAACTCGCAACGTCAAGTGATGTGTCACAACATATCGCAACTTTTTTTCCATTGCCGGCAATGGGGTGGGCGCGGTTTCGCCATGACGCATCCGGCCTGCGGGCCGGCAGTTTGACACCCCTGATATAGAGATAAGGGGTCTTCAAACTTGGCCCTTTTATGACTTGTGGACTTCAACTCACAGAATTCCTCAGCCAGGCAAGCTGAGGAAGCGAGCTGGCTGAGGAATTCTGGGAGTTGAAGTCCAGAAGTCATAAAAGGGCCACGTTTGAAGACCTCTGGTGTATATTGTGATAGAAACACAAACCACATGTAAAAACTGAATAGAGTATGAATTTTGGCACATAATGATTTTAATATACTTGGTACACATTATTGCCAGGTGTACATTTTTTTTGTATTTTTCCCATGGATAATCATTTTTATATGTGGGTTTGAATTGTATTCATATTTCCCTGAGCTCCTTTCCTTAACATGCTTCTTAATGAATTTCTTTAGCTTAAAATTCCAGTGCAAAATTTGGAAAAGGGAGGCTATTAAAATATGCTTCTGTTTATGTACCATTCTAAGGCATATTTTTCAGGTAAATTCACATGGAAGTAAGAATCAAAATAAAATTTTGTTCCTCCCTAATCTAGAAGTGGCTTTTTCTTTATCTCCTTTAAAATCTCGTTAACTTTTAGATGAGTTGTATACTACTTTGGAAATGTTTTTACCTCCATCCTGGAAAACTAGTCTTTGGGTACCTCTTAATACAGGCAGTCCTCGACTTACAACAGTTCATTTAGTGACTGTTCAAAGTTACAACAGCACTGGAAAAGATGATTTATGACCACACTTACAACCTATATTGCAGCATCCCAATATTCACATGATCAAAATTCAAATGCTCGGCAACTAATTCATATTTATGATGCTTGGAGTGTCTCGGGGTCATGTGATCACCTTTTGCGGTCTTCTGACAAACAAAGTCAGTAGGGAAGCCAGATCCACTTAACAACGGTATTACTTTACGACTGCAGTGATTCGCTTAACAACTGTGAGAAGAAAGGTTGCAAAATGGGGCAAAACTCACTTAACAAATGTCTCGTTTAGCAAGAGAAATTTTAGGCTCAACTGTGGCCATAAGCTGGGGACTACCTATATTACCATACACAGTTGATGCCATTCTCCTTTTAGTAAGTGCACTAACTTTGGGAATTTCCTTAAATTCTTTCTTGGTCAATATTTTAATACCAAAGTATTCATTTTTCTAGGCCTAAGGACCTACAGATGGACTTTCATTGATCAAATTACAGGCTTCAAGTACTATGTTGTTTTCCTCCAGGCTTCAGTATCACACAACCTTCTAATCTTTTAGCATAGAGGTGCTCAATAGAGGAGCACCAATTAAATCTTTCTTAATTTTGAGTTCAGTTGTTTTATGGGGCATAAATGGATTCATATAAAAGAGAGTTGGCCATCTGCAGTCAGCTCAATGAGTTTTCAAAATCTTTCTTTCTGGTTTTTTTTTTTTTTTGCATTGTCTGGAGTACATTTCTTTGCATTGAAGCTTGGATTAAAAGATGTTGAGTTTAATCAATGGGTTAGATCTTTTTTTTAATCTTTGCCTAAAATTAAATTTCTAGCTACAGGGGTTAGCGTCTCTGATTTTGAAAGATAAATTCCTCTGATTTTGGAAGGTGGAGAAGAAATTGCTTCAGGATGGTCTCTTTTTAGATGACTTTTGATTATGTTAAACTGGAGCTTAGACAAAGGATTCCTAATATCTTTCTGATGAGAGCAGGATAACAATATCAGTCTGTTTAGGGGAAAATAAAGCAAAAGGCCAACTTGATACTCTATAGACATACCTTGAAGAAGGTATGTCAGTGTAGCTCTGTGTCTGTGTACAAGTAAAACATTAGTCCTGAGTCAACTGCTATAATTACGTGGTTGAGGTTGTTTTTATTTCTTGTTTTGGTGTCTTCAAGACAGCTTTTGACTCCTGGCAGTTTTTGCCTGAACAAGTCTCTGCAGGTTTTTTGGCAAGGTTTTTTTTTTTTTTTCTTCAAGTGGTTTGCCTGCTTTCTAGAGCTGACAGGGAGTGACTGGCCCAAGGTCACCCAATTGGTTTTGTGCCTCAGGCAGGATTAGAACTCATGGTTTTCTAGTTTCCAGTCTGGTACCTTACTCCATATATCAAACTGCCTCTGTGTTTAATGTATACAGTTCTTTCCCTAACCAAATATCAATCTCAGTCTAACGCAAGTTATATGGATCAGCATTTGCTCAACCTACCTGCTGAAATCAATTTGAGAGTTGTAAGGTTTTTTTTGAATGCAGGTCATATTTAACAAACATTGGTCAGAAAGTCACTAACGGTATCATCTGAGATTTGTTCGTGCCATATAAATAATAATAATAATAATAATAATAATAATAATAATAATAATAATAATAATAATAATAATAATAATAATAATAATAATAATAATAATAATAATAATAATAATAATAATAATAATAATAATAATAATAATAATAATAGTTGGAAGGGATCTTGGAGGTCTTCTAGTCCAACCCCCTGCTCAGGCAGAAACCCTATACCATTTCAGACAAATGGCTGTCCATCTCTTCTTAAAAACTTCCAGTGTTGGAGCATTCACACTTCTGGAGGCAGGTTGTTCCACTGGTTAATTGTTCTAACTGTCAGGAAGTTTCTCCTTAATTCTAGGTTGCTTCTCTCCTTGATTAGTTTCCATCCATTGCTTCTTGTCCTGCCTTCAGGCGCTTTGGAGAATAGCTTGACTCCCTCCTCTTTGTGGCAGCCCCTGAGATATTGGAACACTGCTATCATGTCCCCCCTCGTCCTTCTCTTCATTAAACTGGACATACCCAATTCCATCAACCGTTCCTTATATGTTTTAGCCTCCAGTCCCCTGATTATCTTTGTTGCTCTTCTCTGTACTCTTTCTAGAGTCTCAACATCTTTTTTACATCGTGGTGACCAAAACTGGATGCAGTATTCCAAGTGTGGCCTTGTGAACAACTCTTTGGTATATATATTTTCTTTGGGCTTTTCTATATGTATGGTCGATAACCAACATCTTAGCTTATTATAGCTCTTCTGAAGCAAGGAATCCTTTCAGAATCTGTTGCCCGCAATGTTTGTATACAAGAGAACAAACTGTGCAGAGACACTTATAAAAGGGATGGACAGATTCATCATTTTTATTGACTGTCAGATGGCAGAGATACAACTTGCAATAAATGATGCAGGACGCTTTAATACACTATAAATTTTTGTTAGAAAGTTATGATATTTTATTATACTTTTATTGTAATATGTCTTGAAGTCCTTTGTGGCTGAACCTCCCTGTCCACAAACCTCAGTGTACCTTCATTTATCTTTATCATTCATTTTCAGTTGTGAAATAAAAAGTTACTACCTCTTTTTCAATCTGTATTTTCTATCTTCATTCTGCTCTGATTTTTATTTGATAGATAGAAATTTATCAGCAGATTATAGAAACCTATAGCCTCCTTTTCTTTGTAGGTGATCCTTGCTTTGATATCACAGAATCAGAGATATGACAGGAAGCATTAAGGCCACTACAACTACAAACCCCTGCTTCATACAAGAATCAAATATAAATGGTTCCAGACAGATAGCTTTCTAATATCTATCTGAATGAAACTTGGCTTTTTAAAGTTTATATTTATTAAGAATTTTCATACGATATAAGAGGAATTAAAAGGAAAAAAATGGAAAAGAAAAACAAAAAGTTAGGAAATGTACCTTTCTGACCTTTTTAACAGAAAATTACAATTTTATTGTTTTTATTCCCTCTTAAGTATTTTACAAATCCCTTCACTACCCCCCCCCCCATTTCGCTGGCATCTAAAGTGGCACTGCAGAAGACCATTGTGTTTCAAGGAGTATAGTGACATGTTTTGATATCTCCATAATATTCAGACAATTTTAAGAGTTTCGAGTTCATTCTGAGCTATCTTTAACTTTCTTGTTTTACCCTTGCTTGGTGAATAAGCAGAGCTTGTCTCAGAGTTCTTTCCCATACCAAGATTCTGTCGGTTTGCATGATAAACAAATCCCCCATCCAGTCAAGATCTTGCAGTCTTGTTATTATGAAAGCAGGGTCAAAACACTTTGGTGCCAGGCCTTAATAATAATAATAATAATAATAATAATAAACCCTAGTGTTACCAATAGAAGAGTATGTATATAGCTCAGGATTGAATTGTGGATTCATTGATGCTCTCTAAGTGTAGTTGTTTCATGAAAACTTCTCATCACCCAGCTAGGTAATATGTTCAGTTCTAAAAGGAGTGGGGTTTGCTCTCTGTTTATATATGGTACCTTGCCCTGTCACCGTTGGCAGGGTATTGTTTTCTCCTTGGTAGTTCCTTGATTAGGCTATTGTTTACTCTTCAATTTTTTTATCTGATGTTAGCCCTCCAAAACATCTTAAGTAAATCTTAAGTTAGTGACAAAATTAGTGGACCAAGTGACAAAATTAGTGGACCAGAGAAATGCTGTGGATACAATTTACTTGGACTTCAGTAAAGCACTTGATAAAGTAGACCACAATCTACTACTTGATAAGATAGAAAAATGTGGGTTAGACAGCATCACTACCAGGTGGAGTCATAACTGGCTGATCAACTGCACTCAATGTGTAGTCCTCAATGGAACCGCATCTACATGGAGGGAAGTATGCAGTGGGGTACCCCGAAAGCTCTGTTTTAGGCCCAGTACTCTTCAACATCTTCATTAATGATTTGGATGACAGGATAGATGGGGAACTCATTAAATTTGCAGATGACACCAAGCTGGTAGGAATAGCCAACACTCCAGAAGATAGGCTTAAGATACAGAAGGATCTTGTCAGACTTGAACATTGGGCGCTATCTAACACAATGAAATTCAATGGTGAGAAAAGTAAGGTTCTACATTTAGGCAAGAAAAAACAAATGCAAAGGTATAGTATAGGTGGTACCTGGCTCAATAGTAGTAACTGTGAGAGGGATCTCGGAGTCCTAGTGGACAATCACTTAAATATGAGCCCGCATTGTACTACAGCCACCAAAAAAGCCAATACAGTTCTAGGCTTCAAAATCATGTGAAGTGTTAATACCACTTTATAATACTCTGGTAAGACCACACTTGGAATACTGCATCCAGTTTTGGTCGCCACGATGTAAAAAAGGTATTGAGACTCTAGAAAGAGTTCAGAGAAGAGCAATAAAGATTATTAGGGGACTGGAGGTTAAAACATAAAAAGAACAGTTGCTGGAATTGGGTATGTCTAGTTTAATGGAAAGAAGGATGAGAGGATGACATGATAGCAGTGTTCCAATATCTCAGGGGTTGCCCCAAAGAAGAGGGAGTCAAGTTATTCTCCAAAGCACCTGAAGGCAGGACAAGAAGCAATTGATGGAAACTAACCAAGGAGAGAAACAACCTAGAACTAAGGAGAAATTTCCTGACAGTTAGAACAATTAATCAGTAGAACAACTTGCCTCCAGAAGTTGTGAATGCTCCAATGCTCCAATAGTATAGGGTTTCCTGCCTGAGCAGGGGGATGGACTAGAAGACCTCCAAGGTCCCTTCCAATTCTGTTATTCTGTTAAACCAAAAGTCCCAGTAGCTCAAAGAGAAAAAACAGGAAGCATTTGCTATATAGAGTGTAAGGGGCTTCTAGAAACAGCCACTATATAGGACAGACAGACAGAAGACTAGCAGGGCACATCCATGACACCAACTAGCATTCAGAAGACGTGATGAAAACTCTATTTTTATAACACAAGGACAGACTTCAACTGGGAAACTGTGAGTATCTTAGACCAAAGATCCAAATAATGCTGAAAGAAGAGTTATCATTATCTTTTTTGGTATGTTATGTTTTTAATATATTTCAATGTGTTTAAATCTACATGCTAAAGTTACTAATAAATCTTATAATCTCCTTACTGTACCTACTGGTGTGTTCATCGTCCCTGGATCCTCAAAGAACAAATTATTTGGCACATGGCCAATGCCTGACACCTGGCAACATAGCATCTTTCTCAATCTTCAAATCCATAAATCAACAATTCAATTTTTCTTCTTTCAGCCAAATATCTTTATGAGGCTTCTTGTCAGTTTTTGCTGTTTTTTGTCTCTGACCAAACAGGTCAATTTCACCTTTTCTGCAAACTAAGACATTTTCACAATCCATTCCTCCACTGTGGGAATTTCATTGTTTTTCCTCTCTAAGTGAATCGTGCAAAATGGGGACTACTATTTCTTAGGATCATTGTTTCCAGTATTGAATTATTTTTAGGATTTTTCCCCCTCTCTACTTATTCCATGCCGTGCAGTCTAAAATGTTAGACAATAGGTCTCAACCTCCTTCCATCTCTGAAGAGTGCAAACATATCCTCTCTCGGTCTTGTATACTAAAGGCTAAGCCTAAGCCATCCTCCCATTTCCTCTTGCCAGATCCATGTTCTGGTTTGTCTGAACACTTTCTAAACAGGGGGACAAAGATCGGATATCCTAATCCAGGTGGAGTCTGACCATTTCAGAAAACAAAATACTGGGATTATGGTTTCCTGTGTTTTAGGAGCCATATTTCTATTGATGCTAACTTACATTTGTTTGCAGATTTAGTAATGATGTACATTAGGTAGAAATATTCATGAAGCATCCTTTCACCATAGTGTGAGCAATAGTTCTGATAAGTAAATGTTTTTAGGAAAGGGCAAATCTGTTTTATATCCCAGTTTAGCAATCTCTTTGTAGGCCTAGTGAAGTAGGTTCTTCATATGCTTCCACCTGCTTCTACCATATTGCAGTACAAAGGTCATGTTTCCTACTGAATGGGATACATTGGCACAAACAATGTTATTCATGGGGCAAATTCTTACTGTGCATAAACTGACCACAGATGTGAATTGCAGGAAGCTGGCCAGCTTTTCTCCCAAACTTGGCAGAGCGCTTATGGAAAGCCTTACAGAAGCTGGCAAATTTTAAAAAAAAAACTGCTTAAAAGGTCAGCCTTTCTTTTATTGTATAATGATTCCCCCTAATAGGGTTGTATAGCCCGCCTTCCAAGATTTATTTTTAGCAAGAAAAACATGCTCCCCCCCCCTTTTTTTAAAAAAAGATGCCATTAAGCAACAATCTTAGCAATTGCAAAATTAAGAGAAAGAATCATTTTTTTTTAGCATATATGGCTTTTCGTGGAATTGTTACCAGTACAAAAAAAGAGAGAACGTCTACAGTAACTAAAACCAGTGGAAATGTATGCTATCCCTACAGAGACACAAAGCTGTAAGCAGTATGGAAAAGGCCACTGAGCTATGATGAAATCAGCTGGCAAACGCTAATGGGTAAAACAAGAAAAAGTTCCAGAGAAGTGAGATATATAAGACATGACTCTGGACAATAATGTGACTCTTTAAAATAATTCCCTGAATTCAGAAAGGGTACCAATCTGTGCTGGATTATTAGTCAGATTATTCTCCTCCCCACCCTCCCCGCACCATAGTGGAAAGGGTAGATGGTAAGTTATGCTTCAAAATGTATAACATTTTTCTTTGGTCACTAATAATATACATCGATGTTTCAAGAATTACAAGTTGGCTGCAATTTAATGAGATGCTGCGGTAGGAAAAAAAAATGCAGGTGGAATCCTAATTGGGTTACTAATTCTCAGGTTCTTGAATATTTACTGATTTAAACTGACTGGGGTTGCAGAAATCCTTGAGGCGTTCCTAGATCAATCTCAGCAGCTTCAAAATGTTGGCTGGGGAATTCTGGAGCTTGAAATCTACACAACTTATAGTTTGCTGTGGTTGTTGTCATTATTATTATTATTATTATTATTATTATTATTATTATTATTATTATTATTATTATTATTATTATTATTATTATTATTATTGTTGTTGTTGTTGTTGTTGTTGTTGTTGTTGTTGTTGTTGTTGCTGTTGTTGTTGTCATTATTGTTATCATATGGCATTGTTACATTGGCCAGAAGACCACAATGCTATTGTAAAGTAATAGTTTGGCTGCCAAGTTACCAGCTTTGTTGTAGGACACACTTGCGTGCTTTCCAAGGTGTACCATAGGAAGGTGAGCTGGCTTTGCACCAGAAAGAAAGACAAGTGACTCTTCCTGCAGCATCTTCCAAGGTCCTCTCCCTTTCCTGGAGCACCTCGTAATGGGCACTGCAATGGGGAAGGTTCAGAGCTGGTTGGAATCTAACTGCCTGCACGGAGCACCAACTCATCTCCTCACCAAATTGTTACCTATTTATCTACTTGCATAGAACATGATTTCGAACTGTTAGGTGGACAGAAGTTAAGGCAAGTGACAGGGGATCATCCCGCAACACAGTGTTAGGACTCAAGCTACTGGAGCAGAGACCATCTCCAGCATCATTAAGTCAGGGAACCACCGCATCTCTGTTTGCTGAGGTTGAGAAACTCTGTTCTAGATAGATAGTTTCTGATACTATTAATCAAAATATTTTGTGAAGATATTCCATTTTTTTAATCTCCTTGATGAAAAATGGGAGAAGTAGTAGAAAAAAACCATGGGATGGTTCATTTGCAGACAACCACTGTATAAACTTTTAGGAGTGTGACAAAGCAGTTGCACAACAAAAAACTAATCTGAAAAAACACTGGTTTCTTCTACATCCTATACAGAGGTTGTCTAGCTATGGTTTGTTTTTGTCAGATTTGGTATGGTATGCCACCAATTATTTTTTACTAATCAGATGGAATCATGTGTTAAAATATTCATTTTTTTCATCACCAGTAAGACTTTTAGGGGGTATTTCCTTTGAGAAACATCTAGACACTGCTTTTATTCCAAAATTTATTTAGGGTATGGCAGTGGTACATTGAAAACCAGGAGTCTACAATGTTATTACAGAGTAGATGTTTGGCTGCCTAAGATTGCTACTCTTTCAGTTCATGCTCATGTGCTATCCAAGGTGCACTGCATGGGGTGAACTAACTCCGCACAAAATGACTAACGGGAGAGATGGTGATATCCAGGGCTTTTTCTCATCCAATTTTGCCTTGCATTTGGGCAGGTTCGGCACCGACTGGTTTCTTGCTTCCACACAAAACACCGTTAGGTTTTTTTCCCCCATCGGAGTGGTACCTATTTATCTATTTACATTTGCATGCTTTTGAACTTCTAGGTTTGCAGAAGCTGAGCCAAGTGACGGAAGATCACTCCATCATGCAGTGCTAGCATTCAGACTGCTGGAGAGCAAGGGTCTTCTCCAGCTGACAAATCCGGCATCTTTTAAGCCACTGAGCCACCGCAACTCTGTTGTTTCAAAATGAATCTCCTAAATGCAGACTTCTTGATTGCAGTATCTTATTCCATTATTGACTGTTATATAATTCCATTTCAAATTTAAGGTTGATACTCTGAAATTCTTTAGGGGCCTTTAACATTTGATTTCCAGTCTTCTGTTTCTTTCCTGGAGGTCTTATAAAGAGGAAAATAGTTTCATTGCAATGGCAGTTTGATGGAAGCTCTTCTCAAAAAAGCCTATTTCATCTGAACACTTAAATGTATGTCAGGAAAAATAATACCTTCATTTTCTAGAGAGGGATTTGAAGAGCAAGTTTTATTTTGCTTTTCTTGCATCTGGGGCAATGATATGCACACTTTAATTATGTATTTGCTGCTTTTGTTATTTTGATAATGCCATTGAATGTATTGTTTGCTGTGGTTCTGTTTCTTGTTCTGACAATTATGGATCTAGGGTGATTTAGGCTTTGAGTGTGCTTCTTCGAGAACACTGTAAGGATCACTGAATTCTATGACACACATAGGATTATAATGTTAAATCCGGCTAATTGCTGGAAGAGAAGTTGGCTAAAAATGTCAACATGAAAATAAATTAAATTTAATTCATAAAAAAGTTTAAATCATAAATATGATGCACCTTGGCACACCCCATCAGACAGAATTCTCCCATTCAAAAAGATCTCGACAAACTTGAACAATGGGCCTTGTCCAACAAAATGAGTTTTAATGTGGAGAAAAGCAAAGTTTTACATTTAGGCAGGAAAAATCAAAAGTACAAGTACAGATTGGGCGAGACCTGTAACTGTGTAACTGTGAGAGGGACTTTGGAGTCCTAGTGGACGATCACTTGACTATGAGCCAGCAATGTGGAGCAGCAGCCAAAAAAAGCTAATACAATCCTGGGTTGTATAAACAGAGGCATAGAATCAAGATCACGCGAGGTATTCGTACCGCTTTATAAAACCCTAGTAAGACCTCACCTGGAATACTGCAGCCAATTTTGGTCACCATACTACAAAAAAGATGTTGAGACCTTGTAAAAAGTTCAGAGAAGAGCAACTAAGTTGATTCAAGGCCTGGAGACTAAAACATATGAAGAACGGCTGCAGGACTTGGGTTTGGCTAGTCTAAAGAAAAGAAGTGTTCTCTGCTCTGTCTGAGGCTCCTGCTCAGACTTAAGTTTTCTTTCCCTACAAAAAAGACATTTCATACTTTTGCCAATGTTCCTGGTACTCCCTGAGTCTGGTAACATGTATTCCTTAAGTTTAATGATCCTATTTTTTTTTCAGTGCTGGTTTTCAGACATTCAGGTGTTCCTGAGTCTTTGTGACTTTGTGACATACTTTTCACCAGGAACATTTACCAGTGAAGTTGTTATTTACTCTGGCCTCTTTCTAGATTATCTTTAATATTTTTTGTTTGCTCAAGCATTAGGGTCTTCTCCAATGTTTCTTGTTTCTTTTATTAGTTTTATTCATTTATAACATAAAATGTGAAAATACAAAAGCGAATAGTAGAGGACAACAGTAGAAAAAGGGAAAACAAAAAAAGGTGTGAAGAAAAGGAGGGGAAGAAGCAAAAGGCATTGACTTCCGACTCTCTCTGTTGCAGTAAAATCAGACATTAAAATCAAATCTCAACTTTTTACATTTCTATAGTAGTATGCACTAGCCATTTCTGTATGGGCAAATCAGTCTAATCGGTAAAACTCAAAATCATAATATCATTTTTTTCCAACTCAAGCACAAAGTCCAGAAGCGGTTTCCAAGTAGAAACAAAAGTGCTTATGTTCTTTTCTCTTATCAGCACAGTCAATTTGGCCATCTCTACTAATTCCATCAACTTTTATAACCATTCATCCATGGTAGGAATCAAGGCACCCTTCCACTTTTGTGCATACAGCAATCTTGCTGCCGTCACCATATATAAAACCAGAGTTCCATTTTTTTTTTCCAGTTCTCTTTCCGTTACTTGTTTTATATGAGGTGTCTCAGATATCTAGGTTTTAGGGTTTTTTTTATTAGAGCTTCCAGCAAAGCAGTCTGATTTTATTTCACTTATTATTTGTTTGTACTTCTTGTTATCCAAAGTATTCCCAACTACTTTCTCTAGCATCACAGTTCCAAAATGCCAGTTTATCCTCATTCAGTCTTTTTGATGACCCACCATTCACAGTGGCATGTTATGACTAGGCTACTGAGTCTTGACAATACAAATCTTTGCCTTGGTCTGATGGTTTTCGTACATTGTGGGAATATCAAAATCCAGACCCAGAAAATGAGCTGGTTATTAGCTTGTAGCTTGAACTTCCTCATTCAACTCCTGCTTATTTTCTCCCAAAATTTCACGCTGAACTTCTACTTGTGTTTGGTTCAGATTTTCATAGAGTCTTTAGGTGCTGATGTCCAAGGGAAGAGAATAGGAAAGAAACAAGTGGTGTTAACACATACATTTTTCAATAGTGCAGAGTCTTCATTTGATTATGGGAAAATGTATCTAAACTATAAAACAAAATCGTGAAGGACAGAGCAGGCACTTGAGGCTCTTCAGCTGTTTTGGGTTATAGTTTTTATTTCTTCTTCTTGGCTATGATGGATAGTCTGATATGAGGTGAACTTTAAAATATTAAAATGCAACTGATCAGAGAAAGGCTTTGCTTCTTTACATATGGAAATAATATAGGATATATTTACCCTAACCTTGTAGCAACCTGTTATTCTATTTTATCATGCACTATTTAAGGTGTTCTTCCATTTCAAACCTCAACAAAAATTTATGCACTGTAGCAATCACAAGCTCGTCATTTGTTCATAGTTTGATCTGTTTCCATCTGATATTGTTCAATTCCAGTTACCTTTCTAGCTGTATTAAATCTTTCTCTTAAATGTGCATAGGAAAAGCATTGAAAATTAAATCCCTCTGCAGTCAATTGTTCTCTTGATTTTATTTTAAGTTCCCTATGTTCCTGTACTAACAAATTTTGATATGTTAATCATTTCTCTTTGCCTGCTGTTTCTTTTCTATAAAATGCTTCTTGTGATGAAACCAGTGAAGATATTTTAATGTATAGCCTGTGTTTACTCCTATTCCTGTTCCATAATCTTAAAGGGCACTTCTATTTATTTTTAAAACCTTAACTTTATTGTACCATATACTACTGGTTCTAGTCTCATTGATTTAATTGCATATATTCTGATTTTATATAATGTAACTATAAAATATATTTTTATTTAATTATCAAATTTGTATTTATCAAATTTCTATACTGTCTAACTCATCTATATGACTCTGGTTGAATTTCATTCAAAACATATCCTGCTTGGGTTTTTAAAGATGTAACTTCATTTACATTCTTCATTGACACATTTCATTATTTGATGAATGCCCAATAAAATTAATAATTATATTAAGTCACATAAATACATATACAGTAGATTTATTTAAATGTTTTCTGTATCTGAAGCCACCACATTGTCCTTTTCTCCTCTTAAATTCTGTTTTCTATTTGCTTCTGTGTAGTTTCTATTTCTCTATACAGGTAATAATTTACCAATCATCAGACATGGGGAAACCACTGGATATTATCCTACTTCTAATCAACCTGGAAATCTTATTTGAGAATATATTGGAAGAGTAAAGTAAAGATAAACTACGGGGAAACAATGTTTGGATTTTTCTTTACAGCTGAATGAGAGATTGTCCATAATATTAAGGAAAAATTATGATATGTTGCTCTGGACTTTTAGAATGGCTACAACAGCCTCTTCCTCTAGAGAAAAGTTATGAGTTGCCTGATGGGCAACTCAATCCAGAATGAGTATTTCTGCTGTTCAGAAACTCTTTCTGGCCATTGGTAAAGAATTCTTTTTATATGGATGTTTTAGCCTGAAGTGACTGATAGATGGATTGCTGATAGATGGATTGCTTCCCTATTCAATAAACTGTAAAGGTGATGTTAAATTAAATGGATACAAATTACAAAGGTAAACAAAACATTTTGGGAATAATATAAATTAGTAGCATTATTGGATAGTAGTCTATCAAAAGTACATATTCTTTTCCAGGCTGATGACCACATTTAACCTTTGAATAGCATGATACGAGTCATATGGCAACAAATCAACAAATTAAGTTAAATTGAAATAAATACAGCTCATAGAACCACTCCATATGCATTTTAACCACAATATTTTCCAGCAAGATAGATAGATAGACAGACAGACAGACAGACAGACAGACAGACACACAGAGAGAGAGAGAGAGAGAGAGAGAGAGAGAGAGAGAGAGAGAGAGAGAGAGAGAGAGAGAGAGAGAGAGAGAGAGAGAGAGAGAGAGAGAGAGAGAGAGAGAGAGAGAGAGAGAGAGAGAGATGCAACTCTGGACCTAAGATATTGGGAAAAACACAAATGGCCCTGGAGCCTGAATTCTTACAGGAAAGGATGAAAAAAGAGCAGGGTAATCTCTCTAAGAAGAGAAGCCCATGAGTTAGTACAGAAAACTTGTCCTGAGAACCAATTCACCTACATTACATACATTATTGAAAGGATGTTTGAGTACTATTTTTGACTACAGTCTATTCAGGGCTTCTCTCTCATTCCAGAACACACTGCCTCTTTATGTATGGAAATATAGAAGCAGGAAAAATGTAGCATCCTAATATTTTTGTATTAAAAATCTAATCAGTTAAGAGTTAAGTTAGGGTTACCCACTCAATTAAGTGATTAAATGAGGGAGTCTCATTTCAGCAAAATTCTGAAAGATAACTGGTTTCTTAAATTTCATTTAGGAAGCTATTTTATAACACATCAAGTTGCTGGGAGTTTCTTCAATGTGTTTCTATGGATTTCTTCACCCATCTTTTGTAGCCCAAGGTTCAAACCTGAACATTCAGCAACAAAACTTCTATCCCAAAAATATATGAAGAAATGCATATGCTGCATTTTAGGATTTCAATGCGAAGAATGTCACCCAACACAATGAATATCACAGAACTCAAAAATACATTTGAATAGCAGTGAAAATAGAAACAGAGCAAAATAAAATTTATTGATAAGATGTCTTTGAGAAGACCTTGGTTGGGGGTGGGGGGAAAGAGTTTAAACAGTTCTTTGCTTTTCCGAGAAAAAAAGTAGGGACGTGATAAGCCACTGCTAAGAAACATGGAATACCACAAAAGAAAAGGTTGTTTTCCCTGCCAGTAGCCACTTAATCTTCTGCTACAAGGACATTCAAAGAAGGGCTTTTGACACACAATACAGACAGATTCATGTGGGAGAAGGTATGATTCATGTTCTATGTATAGGGTTGGGGAAAGAAATGGTAACCTTTGAACAGTTGTTCATAGGTTTAAGGAACTTTAAGTTCATACCAGGACTGAGCTTTAAGTTAGCACATATTGTTGTACTCTGAGGACTGATTTGGGATAGATTTAATTCAATTAAAGAAGGACAAGTATCTCTAACTTGCCTTATTTCTGATTCAAAATCCTCCATGAAACATTACTTACAATGTAGTTTGGAAGCTCAGCTGATTGAAAAGTACAGGGCATTGTTTATTTATGTATTTGTTTCTTTATTTGTTTATTTTCATTTAATTGTGTCAGAGTCTTGGACACTGCCTCGACAAGTCCCTGGTGGCGCAGTGGTTAGAATGCAGTACTTCAGGCTAACTCTGCTCACATTGCCAGGAGTTCCATTCCTTCGATCCTGACCGGCTCAAGGTTGACTCAGCCTTCCATCTTTCTGAGGTCGGTGAAATGAGGACCCAGATTGTTGGGGGCAATATGCTGACTCTGTGAACTGCTTAGAAAGGGCTGTAAAGCCCTGTGAACTGGTATATAGGTCTAAGTGCTATTGCTATTCTTGACAAGTTTTTTTCAGAAGTGGTTTGCCACTGCCTCCTTTCTAGGGCTGAGAGAAAGTGACAGGTGGCTTCATGCCCAAGGCAGGACTAGAACTCACAATCTCCCAGTTTCTAGTCTGATGCCTTAACCACTGCCCCAAACAGAGAATACTACCATGCATCAAAAAGAAGTGGATTTTAAAATATTCCCTTTGCACCAACTCCTTGGTTGGGAGAAGACGTATCAATAAGAAAGCAGAATATTGGATCAACAGTCCTCTTCTCAAATCACAGAGACCCTAGGGACTAATGTCTCAAATTGCAACTATTTAAACAGTTAACATAGTGAGGGGTGGAAGAAAAAAAAGATATCTTTGCTGCCACAACAATGATACCAAATTATTCCCACAATCTCTTAGGATGACAATCATTTCTCATACTAAAAAAAAAATTAATCATTTGTTAATCATTTTTGCTTGATTTATTTTCCCTTGTTCCTCATTCTTATTAGTTTATCTATCTTTACTTTGCCTTCCTTTACTACCCCTCCTTTCTCAATTTTCTTTTCCTTTCCCAATATATTCCAACTTGTTCATTTATTTTTTTCAAGGCAATAATTTGATTTCTCAATTGTTAGTCCTCTTTCCACATTCAGCCATCCATTTCATGTACAATTCTATTTTTACTGTGTAAATAAGAATGGTAAATATGAATATGTCAAGTGTTTGAATTAATATATTAAATGGCACTGGAAGAACTGAGAACAAACAGGAATGGTGGAATCTCTGCTGAACTATTGGAAGCATTGATTAGAAATGCTGTGAAAGTCATCTAAGCAAATGGTTGCTGTGGTTAAAAAAAAAAGGTTTAATCTGAAATATCCCATATATATCCTATACTGGTTTCTGTGAAAGTTGGCAAGATCCACAATGGTCTAATTTTCCTGAAAATTTCACCTCATCCCTACAAAAAAGGTTGTAGGTTCCAGTAGGTACCGTAGCAGTAGGAATCGTACTGTATGCTGGGTAATGAGAAGATGCTCTCTCTCTCTCTCTCTCTCTCTCTCTCTCTCTCTCTCTCTCTCTCTCTCTCTCTCTCATAGTATGGGGAACAGGATGGAATGAGCATCCTCGGAAGCAAGAAAACCTGTTTGATTAAAATGTGACTCAAGCGATTCTTGCATCACTGTAACCAGTGGTGAGATTCAGCCGGTTTGCACCACTTCGGCAGAATCGGTAGCTAATTTTTTGTTGCCCAGGCCCAGAATGGATTTCCCGGAAGTGGCATCCACACAGAGAACCGGTTGTTCACATATTTGAATCCCACCACTGACTGTAACCAAAGTCTAGTTTCACTTTTTCTTACTTTCAATGGAAGAAAATAAGAGCATGGCTTATCCACATCAATGCAGAGAGAAAAATTCTAGTATCACGCACCCAGTGAAATCAACGAAAGTGGCTGATTTTAATAAACTTCTTAATTCCTAATTTCTACTCATAATTTCTTAAATATCATGTAATAAAGATTATGCTTGGTTTGCATAATCCCCCTCCCCCTACCATCTCTGGCATTGTAGAGTTTCTTGTACATGTTTATGTATTTGTCATAGGTATGGGAACAATATGAGCTCCCTCTTGTGGCTACAGTTTTCCTTTGAATATGTACCATTAAATTAATTATACTTATTGCACTCAGTAGTAAAATAGTGAGGTTCCTTCTGGGTTGTTTTTTTAAACGACTTCCTATTCTAGATGTTTATAAAGGAAGCACTTTGATTCATCTCATCTTCCTTTGCAAGTAGGAGGACCAATATTTCGTGATCAGTCACTAAATTATCAGCTCATCATTAAGATCTTGTATATATGCATGCAGCAATGTCTTTAACTTCGCAAGGTAATTCTTTACTAATAGTTTAATTATCAGTAATCCATTTCCATAATACAAAGGGCAAAACCCCCAACTTTTTGCACTGATGAATAACGTACACAGAGTTAAAACCAGTTCCTACTTCAGAAGGAGAAAAGGATGTAGAATAGCTCTATGTAATACAATACTTTAGGCAGATTGCCCTCTGTTAGATGCTCCATTGTTATACTGGGGCAAAATAAGAGACAGGAATCTAGTTTCAGATGCTCCATTGTTATGCTGGGGCAAAATAAGAGAGTATGGTCTGTTTCTCCACTACAGGAATCTAGTTTCTCAGCTCCAAGGTTACTGGTCTGGGTGGGTGTATACCTGTCGTTTGGGATTAAGGCCTCTTCCAGTACTTTGAATGGAAGTCTTACAAATTATTTCACTGGGGGGGGGGAAGTACAATCTTTATACATGCTTTGTAGATGTGGATCTAGATAATCTTTGTCAGAACTATCCTTGTCTCAGATTTTATTTACCTATTTATTCAAAACATTTATATAGTTGTACATTTTATATCTAACTCGGGATGACTCCAAATCAACAATTAAAATAACATTGATTAAAAAAAATACTGTAAACATTAAAAAAACAAAACACCTGACACCAAAGTTAAACTTCCAACATGCTGGTTAAATCCTTTCATCCACCTCTAACTCTACCTTGTGTGCAACCATCAATGCATAAAAGAGTTCCACCACTGCCAAAATCTTTGTTACATAGAGAAAAACACGAAATTGCTGTTGAGAGTTTTGATTTCTTTGAAAAAGCCTTGGATTGTGCCTGTCTGGAAAAGCAAAGGAAATTCATTTTGGACTGTAACCATTTGGTACATTTTTTTCTTCTTTCAAATAGCATCCAGGAGTAAAACAGAGGCTGACATTAATTGGAAGGACTTGGAATGAAACTGCAACTATCACTTTACTTCCCAGCCCCATGACTACA